>CAUYUJ010019749.1:385441-565441 GCA_963575745.1 Prorocentrum cordatum
TACTACTACTACTACTACTACTACTACTACTACAACTACTACTACTACTGCTACTACTACTACTACTACTACTTCCCCTCCTCCTCCTCCTCCTCCTCTCCTTCTCTCCCTAGGCATCCTCCTCCTCGTCCTCGTCCCCGCCGCCCCGCGACAGCCGTGCGCCATCGCCGCCCCGAGAGCGGCGGCGGCCCGAGCGCCCCGCAGGAGCAGGTTCTGCCGCAGGTTCTCCGCGTGGGGCCGGTCCTCGCCCATCGGGTTGAAGGCCTCGGGCTGCCCCCCCCCAGGCGGCCACCACCACTCTCTGCAGCCACAGCAACCTGGCCATCGCTCGGACGTCCATTTTCCCTGTGGTTTTTTTCTCTTTTCGGTGTCGGGCGTGGGCTTCTCTTCGCCAGAGGAGCAAGGGTGCTCCTCAATGGTCCTCGCCGAAAGCAAAAATGCACACGTCCGAGCGATGCCAGGCGTCCCCCAGGCGGCTAACACGACTTTCTGCAGCCACAGCAACGTGCTGCAGCCACCAGGAGTGCGAACGTACTCTCGTTCGGCTTTTCGGCATCGGGCGGAGGGAGGGGGAGGGAGGGGGGGGGGGCGACTGTCTGCAGCGGTGCGTCCGATGGGGGGGGGGGGCACCCCACCTGCTCGAGACAGGCGCCAAAAACCGCCAAGATCTACTTCATTGGGGGGGGGAGGGGGGGCTGCGAGGGCCCGCGCCGATCGGCATAAGAATGGGTAAGAAAATGATCACCTGTAGCCACCAGAAGCTTTGTCCAGCAAATGTGTAGTGTGTCTTTCGGCTTCTCTCCTCTACAGGCGCGCCTCTTCCTCTCTCAATTTCCCAATCCCACTGGTTCAATCCGACCGCGCATGAGCGCACACATCGCGGCCAACGTGGGCACACGAAAAGGAAAGGCTGTGTAGCGCGCGATCGTTGCGCGATATCTGCATGCGAACGGCTCTCACTTGAATACGATCGTTCTTTGTAGGCTGTGCTTTCCCCAACCATCCTTTGATGTTGGTCATCGTTTTTGAAAAGACAGCGTCCCGCGTTCCTTCCTTACCGATGCCCCCCCCTGCTCCTCCTCCCCCTCGTCCCCCCCAAAGAAGCACGCTCCTCACTCGTTTTGTGGCCCTACAGGGAGCTCCACCGAAGGCCCCAATGGATGCGCTCGCATGCACCACCCGCACCCATTTTGGCAAACTCCTCACGCGTGTCGTGGCCTCATAGGGAACCCCACCGGAGGCCCCAATGGCTGTGCTCACATGCGCCCACCGCACACACGTCGCCACACCCCTCACACGCGGCGTGGCCCCACAGGGAGATGCACCGACCGCCCCAGTGGCTGCGTTCGCATGCGCCCACCGCGTAGATTTCGGCACACTCCTCACACATTTCGAAGCCCCACAGGGAGCTCAACCGACCGCCCCAGTGACTGCGTTCGCCTGCGCCTACCGCACCGATTTCGGTACACCCTTCAAACGTTTCGTTGCCACACAGGGATCTCGAGCGAAAGCCAAAATGGCTACGCCTGGATGCGCCCACCGCACCCAGGTCGGCACACCCCTCACATATTTCGTGGCCCCACATGGATATCCACCGACCACCCCAGTGGTTGCGTTCGCAAGCGCCCACCGCACCGATTTCGGCACACTCCTCACACGTTCCGTGGCCCCATAGGGAGCTCCAGCGAAGGCCCCCATGGATGCGCTCGCATGTGCCAGGCGCACCCATTTCGGCATGCCCTTCGTTTGGTAGCCCCACAAGGGGCTCCACAGAAGGCCCTATTGGCTGCGTTCGCATGCTCCAACCGCACCCGGTTCGGCAAACCTCTTATATGTTTCATGACCCCGTAGGGAGCTTCACCGAAGGCCCCAGTGGCTGCGTGCACATGAGCCCACCGCATACATTTCGCCACACCCCTCAAACGTTTCGTGGCCCGCAGGGAGATTCACCGACCGCCGCCCCAGTGGCGGGCGGTGCTCGCATGCGCCCGCCCCACCAAACATCGGCACACCCCTCGCACGTTTCGCGGTCCCAAATGGAGCTCCGCCGAATGCCCCAATGGCGGTGTTCGCATGCGTCCGCTTCATGAACGTCGGCAAACCTCTCACACGCTTCGTGGCCCAATATGGAGCTCCACCGAAAACCACACTTAACAACTGCATATGGTTTGATCCTTCGCAAATCAAATTGCTCCTGTAAGGGCGAGGTTATGTGAGAATCCACGTAGAGCCAAAGTCGCCCCCCGAAAATCAACAACAACTTACAGGACAGACAAAGCCCTACGAACATGTAACGGAAAGGAGGCCGGAAAGGAGAAAGCCGTGGAAGCTGGACCCATAGATATAAAGGACTTCCTGAGATCCTGACCGTTGCTCTGGGGCCCGTCGCTCATCCCGAGTAATATGTTCACGGTCCAGGGCCTGGCGAGGATCCAACATAAATTCCATATTGAACTTCCCGATAAGTTGGAGGTATGGGGAATCGCTGGATCAGGTTTGGACGCCCGAAATGGGTATGTAACAAATGGGAAAGATGTCCAATAGCAAGTCTTGTCCAACATCGGCAGTGACCACTGTTGGGCGCGCGGTCTGCTGTCTCAAATGGACAACCTCCGCGGCGACGCCGACAGCGAGTCTGGACCAAAATAAGTAGGAACTGCTGTCTGTCTTCGAACCCACTTCTGCCGTACACTGAAGGTACGACGACAGCAAGGACCGCTACATAAAGAACGCTAGCCCATTTTGGCTCTCAGATCGCTGAGTGCGTCAGGAGCGCCAGAGGAACAACCATGGAGGGGCCCAGGAAACAGCGAGCCCCTTCCCAATCCGAAGTGCTCCTCATTCCAGCGTCGTGGCTGTGACCATTTGGGCGACGATCAAAAACGGGTCTTGCGCGAGCGGCTTGCGCGGGCCCCCAGCACAGCACGCTACACCAGAAACGACGGCGCTACCGCGCGACCTCAAGCGGACAGCTTACACACGAATGTGAGCGCAAACGAACCCGTTTTCCTGCGTCGTCCACATCTTAGCATGGGGGAGACGGGTCCTGAGGGAAACAGGTCCCTGGACCTTGGAGCCTTTCTCCAAGACGAGAGCTTCATCCTGGGCCGCTCGCTGACAGTCCCGGGTCGCTGCTTAGGGGCCCCGAGGGCCAGAAAACGGCGAAACAGACCCGCTTCCCCCTTGGCAACCAGTGCAAGGCGGGCAGGCGGGAGAGGGGTCTCGGGCAGCCGGTGCACCTCCTCCTCCTCAGCACCCAGATCTCGAGGATTTCAGAGGCACTTCAGCGAGGGGCCCGTCTGAAAGCACTTCAGGGACTAGGTCGACAGAAATCAGCTGTGCATCGTGCGGGGGTTCTGGCCAAATCTCTCTGTGGCTCCAGCATTCACGGAATGGCGAGTTCTAGAATACAGACTCTACGCATGTCGTACTTGAACGTTGGCAAGTACAAGCCAGGCGCGTCTGTCGGCCTCTCGCTGCTCACGGCAGAGTGCGGGTGGCAGCAGGATCCCCTGGTCATTGCGACGGTGGACGCAGTCCACACCTTTGCTGTTGTGATGAATTCGCAGGCCGTCACATGGATGGTCGTGGAAAAGCTGCTCAATGAAGCAAGACCGCTGCTCCTGGACCCGCAACGCTGGGCCATGTGCAAAAACCCGATCGCAGCGCTCCTCCTCTCGCTCCACAGGATTGGGTGGTCGTGGGTGGATACTTACACGATCAGGGATGATGATGAGCAGCTCTGGGATTTCAGGAATACGCCGCCCGCCCTCCTTAGCATGCTGGTCAAGCACGGGGTTAGGGGGTACATTGACAGGGAGGCCCTCCACAAGCTCTCGGCAGGACACCCTGGAGTCCCTCAAGGTCCCCTCTCGTGGATCCCCATGAACGAGGTCCTCCATTCGAAGAGAAGTAAGCTGCCCCAGAGGCAGAGGAGGTCCCTTCGGGGCCTGTGCTCTGGGGCGCACTGGTGCCAGTACAGGGTGTCGAAGGCCTTCAGCGGGGAACCAGAGGTCTGTCTGAGGTGTCAAGGCTCACCAGGCACGTTTTACCACCGATTTTGAGTGTGACGCCTTCTACTACTTCAGGCAGGAGCGGCTCCCGATGGAGCTTAGGAATCCAGTGGCAAAGATGAAGACGGCACCGACGGCGATCCAGGATCTATTTTGCCGGGGCCTTCTTCCTGACCCTGCTCAAGCCTTTGCATATCCGCGCAGAAATCCAGCACACCACTTCTTTGACATGGACGGTAAAGGCATCGTACATGTGGAAGGCGGATTCGTCTTCACAGATGGGATTGGACATCCCGTACATGAGGAGTGCAGGATGGGCGGTTGTGGTGTACGGCAATGCGAGGAGGCGCATTGCCAGATACTTTGGAGCAGTGCCGTACGATTTGTGCCCACAGAAAGTTGCGAAGTGCGGAGAGGACTACGCGATGCTAATCGTAAGCAGACAAGTGATGGGCACTTACACGGTACTATCGGACTGCAAGGGTACGCCGTCGTACTGTCGGTCCCCCAGCCTGGAGGTTGGGGCTGGTAATGCCAGAGCAAATGTGTGGAAGCTTGTGGGACAGAATAAAGAGTTTCACAAGCAGCAGTTCAAGCATGTAAAAGGGCACGCGACCACCAACGACGTGATCGAAGGGGTGCTCTCAGATTTCGAGACGACGGGCAACACCACGGCAGATGAGCTGGCGACGAGAGGCGTAGCATACAACATGCCAGAGGATGTGCACGTTGAATTTGTTCGTGGATACAGGAGGCTGCACAAGATCCTATTGCATTACCTTGGCAGTTTTCAGGCTTGGCTGTATGATTCGAATCCTGAAGGCCTGGATTATCATTTCCCGTGGAAAGAAGTTGATTATATCGACCAGTCGCAGTCTGCTCCCCAGACCTCGGTGGGCATGGAGCCGATGTGTGAGCTAGTATTGGAAGATGAACTGGATGGTTTTCTGGAGCCATGGCATGTTGCCAATCAGTTTAGTGGAATATCCAATGGTGGGCTCGCCTCATGTTATTTTAGGTTGTTCGACCTGCTGTTAGTACTTCTGCATTGACTCGAAGAACCATCGTGGCCTGGCACAGAGGTGCCAAGGCAAGCACGGCGGAGGCAGGGAGGCCGAGAACCGCAGGCACCTGGGCAATCTTAGACATCCCCAGTCCATTCGTGCTGATGTACGCCTGGAGTCTCCGCGGTCGCCGTCGGGTCCTGCCAGAGATCTGGTCCGAGCTGCGAAGAAATGGGAGCTCGAGGCCAAGGCTCACTCGACGCAGATTCCATTGAAGAAGCATAGGCTCCTGGACACTTCAAATATTCTCCTAGCATACGGCCTGGAATTTCAGGAGGCGGTGGAGCTAGGACGTGTCGCCGAGGATGATGATGAAGACCAGGAGTCGGAGTAACAGCCCACGGTGGGAGAGTGTTCCCCATGGGCGACTGTCCGGTCAGATCGAGGTTCGGATATGGTGTTTGATCCTCGCGGGCCTCATCAACTCGTTTTGCTTTATTTACTTGCCATGGGCAAGCTTGGTTTGGCCATGCCCAAGCATTGTACTAACTCGTCGCGGCGTTTGGCGACGTCCGTCCGAGGGCCTTGGGTTGCAGCGCTGGCTCTTGGACCCTCCATGTGGCGGGCGCGCCGTAGGGCGACGTCCGTCCGAGGGTCTTGGGTTGCAGCATCGCTGGCTCTTGGTCCCTCTATGTGGCGGGCGCGCCCAGCCTGCTTTGCCGCGCGGCTCGAGCGTGGTGACGTGCGACCGCGCCACGCTCTCTTTCCACGTGTGCTTCATTTTCGTGGCCTTCGAGCTGCACCACGTGTGGTCGGGCTCCCTGCTCGTGGCGCTGGGAGCCCTGTGGGTGCTCTTCGTCGCCTCGGCGGGCTTCGTGCTGGTGAGCACGGGCCTGCCACAGGCCCCGTGCACCCTGGCCGCTCGCGCGGCCTCTTCGGGGTAGGCATGCGTCTCGCTCCCCTCCCTGGTGCTTGCAAGGTGGTCCTGGCCTTCGGGCTCCACCGTGTAGGTGCTGGGGCGGGGTGTTGAGGTGTGTGCCTGCCTCCTTTCTGCTCTGGATCCAACTGCCCCTCGGCTTCCGCTCGCTAACTGCCCCTCGGCTTCCGCTCGCTACTCCTCCTCCTCCTCCTCCTTCTCCTCCTCCTCCTCCTCCTCCGCCTCTTCCTCCCCCTCCTCCTCCTGCTCCTCCCCCTCCTCCTGCTGCTCCTCCTCTTGCTCCTCGTCCTCGTCCTCCTCCACGCAGGGAGCAGGCCCATGATCCGTCACGAGGGGGGCGGGCAATGAAGACGAAGCCAGGAGGAGGACGACATCGGGCGAGGATGAAACGAGCATCTCTGGTAGGACGAAGCCAGGTGGAGTCCACATCAAGTGAGAATTGGGGAGACCGACAGGTACCCGTACCGCTGCTCCCCCGACCTCTCCCAGGGTGCATCCGGACCAGAATTTCGAGGCGACTCCAGCGGTGGCGACGAGGGCCCCCCAGGAAGTCCCAAGAAAGGGAAAATTCGAGGCACGGGTAGCGGTACTTGGATCGCCGCGGGGGTTGCTAAGAGGATACGGGGCATACAAGTGGATGCCAACGTGGATTCTATGCAACCCGACCCAGCTTAGACGTGGGTTGCACGTGCCCTAAGTGACTCCAAGGGTGCACAGATCTGGGCTCAGTTGACGGAGCCCACTTCGCGGAGTTGCCTCACCATCCTGAGCCACATAGGGCACCTGACCATCCTGAGCCACATAGGCCACATAGAGCCCGTCCAAGAGGGGAGGGTGCAAATCATGACCAGCGGCACGTGCGCGGCCCAGCGGGAGGGCCAGGGACGTCATGACACAAGAGGGGGCGCCATGACATCTCGGGAAATATCATGGCCCCCGCCATGACATCCATCCCCCCGCGGCAGGGAGGGTGGGGGCCATGATATCCATCATGGCCCCCACCTCCCTCCCTGCCGCCCCCGATAGCAACGGTACATCGACAAAATATTGCACCACCTGGTGTTGTCAAGAAAACAAGCCGATTTTGCAATGGATGATCGCTTCCACCCCCCCCTCCCCCCAATCTTAACATTGGCTGCGGTCCCGGGTTCATCGAAACGGCTCGGTGGTGCAACATTCTATCGCGAGCCCTTGGGGGGGGCGCCGAGGGACCTTTGCCATGTGCCCAATGTTGAGATCAGGGGGAGGGAGGGGGAGGAGCAACGCAATACAGCTGACAATGCGCGGCAAAAATGGTGCAACATTCCGTCGACGTGCGGAACCACCGCGGCGATCCGACAGGGTGCGGCGCGAGGCCGGGGGACGGCGGCGGCGCGCAGGCCGTGAGCCCGAAGAGGCCCTCGCCGGCCGCGGCGAGCGCCCGCGTCTCGGCCACCCACGCGGGCCACGGCGCCGCGCACGCGTCCTCGCCGCCGAAGCGGAGGGGCGACGACGACGACGACGACGACGACGACGACGACGACGACGACGACGACGACGACGGCGGCGACGACGGCGACGACGACGACGACGACGACAGCGGCGACGACGCCGACGCCGACGCCGACGCCGACGCCGACGCCGACGCCGACGCTGACGCCGACGACGACGACTGGTGGCGCGCCCGGGGGGGAAGGCAGAAGGGGCGGGCCTGCTGAAGAGGCTCACCGCCTCCGGCCTTCTCCGAAGCCGCGAGGGGTCTCTCAGAAAGCTGGATGGCTTCTGAGAAGCCGCGACGCCTCTTGAGAAGGCCCGCCCCCTGTCTCTCCCCCCCCCTCGGAGCGAGTATTTCGACAGGGGGAACGCCGAGTCAGGCTGTGCGTGAGGATGGGGGAGTTGGGCGATGGGCAACGATAGGGGGGAACCATCTCATGGGGGGGAGGCGTACATCTGAAATCGGCGATACTTCGCCGATGGATCAACGATGATTCCCCGATCGCAAATCCGCACAGTCCAGGGCGGGGTGGGCTATCGGACACCTAGCGGCGATGTATGGGCGATTGGGATCGACGCATCCCTCCCTGAGCGTATTCCCCCCGAGCGCTGTCCCTGGCAAGCCCGGATATCCAGGCGTTTCAATCCCACCAGCCCTCTGGGCGTAGGTGGTTTAAGGAGTTTCCTCTTCCCCTTCGGGGAGGGGTTGATCACTGTTCCCTATTAGTATACACCCCTTCCCCCAGGCGACTGGGAGCCAACCCAGGTCCATGAGGGCCCCCCCCCCACCATCCCTTGTACAAAAGCAATACAAGGCACACTCTGTTTCCAAATCCGGAGCAATGCGCAGAGAACCCGATGCGGCCTCCCCCCACCATCGCTGTCAAAACACAGTACAGAGTACACTTGGCGGCGGCGGCGGCGGCTGCGGCGGGGGCAGCGGCTGCGGCGGCTGCGGCGGTGGCGGCGGCGGGGGCGGCGGCGGCGGCGGGGGCGGCGGCGGCGGCGGCGGCGGGGGCGGCGGCGGCGGCGGCGGGCGGCGGCGGCAGCGGCGGCAGCGACGGCGGCGATTTGGCAGCGGGGGGGCGGCGGCGGCGGCGGCGGCGGGCAGCGCGGCGGCGGCGGCAGCGGCGGCGGCGGCGGCGGCGGCGGCGGCGGCGGCGGCGCGTCGGCGGCGGCGGCGGGCGGCGGCGGCGGAGGCGGCGGCGGCAATTGTGAATTGGCCCCCAGTACCTGGCCATCCAAAGACGACTGCTGCATGTGCTGCGGCTCGGGTGCTGCGTGTGTGCTGGGAGGGCGGGTGGGAGCGAGCGAGACGGCTCGCGGGCGTGGAGGGCGTCTCGACCCCTCCCCCTTCCCCCGCCCCTGGACCTGGACGGGGGGTTTCGCGACCCGTTGGAGCGTGCACGAGGGCCTCGGCAAGGAAGCCAAACTCATTGGTTGTACGATGGTTTTGGCCCCATTTCGGCCTCCTGAAGGGGGGGAGGCGAATTTAGCCCCCCACCTCCTGTGATCGATCTCCTCCAAGATGCCCCAAGAGGCGCCCAGGAGGCCCCAGGAGGCCCCGAGATGGCCCCATGTGGCCCCAAGAAGCACCCACGAGGCCCCCAGGATGCCCCCAAGAAGCTCCCAAGAGACCCCCACGAGGCCCCAAGAGACCCCCCAGAGGCACCCACGACGCTCCACGAGGCCTCGGCGAAAATGCCGCCCAAATCATTGATTTTATTAAGCTTTTGGCCACATTTGGGCCTCCTGGGGGGGCACTACTTCAGACGACTCCAAGAGCGCCTGGGAGAGCCCAAGATGACCTCCTAGATGGCTCAAGATATCCCAAGATGCCTCAAGATGGCTCCCACGATGCTCCAAGAGGCCCCAAACCGCTTGAAGACGGCTCCAAGTGGCCAAAGACCTCCCCAAGGAGGCCCCGAAGAGGCCAAAATCCTTCCAAAACCAAGGGAAAATCAATAATTTTGGCTTTTTCGCCTTTTCGCTTCCGATGGCCATCCGAGGCTTCAAGATGACTCCAAGATGGCCTAAGAGGGCTCCAAGAGCGCTCCCAAGGCTCCCAAGAGCGCTTCACGAGGGTCCTAAGAGGCGCCCAGGAGGCCCCAGGAGGGCCCAACAGGCGCCCCAGAGGCCTCCACGAGGCCCCCAAGAGACCCCCAAGAGGCCCCAAGAAGCTATCCGAGGCACCCAAGACGTTCTAAGAGGCGTCCGGAACCGCCAAGAGGCCCCCAAGACGCTCCAAGAGGCCAGCACTGGGGGACCCTTCCTCTGTGTGCTGCCCACTTCCCTGATCGAGACACTTCCTCTGGGCATCGTTTCTGGATGGGCTGGTGGGGTTACGGTTTTGGTTCGCGGCTCCAAGGCGAGGGACAGGGAGCGGGCACAACGTCCGGGGCGGCTGGTATTTCGTTTCTTCTCGCCCTCCTCCTCGACACAGCCTGAGCGATGTGCAAGCTTGCCCATCGGTGAGTGGCGCTTCCACCGTGGTCGGGGCCATTTTCGCCACCACATGTGCCAGTCAACGATCGAACTCGAAACAGACATATGACACAAATTCGACTCCAATGGATGTGCCGACTTGCCAGAATAACAAACAAACTACACACTTGACGCCGGCCCAACGGGCCAGGGCGTGCTAAGATCTCCGGTAACTGGTTAACAGTATTAACAGTATTTCTAGTTCGCGCGCGCGGGGCGGCCCCTGGGGGTCCCCCGGCGAAAAGTACCCCGACCAACGCCCGGTCGCCGCCCGACCGCCGCCCGACCAAGTCTACTCAGAGATGGTTTTCCTTCTGGGTGCGGCCTCTCAGGCTCCCCAGAGCGCGCTCAGAGTGCCCCAAGAGGCCCCCAAGACTGCCCAAGAGGCCCCCGAGACGCCCAAAGAGCGCTCGAAGACGCCGAAGATGACCCCAAGACGGCCCAAAAGGCCCCCAAGACAGCCCAAGAGGCCTCCAAGACGCCCCAAGAGCCTTCCAAGAGGCCTCCGAAGAGAGCCCCAAGAGGCCAAAATCGTTGATTTTCATTGGTTTTTTCTATGTTTTTTGTGTTCTGGCTTTTTCGGCTTCCGGACGCTCCAAGACGGCCCAAGAGGCCCCCAAGACCGCTCCAAGACGGCCCACGAAGCTCCCAAGACGGCGCCGAAACGACCCAAGAGAGCCCTCAAGACGGCCCAAGTGCCGCCCAAGACGGACCAAGAGGCCCCAAGACGGGCCCAAGAGGGACTCAGGAGGGATACCGAGAACTCAAAAATGGAGCCCTCCGTCCCAGAAGGCGCCCAGGAGGTCCCAAAGAGGCCCCAAGAGGCCTCCAAGAGGCCCCAAGATGTCGCCAAGAGGCCCCAGGAGACTCCCAGGAGGCCCAAAAGAAGCCCCAGAAGGCTTCAAACATGTCTCCCAGGCGCCCCCGAACGGCCTCTCAACAGACCCCAAGAGGCCCCCCAAAGAAGCATCTTGACGACGACTCTATTTCGCCCCATCGAGAGACGACCCCCAGGGAACTGCTTCACCATCAAAACTCCCCACGCAACGCGTCCGAACGACACCCGCCCCCAAGAGCGCAACATGGGCAACGAACACACAGACAAAAACCAGCGATGCCATATCACGGGCCGGCGGAATGAGCGAAGCGATTCAATAACAAACAAACTACACACTTGATGTGGCCCTGGGATACACAAATAAGTACACACAACTAACAGGATTCCCCATACTTTCTCATATCTTCTGAGTTTTTGTCTTCCCCCCATTTCCCATATGTTCCCATATGTTCCCATAGATTCCCCCCCCCATTCGACGATTCATTGTGTCTGTGTGTTTCTTTCCCTCCTGAATACTAAGCTTCTACATACTAATAACAAGCGTGCCAGAATAACAAAGAACCTACATACTAACTTTCGACTGCAAGCGTGCTTTTCACAACGGGGCGCTCTCTCTCCCGTGCTTCGGGCCCGGGGACCCTCGCAGATATCGATCGGGCTCGTCGAAAAGTGACGAGGCGAGATGGGCTGGAGAACTCTGGCTGTCCTTTTCCGCGATGCTGTACTCTTTGTCGCAACGTCGGACCTGTCCCCCTACAGGGGGATTTTCGACGAGACATGAAACATACACCACAGATTTTTAAAAATAGTCCCAAAATAGTCCGGGAAGTATTTTTGGAGTATGTTTTGACCTTTTTGGGGTATGTATTTTTCATTTTTCGTCGAACATGATGGATCTGTGTTCCACCACCACCACCATAAGTTGGAGGGGGAGGGGGAGGTGGTCCTCCTCCTCCTCCTCCTCCTCCTCCTCCTCCTCCTCCTCCTCCCCCCCCTCCTCTTCGTCCTCCTCCTCCTCGTCCTCCTCCTCCTCCCCCCCATCCAACTTATGGTGGTGGTTGTGGAAAACAGGCCCATCAGAACATCCCCCTGTAGGGGGACAGGCCCGATTTAATCCTTGCCGCAACGTCGGACCTCAGGGCCTGGATCTGGCACGACGCAGCAGCGACGGCGACACGGCCTCGTCTGACGCCGGTCTCTCCGGGCGTGCGCGCGCGACGGAGAGTACACCCTGCGAAATGCTTAAGAAATCATGGGTTAAGAAATTCATAGTCTCAGAACCTGAATAAAAACCCAACATTTCTATTATAATCTTAAGATCTACATTGAAATATTAAGAATAATCGAGACTCTAGCCGAAAAAAAAAGTTTTCTTAAGCATCGCATAAGGTGTACATCCAGACCGGCCTTTCTCGTGGGGGATCTGGCCTCGGCGATGAGAAGACTCTCAGCGGAGGCCCGAATGAAGAGGTAACTCCTCGGAGGTCTTCGTGAGAATGACGGAGGGCTATTGAGCCCGATTGGAAAGCCATTGAATCAGGTTGGGCCAGATTGGGCCCAGGGTTCACCGAGCATTTTCTTTGGGTGGAGGGCTAAGGGTGAAATTTGAAACGCCGTTTCGATGGATGTTCGAGGCTTGAATCTGCAAAAGGTGCATAAAAAGACGGACTTATTTCCGAGGTGCAGAAACCCACATGGATTTCACCCTGAGCCCTCCACCCTGAGAAAATGCTCAGGTTCAGCCCAGAACTAAGCTGGAGGGAGCGGGGCTCTGGCGGCCTAGGCGCCTGTTTGATCACGGACGCGCCAGCGCCGATGCTGCATCGAACCTTCCAGGAGTTGCATCCTACAGGGCAGTTTTTAACATGGATTTATAATATAGGATTTTTTAATACATGATCAATATGTATGAATACATGTATGCATGAACTCATCGTTGTTTTCAATACTAAATCCCAGCATTGTTTAATACATGATCCGCACGCGGAGCATGTATTAAAACCGGCACTGTAGGGTGAGGGCTCATCGCCAGCCTGTAAGAATAACTGGCGGGCAGCCAGGCTCTGCAGTGCGAGCGGGGCATTGGCAGACCGAATCCTGTGCAGCGCCATGCCCAGTTCAACATCTGTGCACTCCAATTGCTGGATTCGACACTCAAGCGGGGGGAGGGGACGTGGGTGGGTGTTGAAGGACTGTGGCGGCGAGGACAGAAGGGCGGGGATGGGATGGGAGGGGATGGATGAGGGTGGAGCACGGAGGAGGACGGAGGGGGAAGGAGGCGGAGGATGGAGGAGTATGGAGGACGGCTAACGATGGGGCGCAAGGGTCGTCGCCGCTCTCCTCTTCTTCTGCTGTGCCTCCTCTCTCCCAGACCCCTCGCGTCGTGAAACAGATGCGACGGCTCAAACCTCAAATCCGGAGCACATCAGACTCCTCCCCCTCGAGGCCGAGATCGGGGACGCACCGACCCGGGAGAGCACACACCTGGGTCGGAAGGCCCCGTCGCGAAGCCCGGCCGACCACTGCGCAGCTCCCAGGCCCGGGCCGGTGGAGGGCGGAAAAAGGGGGCATGGGCTCCGCGCGGCTCCCCGACCACCCTTGGCGCTGATCCCTGCTCCCAGACCCCCGACGTGATGACTCGTTCCTGTTCTTCATCCCAAGACGTCTCTTGACAATTCCGGGGCCTGGCGAAAATCCCCAGAGGCCGAAAATGGAGAAGCACCTCCGTCGGTGTATGTTCATGGCCCGAGGGTTTCTTTACACGTCGGTCGGAAGCAATACGTAAAAACACAACATCGGAAGGCGGATAAAGTACATTGGGTCCGGTTCCTCCCAAAGAGTCATAAAACGCAAGATATTGACTACCTACCAGACCACCCCAACCCAACCCGAAGACCCGAATTTCGGGTTGGGGGGGGTAAGGGTTCCACATGTGTTTTTTCTATGTTTCCCGACCCCCCCCCACTGGAAATCGAGGGTAAATCTGAGCCTTCGGGTTGGGTTGGGGTGGTTTGGTGGGTGGTGACATATTCATGAAGCGGGAAGGCGCTTGAAATAGAGTGGGATCTGGGAATCCACGACCATACATACTTTCAACGGCCCGCGTGCACGTGAGCCCCGACCGAACCCGTCCCCAATTCCGGGCCAGCCATAAGGGGGGTTGGCTTCGGGGGCGGCCGGGGGGTCTGAGCTGGTCTTTGCTGTGTTGGGACCCAGATAGGAAGCAGAACATCCACCCACCCCCACCATAACCACCCCGACTCGCGAAGTCGCCGAACAAGCGCACCCGAAGGAGGAATCGAACGGGGCAAGGCTGTTCAGTAAACGCCCATGGCCGTTCAGTAAACGCCAATTGTCGGGTCCGGGCGGCTTGCCCTCCCTTGATGAAGGGGAACTGGAACACACAAATAAATACACACAAATAAAACTATCCCCCATATTTTCCCATATTTTCTTGGTTTTTGTCTTCCCCACCACTTCCCATATTTTCCCATATTTTCTGGGGAATCGCCGATTAATTGTGTCTGTGTGTTTCTTTTCCTCCTGAGGCTTGTCCTCCCTTGACCAAATCAACTCGGAATCGGTCCCCGAAGCCCTGCCGAGGTCCTTCTGGTGCGATCCTTCGCGCTGGATCCGCTTCGGACGGTCACCAGGGGCCCGACAACGGCCCCCGGAGGCCACGCAGAGGCGACACAAACTTGTGCGGGCCCCCGATCTCGGACCTCGCCCCCCTGCCTGCTTGAAGGGGCCCCAGGACACACAAATAAATACACACAAATAAAAAGATTCCCCATATTTTCCCATATTTTCTGGGTTTCCGTCTTCCCCCCCACTTCCCATATTTTCCAATATTTTCTGGGGAATCGAGGATAAATTGTGTCTGTGTGTTTCTTTTCCTCCTGATGCCTGCTCGCGGGAGCCGCTGCTGGCACCCCCAGCCGGCTCCGATCCGCGGCGAGGAGGAGGAGGACGTCTTAGAAATCGGGGAGACGTGAGACTCGGGTACGGGGGAGGCGGGTTGGCCTGACGAGGTCCATCATAAAAATGACGAGACGCCATCTGAAACTTGACGCGAGCTCCCCCTGCAAACATCCCACGAAAACTGGGCCGTCAACATCCAGGACGCGCCCGTCAAAAAACGTCGGCAACCCCGAATTCTGGCTTGCCCGAGTCTCACGTTCCCCCGATAGAAGGCGGCGGGGCTCCTCAGAAGCCCTCCAGCCTTCTGACGAGCTCCCTGCGCCTTCCCGGGGGGCTCCGAAGGCGCTGCAGATCTGGGGAGGCCCGCCCCTTCTGTCTTCCCCCCTGGGAGCACCGCCGATCCAAGCTTGGCTTCACCAGCCTCGAATGTCTCCATATCTTAGGAGGCCACAACTGGGAGGTTTTCGTCGGAACGATTAAAGAAGATTAAGCCCCATTTGGAAGCTGTTACGCCAAAGTGGGCCTCGGACTAAGTAGGATTCAGCCGGATTAAGCGGGATTAAGCAGAATTGAGCCGGATTAAGCGGGATTGAGCTGAATTAAGCCGGATTTCGGACCAGGGCGAAAACAGAATTTGACCTCCCAGGAGTTGCATCCGAACATATCCCTAAGATCGGCAAGCCCAAGGCGATGACAAGCTTAAGGATGATGTGCCCTCAGAAACTGAGAGAACCGCTGAGACCGGCACCGAAGGATAGATGTACGTTTCGAACTGGTGATGGCCGGCCCCCGTCGGCGCCGACCCACGTTACACTTGAGAAGGGACCGACACGCAGCATTCCTAAGGGCATACCACGACATGTTCTTGGAATGTTCGAATGACAAAGACAACTTTCTTCTATGGTAAAGTCCGATGCATGAAGACAACACCGTCTCAACCATGAAGGCTCTGATAGGTTCTAAGAACACTCCGAGCAAGCCGCAGAAGGTTGTTGGAACATTTTTTGGTGGGCTTATGGGAAAGCCAGGACGCTTCGCCACTGCTTGATCAGAATGAGGGGGCCGAACGGTCTCACACCGTCCCTGGGAGCGTAGCCGAAGTGGGAGTCCGCGGCGCGCCTTCTGCTTGATGCTGCGATTGCAGTTGTTGTTGTTGTTGCTGTTGCTCTTTGCTCTTGCTGTGAATGTTGTTGTCGTCGCCCTTGCCCGCGACCCCCCCGCGACCCTCCCGCGACCCACCCCTGGCCATCGCTCGGACGTCCATTCCCTGTGTTTTTGTTAGGTTTCGTGAGTGGTTTTTGTTGCCAAATGATCAAGGATGCTCCTCGATGGTCGTCGCCAAGAAAAAAATGCACACGTCCGAGCGATGCCAAGACCCCCCAGCCGACCCCGCGACCCACTCCGCGACCCACCCCGCTCTACCCACCCAGGGCCCACGCCCCCTTCCTCGCCCACCCCCTCGCGCTCTCTTATCCGCGGTTACGGGGTGCTGCGTAGATCCAGAAGAAGAGCGAGCTACATAAACGTACAGTCGAGGCGTTGACCTAAGGAACCCTAAATAAGAAACGAGGCCCCTTTTTCCCATAAATTCAACCTCGATGTCCCATGGAAAACCTCAGGAAAACCCGAGGCAAACTTTGAAACAATCAAGGAACACCGAGCCCCTCCCCAACGAAACGGGTTCCTTCTGCAGCGCCCCGACTGTAACCTTTTGGCGCTCCGTGCGGATATCTTGAATCCGCGCCGGACCCCCCTCCCTGGTGCGCGGAGCGCGCCAGGGACGGCGTCGCTGGAGGGCCAGCGCGGACGCAAAAAATCCGCGCGGAGCGCCACAAGGTTACGTGTAACCGACCACGGGCGATGATAATCAACTGGGAAAAATAAAATTCAGGGGTGTGGCGGAGATAATAAACGATTATCCCGGGGAAGGTAAGTTATGATGCTGATGCTGATGCTGATGCTGATGCTGATGCTGATGCTGCTGCTGATGATGATGATGATGATGATGATGATGATGATGATGATGAGGATGATGATGACGATGATGGTCATGATGATGGTGATCCTGGGTGCTCGGCAGAAGACTGACTCGAGAGATCTCCATGCTCGTGGCTATACACCTACGCATTTTTGCTCCTTCTCCGAGCACGTCGCAGAGCCCCCCCCCCCCTCGAGGCCGAGGCTCCTCTGCGGCGCCGGCCGCCTCCGGGCCCCCTGCCGGCCGCAGGTACACCACCTCCTCCGGGCCGGCGCCCGCGGGGCCGACCCACGCCTCGGCGGGCGGGGGCGCGGCGGCGGCGCGCCCAACGCCTCGGCCTGTAGTCATGCCGTGGATGCCACCACAGGTATGGACCCCCCAACAGTCCGATCCTTGAGCTTCAAGTGTGTTTTGAACGTCGGAGCCATGTTCTAAACAAGTGTTAAACATGTTGTCTACATGTTTTATGAAGTTGAGCACATGTTTTAGACATCTGGGAATTATTTGGCAGCACGCTTCTTCTCCATTGATCGACTGCCACAAGTCCACAGTGGTGACCCTTCGTGGTGGCCTCCGGCGGCCTCTCGCGGCCCGTGCGCCGGCAGCGTGGCGCGCGCCTCCGACCCTGGCTGTGCTCGGAGGGGAGGCCACAGGTTACCAGCCTCGAACGTATCCCTATCCCTAAGATTGACACGCCAAAAGGCGATGACAATCTTAGGGATTCGCCCTCAAAGAATAAGGGAATCCCTAAGATTGGCATCGTGATGAGGAGGTGCCCAGCATAGGGATAGGGATATGTTCCAGGCTGGTAAACAGGCGAACCCTACCCCACCACCCCACGGCTTCCAAGGGGGGAGGTGGGGTTGACGTCGCCCGGGAGCGTGGAGCGCGCGTGCGGGGCACGCGCCCGGGGAGGGGCCCTGGACTCCGTGGGCCCTGGAAACGGCAGGGCCGCTTTTGCACCGTTTCCGAGAAAGGGTCGCTCGAGAACGGAAGCGGCAACAAAAACGGCAACTGGAAACGGCAAACAAAACGGCTCGGGAACTGAAGCTGGAAGGGGGTCCAGCAAAGAAACCAGCGACGGAACCAAAGAAAACCCGGAGCCAGAACCAGACCCAAAACGGCAAACGGATCTTGTAAAAAAAAACGGCTATGTCGCCTCCAAGGGCCACTAAGGATGGGGGGATCGGGGAGAAAGCTTCTTAGGAGGAGGTTGCTTCTTCGAAGGCGCCGGCCCTACAACTATATATAGGTAGGTAAGGCCCACGCCTTCAAAGAGGTATGGCTGCTTCTGAGAAGCCCTCTGCGCATTGCTGGCGGATGAACAAGGCGCCCATGTTTGCTCCTTGACATCCTGGTGTCGCGATCCGTTCACGACTGGCGGACGGGCGTCTTCGCCCGGTTGAGGGCCCTGGGATCCTCACACATCGATCCGACTCGAAGAACGACACAAAAATTGGGGTCTGGGGCTCCAATTGTAAGTGTTGTCGGATGTGCGAATGACCGGGTGTTTTTGGTTCAGTGTCAGGCAATTTTAACCTCATCCAATGTATGAGGAACCCCTGGTGTTATATCAGCACCGCGCCAAGACAAAATCCAAGGGGGGATTATAGCAGAACGATAATTTCAGCACCGCTCAAGACAGCAGCAACAAAAACACTGGCGACAACAATGCAATTGAGGCCAACTTGTTTTCAAACTGCGGCTCTCGCCTTAGCGCGCGGCGCTAAGGTGAAAAACACATCATCCTCCAGGTGCCAGGATACCGCTTCCTGGTGCGGGAAGTTATATCCTTTTGTCGAAAGGGGGGTTCTTCTAAACTGGATGAGGGCACTGGCATGGACTTCCCCCCGCTCCCCTTCCCGCCCCGATCCATCCCGCGTCGCCGCCTTGTCAAGATAATGCTTGAGCCGAAACGGCCTGCTTGCGTGGCGTCCACGCTGCCTTTCGGGGCTCGGCATGCCCTCCCCCCCTCCCCCTCTGCACACAGAACGCTTGCCAGGATCAACATGAAACCTGGCTCACGGGCATGCACGAAGCCAGGGCCGGGACCGAAATCGGACGGCAGAGCGCCGCCTTCCGCCGAGGAAGAGGTGGTGAGCTCCTTCGGCTCCAGTGGGAGGTCGGATGAGCTCGGACTCGCTTCAAGACTGAAGCGGATTGGGTAAGATCGTACAGCAAAGACTGCGCCCGTTTTAGCGGACTGTGCCAGATTCGGCCGGTCTCCGACAACTGATCTACCATGGCCGATGCTGCATTTCAGCTCCCAGGAGTTACGTCCTAAGTGTAGGTCGGGCTTGTCCTCCTACAGACGGATTATGGCAGGAACAAAACACATAGTCAAAAAAGCATGCTCACAAATTGTCAAACATACTCGAAACAACATGGTTCCTCTACGATTGTTTTTAACTATGTTTGAACATTCTTCTCCTGTAGAGGGACACGCCCGACTTCACCGCAGGCCTTCGATTCCACGAATGCGACGGGCCCTTTCTGGAGCGCGCCACGCTGTCATCTGGCCCCGCCCCGCCCGTGCCAGGGGCACCCGAGACTCTCTCGCGGCCGCCCCATCGCCCCGCCGCGCCCCTCCCTCGCGGGGGCCAAAAGCCGCGGCCGGTGCCCTCCCCGGCAGGTAGCCGCCCGCGCGTCACCGTACCCATCGCCGACGCACCTCTGCCGACCCGGTCGGCGTGTGCGAGGGGGGCCTTTCCGCTCGACTCGGGCTCTGCCGTTGGGGTCGTCGTCTCCGTCCCCCTCCGTTCCGTTTGCCTGGGCCCTCCTCCTCCGTCCGAAGCAGAATGAAGCAATGTAGGAGTGGAATCGAAAGGAAGCCCTTTTCCTTCGATCCCTTCCCCGCGCCGGGAGAGGGCGGGTCCCGGAGGGGTCTGGGGGGGGTCCAGGGGGGTGGTCGCCACCCAAGTATACGCTCTCCCCCCGCTCCCGGCGGGTTTCTGCGGGGTCGCCAGCAGTGGTCCTGGGGGAGGTCCCGCCTTCAGGGTCCGCGGCAGCGGCCGCGAGGCCTTCGCAAGAATCCTTGTGAGAGCCTCAGCGCTGTCGACGAGTAAAAACATAAAAAGGGCATCTGAGATCCGGCGGTTCTCCTGAGATCCTGGCGTTGCAATCCCACCAGCCCTCTGGGCTTAGGTGGTATAACGCGTTGTTTCTTCTCTCTTCCACTGAAACCCCTCCCACTACCCCCTCCCCTGGGCCAGGAAGGTGGTACCGAGGCGCTAGAGCGTCCAAGATGGCCTGAGATCCTGGCGCTGCAATTTCTTTTCACGACGGGCGGTGTCGCCCTGTTCTGGGCCCTGGTGCCCTCACGGATCGCTGGCTGAAGCATTCCTTGCCGCAGAATATGAGAACGTCTGAGGCTGCGGTCGTCAGTTTTCGGTGCGTTGCAGTCTGTTTGCAACGCCAGATCTCAGGGTTAGGTCGGGCATGTCCTCCTACAGGCGGATTCTGGAAGGAACAGAAGAAATAGTCGAAACATGCTTACAAACTTTGAAACAGTATCCCCAGACTACAGTTTAATTATTTTGAAGACTCCCCCTGTAGAGGGACATGCAAGGCTAAATCCCAGCGTTTGTAGGATGTATCCGTCGCAGTGGCGGATCCAAAACGACGCGGAGCGCTCTGAGAGCGTTCTGGACCGCTCTGGGGAGACTCAGCCTGGCCCTGGGCCTACACACAGTGGGAGAGGAACAAGGCTCTGCTTCCCCTCGTCCATCCTCGAAACCACGGCGAGCTGTTCGGACAACTGCCCGAGGCACCAGAGCGAGAGCCATCTCCTGAAAACCATCCGCTCCGTCCATCCTCGGAGCGATGGCAAGCTTTTCAGACGAGCTTGCGCGGCGGGCGGGGAGGGCCTCGCGTTTTGAGAAGAAGCGCGGCGAAGATCTCGGCCGTCTTGCTTCGGGAGCGGCCAAGAGGGGGGTGTCCAAGAGGGGGGGGTGCAAATCATGACCAGCGGCATGTGCGCGGCCCAGCGGGGGGGCCAGGGACGTAATGAAATCAGAAGGGGCGCCATGAAATCTGGGGAAATATCATGGCCCCCGACATGCTATCCACCCCCCCCTTGTCATCACCCCCCCTGAGAGGGGGGGAGGCGAATTTAGCCCCCCACCCTCCTGTGATCGATCTCCTCCAAGATGCCCCAAGAGGCGCCCAGGAGGCCCCAAGAGGCCCCGAGATGGCCCCATGTGGCCCCAAGAAGCACCCACGAGGCCCCCAGGATGCCCCCAAGAAGCTCCCAAGAGACCCCCACGAGGCCCCAAGAGACCCCCCAGAGGCACCCACGACGCTCCACGAGGCCTCGGCGAAAATGCCGCCCAAGTGCTGGCGCCTGGGGGCCCTCACAGAAGGGCCCCGGGGGCAGGTCGGGAGCGCCTCGGGGCGGGAACCGAGCAGCAGCGGGACTCCCTCCCGAGAGACCTCCTGGATCCGAGCTGCCTCCCAGGAGGGGGGGGGGGGCAGCCCTTTTGATCAAAAGGAACCCCGCTCCCAGATGGGACCCCCTCCTCCTCCTATCCTCCTATATCCTCCTCTTCCTCCTCCTCCTCCTCCTCCTCCTCCTCCTCCTCCTTCTCCTCCTCCTCCTCCTCCTCCTCCTCCTCACATCCTCCTCCTCCTCCTCCTCCTCCTCCGCCTCTCCTCCTCCTCCTCCTCCTCCTCCTCCTCCTCCTCCTCCTCCTCCTCCTCCTCCTCCTCCCCCTCCTCCTCCGCTCCCACTTGCAGGGCTCTGCTCTCTACTTCCCCTCCTTCGGAACTGGGCGCCAGGGCGCGGCCCGGGCGGCCCCGAACCGCCGTCGCCGCACCGCTTCGCCCATATGCACAAGGTCCGTGCGCGGGCCCAGCGCCCCCGTTCCCGCCCGTCGCCGCCGCCCCGCTGCACGGCCCCCCTCCGTTGCCTCGCGATGGCGCAGCGCTGCATCATCGCAGCGCGCCGCATCGCAGTCGCACCGCGCCGAAACCGCACCGCACCGCCCTCGAGTCGCACTTGCAATCGCAGGGGGCGGCGTCGATTGGCCGTGGGCGACCTCGATCGGCGGTGGACAAACCTCCCTCTAGTAGGCCTCCCCTTAGTGAAAACGGCCTGGGACCGATGACGGCCGCGACGCCCTCTCGCGAACCGAAAACGGCCAATTCCTTAATCGACGCGTCAGGGTAGGAGGTCTGTCCACCCCCGATTCGATCTATCATCCCTTCTCCCGGAGAACAGACTCCTCGTCCCCTGGCCCGACCCCCCGCGCACCCCACGGCACGCCGGCGGCCGCGTGTTGTCCTTGCAACAAGATGGCACGTGCGCAGCCATGACAGCACGATGGTCGTAAATCGGGCGTGTCCCCCTACAGGCGGCTTTTGGACGACAAGTTTAAACATACGAATGAAATGCCCCCCAAATGAGCAAAACAAATAGTCAAAACATCGTCCCCAGACTATGTATCCCCCCTGTATAGGGACAGGCCCGACTTCACGCTGGTCAGAACACGCGTGGGGCAGATGTGCGCTTCGATCCTGTACACTGTACACTGCCGCTGCACTCTAACCCACGCGCCCCGCCGCACCGTCAGGCCCAAGGCCTGATCCGGGGTCGCTCTTGTGACGGCTTGCCCGTCTCCAAACCTTTACACGATGAGCACCTGGGGCACATCCACTACGACCCAAGAGTCCTCGCGATGCAGTGCCGGCATCTGCGCGGCGACCACCGAGGCGTCAGCGACCCTCACGCTCTGCTCCTTGCCTGCAGGCTGCGGGCACACCGCTGCCCTGCGAACCTCGGCGGACCAGATTTCGGCGAAATCGATCGCCTCTGCTGGATCCCCAGGGCCCGCCCCTCTGTCCACGTCGCCATGCGTGGCCTCCGCTCCCTCTGCGTCGAAGGCCGCCGCAAACTGCCGGCGGAGCCTCTGCCGCCTCACCTTCGTCCTCCCCTTCCAGCCGCTGCACGTCCCCCTGTTCTTCCCGCACCTGTCGACTACACGTAAGAGTGACATTAGGGAAGAGTGACCTCTTGTGCGCGGGTTTGGGGGACCTCGAGGGGCCCAAATGCAAGCGCGCGGGCCAGTGCCGGGGCCACCCCTGTGAGCCTGCACCAAGGGTCACTCCTGCGAAAGGTCACTCTTGCGCGTAGCCGCACCTGGAGCAGCCCATGTGGACCAGGTCGAAGCCCCGGGCGTAGCGCCGCGAGTTGGCCCCAGCTCTGAGGCAAGAGACAGCGAGCTCCTGCCCCCCCTCCGGCGCCAGGTAGGTCGTCACGACCACGTCGGGGCAGTCGGCGCTCCGCGCCACGCTCTTCACCACCCCGCTGGCCTCCAACTCCGCCGCCCGGCGCAGGGCCGCGGCCCCGTGCAGGTCCAGGGCGAGGCCGGGCCCACACGCGCAGACGTCGCGGCACGGCTCCGGCACGTGGGCCCTCGGCCTGGCGATGCTCAGCGTGTGGCCACCGCGGCCGCCGAACTTCGAGGCCGCGTCGAAGCGGCGCTCCCTGTCTCCGAAGCCGAGGTGCTTGGCTGCGTGGATCTCGGAGTCCATGGCTGCCCTTGGCCGGCCGGCGGGGCGGTGTGCGGCCGAGGGGGGCGGGAGGAGCCTCGCGCGGGCGCGCCGCCGCGCTGCGCCGCGGGGCCTTTTGGGCCAGGTCCGTGGCTGACGTCCGCAGGGGCGCGGCGACGACTTGCCAGGCTGCTGCGCGCCTTCCGGGGGCCTCCCGGGCGAGGTCGGGGGGCGGGTGGGGTCGGAGGATCGCGCCGCATCGCTCACGCATCGCCGATGCCTCGGTGATGCGTCGGCGCCGTCGGCGAGGGAGAGCATCGGGCTCCACGCGCATCGCCGGAGCGGCGCGGTCCTTCCGACCCGATCTACTCCGACCCCGCTGAGGAGGCCCAGACGTGACCTCCTTGACTGCCTTCAGAAGAGTTCCCCGCTCATCCTTCCAAAGGAGTCTGCGCTTCAGACAGTGTCAACATCCGAGCCCAGGGCTGCGTCTCAGCACCAGGAGGCCTGAGACACCAATACGTAGGGCGAGAAGCCCTGGGGCGAATCGAGGGGAGATGCGCCGCCGCTTGGCACCAGATTCTTCGAAAGCACTGTACTGGAAGGGGCCCCAGGACACACAAATAAAAACACAAATAAAAATATCCCCCATATTTTCCTATATTTTCTGGGTTTGTCTTCCCCACCACTTCCCATAGTTTCCCATATTTTCTGGGGAGTCGACGATTAATTGTGTCTGTGTGTTTCTTTCCCTCCTGATGTACATGTACCATTTCGCTTTCTTACCTGAGAACTGCGGCGGAGCAAACCCGAAAACACTTTAGCGCCTCGGAACACAGGGAGGGCTCTACGCTCGAGGTGTGAACCAGACCCGGTAATTACACAACCGCCCATCTGTGTGCCGAGCTTGCGAAGCCAGATCGAATTTGAGCGAAACGCCTGTTCTGACTCCTTCGCGAGACAAGATGTGAGGGTCCTCCTCTGCTCGAATTGGCCTTCAGGTCACAACTTGGGCGTCTGCCCGCCGTTCTGAGCGATTGTGGCACCCCCAGACGGCTCCCGACGAGGCGCGGTGGAGGGAGCGCCTCCCCCCGGGGCCCCAGGACCTGCCTGAACTGCCGAGAACCTTCCGCCACACCCCGCCCAAGACGGCGATGCCAGCTGGTAGCACGCACAAGGGGAGCGGAGCAAGGTGTGCGGCCCGCCGGACCAATCTAGGGATGAGTTTTGTCCTCCTCTGGAGGCCGCGCTTTTCTTCGGTCTCCCCATCCCTTCCCTCCTCCCTCCCTGTGTCCCCCTGTGCCACTGGGCTCTGCTGAGAGGTAAAGTGTGCGGCCTTCACGTGCAGTGAGCTATTTCCCAACGGGCGCCTTGCCAGAGGGTTCCGGCAGAGGTAAGGGAGGACCACGGAGGACCCCCCCCGGGGGGAGGGGACGGGGAGCCCGACACCAGCCCATCTGGCAGGCGTTTCGCCCGAGACCTCCACAGCATGCACTCAAGAGTCGGTCTCTCGCCTCGATGCTGGCTCCATGGCACGCATTGCGCAGTGCCTCTGCAATGCATCCCTAGTTCCCCACATCCTAAGTGGGGTTCTTGTTTTCTCTGCGCACCCTCCGCGCAGGATCTCTCCTCCTCCTCCTCCCTCTCTTCTGTTCCTCTTTCCTTCCTCCTCCGCATCATCATCACCATCACCATCACTCCCCACTCATCATCACCATCACCATCAGCATCACCATCACCATCGCACGATCACTCACCATCATCGGCATCGAACGATCATCATCATCATCATCATCATCATCATCATCACCACCACCACCACCACCACCACCACCATCATCATCATCATCATCATCATCATCATCATCATCATCATCCATCAGCATCAGCATCATCATCCATCAGCATCAGCATCATCATCATCAGCATCAGATCATCATCATCATCATCATCATCATCATCATCATCATCATCACTACTCGCTGACTTGAGGCCTGAATATGGAGGAAGTCTCGAGCGGGAGCCTCGTCTGTGAGTGAATTGTGAGGAAGTCTCAGGCGGGAGCCCCCTCCCTATGGGGCCCGCACTTCATGTTCGAATCCGAGCGGGTCATCCGCAACGTGTAACTGTCGTCACTTTTGGGCTCTTGAGACCTGAATATGGAGGAAGTCTCGAGCGGGAGCCTCGTCTGTGAGTGAATTGCGAGGAAGTCTCAGGCGGGAGCCCCCTCCCTATGGGGCCCGCGCTTCATGTTCGAATCCGAGCGGGTCATCCGCAACGTGCAACTGTCGTCACTTTTGGGCTCTTGAGACTGAATATGGAGGAAGTATCGGCGGGAGCCTCGTCTGTGAGTGAATTGTGAGGAAGTCTCAGGCGGGAGCCCCCTCCCTATGGGGCCCGCACTTCATGTTCGAATCCGAGCGGGTCATCCGCAACGTGCAACTGTCGTCACTTTTGGGCTCTTGAGACCTGAATATGGAGGAAGTCTCGAGCGGGAGCCTCGTCTGTGAATGAATTGCGAGGAAGTCTCAGGCGGGAGCCCCCTCCCTATGGGGCCCGCGCTTCATGTTCGAATCCGAGCGGGTCATCCGCAACGTGTAACTGTTGTCACTTTTGGGCTCTTGAGGCCTGAATATGAAGAAGTATCAGGCGGGAGCATCGTCTGTGAGTGATTTGCGAGGAAGTCTCAGGCGGGAGCCCCCTCCCTATGGGGCCCGCACTTCATGTTCGAATCCGAGCGGGTCATCCGCAACGTGCAACTGTCGTCATTTTTGGGCTCTTGAGACCTGAATATGGAGGAAGTCTCGAGCGGGAGCCTCGTCTGTGAGTGAATCGCGAGGAAGTCTCAGGCGGGAGCCCCCTCCCTATGGGGCCCGCACTTCATGTTCGAATCCGAGCGGGTCATCCGCAACGTGCAAATGTCGTCACTTTTGGGCCCTTGAGACCTGAATATGGAGGAAGTCTCGAGCGGGAGCCTACGGCCCAGCCCGAAGGTTTGTCCCGACGGCTTCGCGATCTAGCCGTCGGCAGACGCGCGCGCGCGCTGGCCGAGGCGGCGACGGCGCTGAGGAAAATTGATTTGCTTGCCCCGACGAGGGGGAAGGGGAGGTGCACATGGAGAAAAGGCAGGGGGATGAGGAGGGAAGGGGCATGGGGGAGGCGACGAGGAGGAGGTGGCGCGAAAGGAGGAGGAGGAGGAGGAGGAGGAGGAGGAGGAGGAGGAGGAGAAAGAGGAGGAGGAAGAGAAATAGAAGGGGGAAGAGAGGGCAGTGCAGGGGGCGAGAGGAGAGGGTGTCCGCCAGGGGGAGGAGGAAAGGGCAAAGGGTAAGCTAAACATATTCTCATGTGGGGTCCTACCGTCGGAGTAATTTTGTCAGGGAGAGCTGCCAATCGAGCACTCCTCTGAGCGTGCGTCCTTCCAGATGCTTAGCTCGGCAGCGGTCACGGTCCGTGGCAAACATGCATTGAGGTCCACATGGCCGAGACTTGCTGCTATGATGGTGCCTGCTGGGGCGATGATAAGTGCTCGGAGCCTGCTAGGATAGCTGGCCTTCTTCGAAGCCCCCTGCCTTCCTAGAACCCCCTTCGCCCCCGCCTTCTGGTAGAGGCCTCCCAGATAGGGTCGGAGTAGATGGGGTCGGAGGATCTCGCCACATCACCAATACACCGGCGATGCGTCGGCGATGCGATGCTTCGGCGATGCGATACTTCGGCGATGCACCAGGGATGCATCAGCGACGTCGGCGATGCGTCGGCGACGCCGGCGCGGAGAACATCGGGTTCCGCATCGAGCCGCATCGGCGATACGTCGGCGACGCCGCGCGATCCTCTGGCCCCCATCTGCTCGGACCCCACCTGGGAGGCCCAGGTCTGCTCGCCGCCGAGTGGAAGGGCCAGGCCGAGGTGCTGTCCTGCCGCCGCACGGCCCGAAGCTGGCTCTCCCGCCGCGGCCAGGGGCGGCTCGAGACGCCGCCCGGGACAGGAACGACGGCGACGACGATGACGACGGCTGCGGCGGCGGCCGTCGCTTTCGTGGGTCGTCGTCCGTAGCCGTCGTCATCATCATCATCATCATCATCATCATCATCATCATCATCGTCATCATCATCATCATCATCAGCATCAGCATCATCGTCATCATCATCATCATCATCATCATCATTAATATTAGCAGCAGCAGCATCATCAGCATCAGCATCAGCATCAGCATCAGCATCAGCATCATCATCATCATCATCACCATCATCATCATCATCATCATCATCATCATCATCATCATCATCATCATCGTCATCGTCATCGTCATCATCATCATCATCATCATCATCATCATCGTCATCATCATCGTCATCGTCAACGTCACCGTCACCGTCGTCGCGCCTGTTCACCGACGGCGCCTCTCTTGACGACGCGTGCCCCCAATGGTCTCGCTCGCTGCTCAGGGCCCACCATCTCAGCCTGCGTCGCTCTGATGGCGGCCCAGCCGTCCGGAAACGGCTTCCAGGACCCCGAGTAGTTTTGAAAAGTAACGATCTTTCTGCGGCCCCCTGGCTTTGAGGGGTAGTCGACCATCGGAGACCGTTTGAAGCAACAGCAACTCACGGAAGCTTTTGCTCGTCCCAATGGCGCCCAGTAGCGCGTCCGAGAGCGCGCCAAGCAAGCCTGATGCATCTCCCTGACGCGGTGCCATGGGGCGCTCCGGGGAGCCATCCGTGCGCTACGTGTTGCGCCACTGCGAGCGCTTGAGCGCTGTTGGACGCCATTCGCCGATGTACACCACTAGAACTATCGCGCGCTTCGCGCGCCCTCAAGTTCTAGCTAGCTTCTTGGGGCCTCCTCGGAGCATCCTGGACTATTTCTTGAAGTCGTCATGGGACCTTCTTGGCATGTCTTCGGGGGCCTCTTAGAACGAATTTTGAAGCCTTTTGGGTGCCGTCTTGGGGGCTGAACGGAAGCCTCTGCGACTTCAGATCTGATTCTCAACCGTTGACTGCGAAGGGTCGTCAATCCCCCACGAACGGGGACATGACTGCTCTTCGCGCGGGTTTATTGACGGATTGGGACCCCCAACCATCCTGGGAAAAGAATTGTCGGCCGACAGCTGATGAGGTGGGAAACCAAACGATACCCATACCGACACTCCCCAGACCTCTCCTGGGGTGCGTTCTGACCAGAATTTCGAGGCGAATCGAGCGATGGCGACGAGGGCCTCCAAGGAGGCGCAACAAGAAAGGAAGACCAGGGAAGGGTCTGAATGAGGGGGGAGGGGTCGCCAGCAGCAGGAACGACCCCTCTGAGATTTCTGTATGAGGGCAAAAAACGCACCAGAATAACAACCACGAGAAGCGAAGCCGTTGAGAAGACGCACCCAAGGAAGGAATCGAATGGGACAGGGCTGTTTCGTAAACGCCCAAGGCCGTTCACTGAACGCCAATAGTCTGGTCGGGGTGTCTTGTCTTCCCTTGATTCTGGCAGCGGGGCCCGGCCTCATACGCGGAGGCCCAGAGCTCCTGGAGCGGCTTGCTGTCAGGCGCGGCGCCTCTGGGGAGCTCTGCGCGGGCAGGGTAGGCATCTCGAGAGCACAGGGCGCCGTCCAGCGAGGAAGGGCTCGCAATCGAAGCGCCCCTAACCCTCGAGGGGGGGATTCAGTTCAGAGGAGCAAAAGAAATGGAGAGATGGGGTCTTCTTTCGAGTAGGGGATCGACTACAGAATTGATGTACCCCAAAATTGATTCTCCATCGAATCTACGACGAAGACCTAGATTGTTCAGCAATCGACTGAGACTTCTGCAAATGTTCTCAGATTGCACGACAAAACCGATTTTCGGATAAATCAATTCTGTAGTCGATCCCCTGCTCGATTCTTAGCAGAGGCATCGAGCCAGGCCACCAACATGTATTACCCCTCCTGCAGGGGGTGGCCGGCACCTCAACTGCTTTGGCCACGGGTTCCTCGTGGGAGTCGGGTCGGGGGGTCTTTGACTCGGCGGTGGATAAACCTCCCTTGAGTAGGCCTCCCCTTAGTGAAAACGGCCTGGGACCGAAACCGGCGGCCCTGGACCCGCAAAAATGACGGCCGCGACGCCATCTCGCGAACCGAAAACGGCCAATTCCTGAATCGACGTGTCAGGGTAGGAGGTCTATCCACCTCCGATTGATTCTCCATGAAGGAAGGGGCTTGCGAGGGGACGCCTCGCTGGGAGGCAGCTCCTTCGGGGGCGTCCACGTGGGGGCGCCTCAAGGAGGGGGGGTTCGCAAATCGTGCCCCGAGGCGCGTGATTGCGAAAGGGGGGGGGAGACAGGGGACGTATGTAACGAAGACGACGGGGAGATGATGTCTGGGGAGATTTCTTTGCCCCGGACATGAAATACAACCCCCAAGACACCACCCCGCTTTTGGCCACCCCAGACTCCTGGGAGGTTTTCGCAGGGAAGGCAGCAGGCTAATTATACATCAAATCATGGGGCGGCTGTGCAAACTGAGACTGGTTGAGCTGGACCAGGCTGAACCCAGGACGTACTGGCAAGAGCCGGCGCAAACCCAATTCGTCATCCCAGGAGGTGCTACATAGATCTTTGTATGGGCGATCAAATGATTTATGATTTTTCTGTCCTTTTGGGTCCTTCGGGTGGCTTCTCGGTGACACGGCAAGAGCCGCTTCACTTTTTGCAAGGATTGGACGTGGGAGGGTTCGCGGCAGCTTTTGGACACATTCTGTCTACATCTGCATCTCTGGCGGCTGGGCCAAAACACGCCTGGCTCGCGGGCGGGGCCACCTTTTGCCAGGGCGCAGAAGGGGTAGGGGGGGAGACTTCTCAGAAAGAGACTGCTTCTTACAAGGCGCGGGCATTACATTTACAGCCAAGGCCCGCGCCTTCTCACAAGCAGGTGTGTTTCTGAACCCCCCTCCTGCGCGTAGCCGAACCTCGCAGGCGCACACGGCGCGCGGGGCAACATGGGCCAACAGAAGATCTTAGCAGGACCGGCGCAAGAAACAACCTGACAGGGGAGGTGCCTACTCATGGGGCCTTCCTGTGGACCAGAAATCCCACCAGCCCTTTAGGGCGTAGGTGGTGCAGGGGGGTTCCTGTTCCAACCCCCTTCCTGCCTTTCGGGGAGGGGTTTACGCCTCCCCCTGCCCACTCCCCTGGACCTGGGCGAGGGGTTCCGCGGGTAAGTGGAGCGTCCAACACGGCCTCGGCGAGGAAGCCAAAACCACTGGCTTTACGAAGGTTGTGGCATCATTTTGGCCTCCTCGGGGGGGAAGGCTAATTGGGGACCCCCCGTCCTCTGATCGATCTCACCCAAAAAAAGGCCCAAAGATGCCCCCCAAGGCTCCCAAGGGTGCCCCAAGAGGGCCTCAAGAGGTGGCCAGGAGGCCCCAAGAGGCCCCCAAGAGGCTCCTAGGATGCCCCCCGAGAGGCTCCCAGGAGACCCCCAGAGGCCCCCAAAAGGCCCAGCACCCAAGACGCTCGCTCCAAGAGGCCTCGGCGAGAACGCCAAACTCATTAACGTTACTAAGACTTTGGCCACATTGTGGCCTCCTGGGAGGGGGCACAAATAAGGATGACTCCCCCCGGAGCCCGGTCCGGTCGATTTGGGGGGGGGGGTCCGGCCAAATTCCCCGATTCCCCTGATTCCCCCGATTCCCCCGATTCCCCCGGGGGGGTCATCCGCTCCCGAAAATACTGGAAGGACTCCTCAGGTGGCCTCGAAATGGCCCCGGGACGCCAAACGAGCGTTCCAAGACGCCCAAGGTGGCCGGCATAAGAGGTCCCCACGAGGCCCCAAGAGGCCTCCAAGATGCGTCCCAAGAGGGTCCCTAGACGCAAAAGTTTGCCCATTCCCTCCGTTAGACGTACATTTTTCACAAGGTCGCCTTCAGGGTTTTCCGATGCTCCCAGACGGCCCACGAGGCCCCCAAGACCGCCCCAAGACTGTCCAAGAAGCCTCCAAGAGTGCCCCAAAATAGCCCAAGAGGGCCCCAAGACGGGCCAACAGGCGTCCAAGACGGCCCCGAAAACTGCCCCGAAAACGGCCCCAAGAGCGCTCCAGGAGCGCCCCGAGTGGCCCACCCAGGGCAGCGTTTCGTAGCCCCAGAGGGAGCTCCACCGAAGGCCCCAGTGGGGGTGTCCACATGCGGTTCCCCCACCCAGGGCAGCGCTTCGTAGCCCCAGAGGGAGCTCCACCGAAGGCCCCAGTGAGTGTGCCCGCATGCGGTTCCCCCACCCAGGGCAGCGTTTCGTGGCCCCAGAGGGAGCTCCACCGAAGGCCCCAGTGGGGGTGTCCACATGCGGTTCCCCCACCCAGGGCAGCGTTTCGTAGCCCCAGAGGGAGCTCCACCGAAGGCCCCAGTGGGGGTGTCCACATGCGGTTCCCCCACCCAGGGCAGCGTTTCGTGGCCCCATAGGGAGCTCCACCGAAGGCCCCAGTGGGGGTGTCCACATGCGGTTCCCCCACCCAGGGCAGCGTTTCGTGGCCCCATAGGGAGCTCCACCGAAGGCCCCAGTGGGGGTGTCACATGCGGTTCCCCCACCCAGGGCAGCGTTTCGTGGCCCCATAGGGAGCTCCACCGAAGGCCCCAGTGGGGGTGTCCACATGCGGTTCCCCCACCCAGGGCAGCGTTTCGTGGCCCCATAGGGAGCTCCACCGAAGGCCCCAGTGGGGGTGTTCGCATGCGGTTCCCCCACCCAGGGCAGCGTTTCGTAGCCCCATAGGGAGCTCCACCGAAGGCCCCAGTGGGGGTGTTCGCATGCGGTTCCCCCACCCAGGGCAGCGTTTCGTGGCCCCATAGGGAGCTCCACCGAAGGCCCCAGTGGGGGTGTTCGCATGCGGTTCCCCCACCCAGGGCAGCGTTTCGTGGCCCCATAGGGAGCTCCACCGAAGGCCCCAGTGGGGGTGTTCGCATGCGGTTCCCCCACCCAGGGCAGCGTTTCGTGGCCCCATAGGGAGCTCCACCGAAGGCCCCAGTGGGGGTGTCCACATGCGTTTCCCCCACCCAGGGCAGCGTTTCGTGGCCCCATAGGGAGCTCCACCGAAGGCCCCAGTGGGGGTGATGCGGTTCCCCCACCCAGGGCACCGCTTCTGGGGGTGTCCACAGCCCAGCGGTAGGGAGCTCCACCGTAGGCCCAGTGGGGTGCCTCGTGCGGTTCCCCACCAGGGCAGCGTTTCGTAGCCCCAGAGGGAGCTCCACCGTAGGCCCCAGTGGGGGTGCCCGCATGCGGTTCCCCCACCCAGGGCAGCGTTTCGTAGCCTCACAGGGAGCTCCACCGAAGGCCCCAGTGGGGCTGCCTGCATGCGGTTCCCCCACCCAGGGCAGCGTTTCGTAGCCCCATAGGGAGCTCCACCGAAGGCCCCAGTGGGGGTGTTCGCATGCGTCTCCACTACCCAGAGGTAGCGCAGCCGAAAACGATATTCACACTTGCGGTATTCACAGTTGCATATGGTTGGGTCCTTCGCCAGGCTATTTTTTTTGAGGGGGGGGGGCAAACTCAGGACGCGCGATGTCGCGCAAGGTATTCAGAAGGAATGTGCGCACGTAAGCAGAAAGAGAACGGGCTTGACCTGCGAAGCAGGTTCGTGCATGATGTGGACGCCGCACGGCCCCAAGAAGGAGGACGGGAGAAGGATGAACGCAGAAAGTGAAGCGTGACAAGCAAGCTCGTGGCGCTGGCTACCGCAAGCGAATACACCGACGGACCACGGTCGTGCGCTGCCGACGGTGTCGGATGGACGATGGCGGGGGGCCGTCTCAGATCAAAGAGAGGCGACCGCAACCGAGGCCACTGAAGCATCTGAAGACCGCGTCGCTTGCTTGGCAAGTGCCACGGTGTGGTGGCAATCTGCTCTTGCAGTTGCTGCCTCAGCGTGATCATCTGCTCCGAGCAGTCCACCGACAGCCGCGCCTGCGCGTCCAAGGTGTTTGACGAAGAAGTTCAAGTAGAGATGGCCCTGCTCCGTACGTCCATGAACAACCTTAAGCTCCACCGGACCGAGCTGCAACCACGTAGCCTTCCTCTCGGGCGGCTCCTGGGCATTGAAATGAAGGTCCGAGCTCGCCCACTTGCCCGTGATGCTGAGCGTCTGGAAGTACAGGTCAGCGCAAGAGTCGCCTAGACGGCGAGCGTCTGCCTCGACGATGAGAAGGCTGTCCTTCACGGGAACTCCGCGAGGAACGTGGATGAGCGAGACGTTGCCCGCCTTCATCAGGTCGAACCTTTCGCCGTAGATGTTCTGCAAGTGCGGGTCGCCAGTGGCTGATGCAGAAGATGGCGTCGCCTCCACATCTGCTAGATTCGTGAGATCGACGCTTGAAGCGTCACCTCCGTGAGAACTGGATCCCCATGCAACAGCGGTGCCGTCATTCTTGCGAGCCACGCACACATAACCGCCACACATTGCATCTGCTACGTTCGTGAGATCGACGCTTGAAGCGTCACCTCCGTAAAGACTGCTTCCCCATGCAACAGCGGTGCCGTCATTCTTGCGAGCCACGCACACCCGATAGCCACACATTGCATCTGCTACGTTCGTGAGATCGACGCTTGAAGCGTCACCTCCGTAAGAACTCTGCCCCCATGCAACAGCGGTGCCGTCATTCTTGCGAGCCACGCACGCACTCGAGCCACACATTGCATCTGCTACATTCGTGAGATCGACGCTTGAAGCGTCACCTCCGTTAGAACTGAGTCCCCATGCAACAGCGGTGCCGTCATTCTTGCGAGCCACGCACGCATAGCCACACATTGCATCTGCGACGTTCGTGAGATCCACGCTTGAAGCGTCACCTCCGTAAGAACTCTGCCCCCATGCAACAGCGGTGCCGTCATTCTTGCGAGCCACGCACGCCCCATAACCACACATTGCATCTGCTACGTTCGTGAGATCGACGCTCGAAGCGTCACCTCCCCAAGAACTCCGTCCCCATGCAACAGCGGTGCCGTCATTCTTGCGAGCCACGCACGCCACAGCGCCACACATTGCATCTGCGACGTTCGTGAGATCGACACTTGAAGCGTCACCTCCGTAAAGACTCTCCCCCCATGCAACAGCGGTGCCGTCATTCATGCGAGCCACGCACGCCCACTCACCACACATTACATCTGCTACGTTCGTGAGATCGACGCTTGAAGCGTCACCTCCGTAAGGGCTGAGTCCCCATGCAACAGCGGTGCCGTCATTCTTGCGAGCCACGCACGCCCGATAGCCACACATTGCATCTGCTACGTTCGTGAGATCGACACTTGAAGCGTCACCTCCCCAAGAACTCTGCCCCCATGCAACAGCGGTGCCGTCATTCTTGCGAGCCACGCACGCACTCAAGCCACAGTTCGTCGGGCCCCGCACGTTGTAATTCATGACGCGCACGTTGGAATGGATGCGCTCGCCATGGGCAAGCGAAACCATCGACAAAATCAGTAGCGTCCGCATTGTCTTTTGGTAGGTCGCCATCCCGGCGAGCTGAAAGTGAGAGGAGAACACGCAAGAGTTCGGTATGCACGGAAGGCAAGTCAAGGTGCAACCGTGGCTGCTGCTCGAGCATAGGCCTCCAAGATGTTCTGCTACGTCATCGGCCTCCTCCTTCTCCTCGCCCTCCCCCCCCCAGGTGAACGGGCAGAACGGCCGCGGCAGGTGCAGCGGGCCAAACTGGCTCCTCCTGGTTGTAATCTTGTGCGCGTGTGTCGTGGGTGTGGAGCCGGTTGGCACGGCTAACCCACGCCCTCCTCCGGAGGGCGCCCTCTACGGGATTCGGATGGGGGGAGGGCTCGGGTCCTCTAGGCACGGGTCGGCGGATCGGTTTCCTCGGAGCCCTCCCTCTCGGTCCTCTTCGGTATGGCTCGGGGGCGGGGTGCTACATAGATCTTTGTATGGACGATCAAATGATTTATGATTGGTCTGTCCTTTTGTTTTGGGCCCTTCGGGTGGCTTCTCGGTGACACGGCAAGAGCCGCTTCACTTTTTGCAAGGATTGGACGTGGGAGGGTTCGCGGCAGCTTTCGGACACATTCTGTCTACATCTGCATCTCTTGCGGCTGGGCCAAAACACGCCTGGCTCGCGGGCGGGGCCACCTTTTGCCAGCGCGCAGAAGGGGTAGGGGGGGGGACTTCTCAGAAAGAGACTGCTTCTTACAAGGCGCGGGCATTACATTTACAGCCAAGGCCCGCGCCTTCTCACAAGCAGGTGTGTTTCTGAGAAGCCCCCCTCCTTTCCGAACCCCCCTCCTGCGCGTAGCCGAACCTCGCAGGCGCGCACGGCGCGCGGGGCAACATGGGCCAACAGAAGATCTTAGCAGGACCGGCGCAAGAAACAACCTGACAATGGAGGTGCCTACTCATGGGGCCTTCCTGTGGACCAGAAATCCCACCAGCCCTTTAGGGCGTAGGTGGTGCAGGGGGGTTCCTGTTCCAACCCCCTTCCTGCCGTTCGGGGAGGGGTTTACGCCTCCCCCTGCCCACTCCCCTGGACCTGGGCGAGGGGTTCCGCGGGTAATTGGAGCGTCCAACACGGCCTCGGCGAGGAAGCCAAAATCATTGGCTTTACGAAGGTTTTGGCATCATTTTGGCCTCCTCGGGGGGGAAGGCTAATTGGGGACCCCCCGTCCTCTGATCGATCTCACCCAAAAATGCCCAAAGATGCCCCCCAAGGCTCCCAAGGGTGCCCCAAGAGGGCCTCAAGAGGTGGCCAGGAGGCCCCAAGAGGCCCCCAAGAGGCTCCTAGGATGCCCCCCGAAAGGCTCCCAGGAGACCCCCAGAGGCCCCCAAAAGGCCCCGCACCCAAGACGCTCCAAGAGGCCTCGGCGAGAACGCCAAACTCATTGACGTTACTAAGACTTTGGCCACATTGTGGCCTCCTGGGAGGAGGCACAAATAAGGATGACTCCCCCGGGAGCCCGGTCCGGTCGATTTTGGGGGGGGGGGTCCGGCCAAATTCCCCGATTCCCCTGATTCCCCCGATTCCCTCGATTCCCCCGGGGGGGTCATCCGCTCCCGAAAATACTGGAAGGACTCCTCAGGTGGCCTCGAAATGGCCCCGGGACGCCAAACGAGCGCTCCAAGACGCCCAAGGTGGCCGGCATAAGAGGTCCCCACGAGGCCCCAAGAGGCCTCCAAGATGCGCCCCAAGAGGGTCCCTAGACGCAAAAGTTTGCCCATTCCCTCCGTTAGACGTACATTTTTCACAAGGTCGCCTTCTGGGTTTTCCGATGCTCCCAGACGGCCCACGAGGCCCCCAAGACCGCCCCAAGACGGTCCAAGAAGCCTCCAAGTGTCCCAAAATAGCCCAAGAGGGCCCCAAGACGGGCCAACAGGCGTCCAAGACGGCCCCGAAAACTGCCCCGAAAACGGCCCCAAGAGCGTTCCAGGAACGCCCCGCCTCCAAAATGCGTCCCATGAGGGTCCCTAGACGCCAAAAATCACCCTTTCCTTCGTAAAACGTATAGTGTTCACAAATTCGCCTCGTGGGTTTTCCGACGCTCCAAGGCGGCCCAAGAGGCCCCGAAGACCGCCCCAAGACGGCCCAAGAGGCCCCCAAGACGGCCCCACGACGGCCCAAGATGGCCCCAAAACGACCCAAGAGGTTCCCAAAACGGCCCAAGAAGGCTCCAAGACGGCACCAAGAGGGCAACCAAAAATTCCAAAGTCTAGCTTTCCGTCCCACGAGCCCCAGGGGGCCCCAAGAGTGCCCCAAGAGGCCGCCAGGGGCCCCCAAGAGGCCGCCAAGACGCCCCAAGGAGCTCCCAAGAGGCCCCAAGGAGGCCTCCAAAAAAAACCCATACGCTTCCGCATTGCGAGCCGTCAAGCCAACTGCAATGCACTCCGCGCATGCAGCCTTGCTCTTCCTCGCGACATGCTCACAATCTTGCTCGGCGCTAATGTGCTGCTGCTACGCGAACTGTTTCGTGCGCGCTGCGAACGTCAACAGCCTCTTCACCCGTCCCGACACATCTGCCACATCTTTCGCGGTGATGCTTCGCTGATCACAGCTTCCGCACGCTACTCTTGCTCCTTTCGTCTTCCGGTGCTCCTCCACTTGGTTGGGGGTCCAAAGGCCGACCCCCCAGAAGGACACCCCGCACCCGGGTGCACAGCACGCAAGGCGCTCGCAAAACACGCCCCAAACCACCGGCATCACGCAAACATTTAGACCCCCCACGTATCTGCCACCACCCGCGCGCGACACCGCACCCTCACACAAGACGCCGCTAGCCAGAAACTCCTGGCCTCGCAACAGTCACAGACAGGGTCGGCGGATGTGGCGTAAGCCTGTAGAATCAGGCTTCGCCGCCGCTGGGGCCTGCAGCTGCGAAACTGTCGCCGCTTTCATGGGCTCCTGCGAGGTCCAGCGGAGTGGAACTGCGAAACTGACGGCACGTTTGGGGGGTCCTGGGAGGTCCAGCTGGGTGATGTCACGCGCACGTCAGAATGAAACCTCGACGTCCCTGGGTGCTGTGAAATGCGAAACTGTCGCCAGTTTCGTTGGCTTCTGGGTGGCCCAGCGGCGTGACGTCCTACGCGGATCAGAATGAGACCGCGCCGCCCATGGGGCCTGCGAGCAGAGATACTGCCGCCGCCGCCTTCGTGGGCTTCTGGGGGGCCCAGCGGCGTGACGATCTCCGCGGATCAGAATGAGAGCCCTGGGGGCTGGACCAGCGGAGCTGTCGCCACCTTCGTGGGCTCCTTGGGGGGGGCACACGCGTGACGTCCCACGCGAATCAGAATGAGGCCTGGCCGCCGCATATCAGAATGAGACCTCGCCGTCCCTGGGGGGCTGCGAGCAGGGAGACGGCCGCCATTTTGGGTGGCTGCTGGCGGGGCCAACGGGGTCACGTGATACGCAGATCAGAATGAGGCCTCCCCGGCCATGGGGGGCTGCGAAAAGCGAAACTGTCGCCACCTTCGTGGGCTGCGGCCGGGTCCAGCGGAGTGACGTGATCCGCAGATCAGAATGAGGCCTCGCCGTCCCTGGGGGCTGCGAACTGCGAGGCTGTTGCCGCGTTCGCGGGCTCCTGGGAGGCCCAGCGGAGTGATGCCATACGCAGATCAGAATGAGGCCTCGCCGTCCCTGGGGGCTGCGAAATGCCAAGCTGTCGCCATGTTCATGGCCCCCTCGTCATTGCTCCTTTGTCAGATCGTGGTCGCCGTCTTGCCGATGATATGAGTCGCACAAGTGATGCCGCGAATCGGGAACAGCTGTCTGCGGCCCCACGTTCTTTGGCGAAGCGTTCAAGGATACTGCGAATCCTTCGAGGCGTAAGCTGGAGATGAGCGGTCCAAGAGCGCGTCAGGAAGGCTGTTCGTCGCCTCTCCTCTCTGGGAGCCTCGCGATCGCCAGGAGTGCCTCGGGGCGTCCGGGGAGGGGACTCTTGGTTTTTTTTGTTGTGGCGTCCTGGGAGCCTCTTTGGAGCCTCTTGGGGGCCTCTTGGGGGCCTCTTGGGGACCTCTTAGGGGCCTCTTGGGGCCCCGTGGCGCCTCGTTTTTTTTGTTTTTTTTTTGGGGGGGGGGGCAAACTCAGGACGCGCGATGTCGCGCCAGGTATTCAGAAGGAATGTGCGCACGTAAGCAGAAAGAGAACGGGCTTGACCTGCGAAGCAGGTTCGTGCATGATGTGGACGCCGCACGGCCCCAAGAAGGAGGACGGGAGAAGGATGAGCGCAGAAAGTGAAGCGTGACAAGCAAGCTCGTGGCGCTGGCTACCGCAAGCGAATACACCGACGGACCACGGTCGTGCGCTGCCGACGGTGTCGGATGGACGATGGCGGGGGGTCGTCTCAGATCAAAGAGAGGCGACCGCAACCGAGGCCACTGAAGCATCTGAAGACCGCGTCGCTTGCTTGGCAAGTGCCACGGTGTGGTGGCAATCTGCTCTTGCAGTTGCTGCCTCAGTGTGATCATCTGCTCCGAGCAGTCCACCGACAGCCGCGCCTGCGCGTCCAAGGTGTTTGACGAAGAAGTTCAAGTAGAGATGGCCCTGCTCCGTACGTCCATGAACAACCTTAAGCTCCACCGGACCGAGCTGCAACCGCGTAGCCTTCCGCTCGGGCGGCTCCTGGGCATTGAAATGAAGGTCCGAGCTCGCCCACTTGCCCGCGATGCTGAGCGTCTGGAAGTACAGGTCAGCGCAAGAGTCGCCTAGACGGCGAGCGTCTGCCTCGACGATGAGAAGGCTGTCCTTCACGGGAACTCCGCGAGGAACGTGGATGAGCGAGACGTTGCCCGCCTTCATCAGGTCGAACCTTTCGCCGTAGATGTTCTGCAAGTGCGGGTCGCCAGTGGCTGATGCAGAAGATGGCGTCGCCTCCACATCTGCTAGATTCGTGAGATCGACGCTTGAAGCGTCACCTCCGTGAGAACTGGATCCCCATGCAACAGCGGTGCCGTCATTCTTGCGAGCCACGCACACATAACCGCCACACATTGCATCTGCTACGTTCGTGAGATCGACGCTTGAAGCGTCACCTCCGTAAAGACTGCTTCCCCATGCAACAGCGGTGCCGTCATTCTTGCGAGCCACGCACACCCGATAGCCACACATTGCATCTGCTACGTTCGTGAGATCGACGCTTGAAGCGTCACCTCCGTAAGAACTCTGCCCCCATGCAACAGCGGTGCCGTCATTCTTGCGAGCCACGCACGCACTCGAGCCACACATTGCATCTGCTACATTCGTGAGATCGACGCTTGAAGCGTCACCTCCGTTAGAACTGAGTCCCCATGCAACAGCGGTGCCGTCATTCTTGCGAGCCACGCACGCATAGCCACACATTGCATCTGCGACGTTCGTGAGATCCACGCATGAAGCGTCACCTCCGTAAGAACTCTGCCCCCACGCAACAGCGGTGCCGTCATTCTTGCGAGCCACGCACGCCCCATAACCACACATTGCATCTGCTACGTTCGTGAGATCGACGCTTGAAGCGTCACCTCCCCAAGAACTCCGGCCCCATGCAACAGCGGTGCCGTCATTCTTGCGAGCCACGCACGCCACAGCGCCACACATTGCATCTGCGACGTTCGTGAGATCGACACTTGAAGCGTCGCCTCCGTAAAGACTCTCCCCCCATGCAACAGCGGTGCCGTCATTCATGCGAGCCACGCACGCCCACTCACCACACATTACATCTGCTACGTTCGTGAGATCGACGCTTGAAGCGTCACCTCCGTAAGGGCTGAGTCCCCATGCAACAGCGGTGCCGTCATTCTTGCGAGCCACGCACGCCCGATAGCCACACATTGCATCTGCTACGTTCGTGAGATCGACACTTGAAGCGTCACCTCCCCAAGAACTCTGTCCCCATGCAACAGCGGTGCCGTCATTCTTGCGAGCCACGCACGCACTCAAGCCACAGTTCGTCGGGCCCTGCACGTTGTAATTCATGACGCGCACGTTGGAATGGATGCGCTCGCCATGGGCAAGCGAAACCATCGACAAAAACAGTAGCGTCCGCATTGTCTTTTGGTAGGTCGCCATCCCGGCGAGCTGAAAGCGAGAGGAGAACACGCAAGAGTTCGGTATGCACGGAAGGCAAGTCAAGGTACAACCGTGGCTGCTGCTCGAGCAGCATCGGCCTCCAAGATGTTCTGCTACGTCATCGGCCTCCTCCTCCTCCTCCTCCTCGCCCTCCCCCTCCTCGCCCTCCCCCCCCAGGTGAACGGGCAGAACGGCCGCGGCAGGTGCAGCGGGCCAAACTGGCTCCTCCTGGTTGTAATCTTGTGCGCGTGTGTCGTGGGTGTGGAGCCGGTTGGCACGGCTAACCCATGCCCTCCTCCGGAGGGCGCCCTCTACGGGATTCGGATGGGGGGAGGGCTCGGGTCCTCTAGGCACGGGTCGGCGGATCGGTTTCCTCGGAGCCCTCCCTCTCGGTCCTCTTCGGTATGGCTCGGGGGCGGGGTGCTACGTAGATCTTTGTATGGACGATCTACACTGCATCTCTTGCGGGCTGCCAGAACACGCCTGGGCTCGCGGGCGGGGGGACCCCCACCTTTTGCAGCGCGCGAAGGGGTAGGGGGCGCTTCTCAGAAAGAGTCTGCTTCTTACAAGGCGCGGGCATTACATTTACAGCCAAGGCCCGCGCCTTCTCACAAGCAGGTGTGTTTCTGAGAAGCCTCCCTCCCTTCCGAACCCCCCTCCTGCGCGTAGCCGAACCTCGCAGGCGCACACGGCGCGCGGGGCAACATGGGCCAACAGAAGATCTTAGCAGGACCGGCGCAAGAAACAACCTGACAAGGGAGGTGCCTACTCATGGGGCCTTCCTGTGGACCAGAAATCCCACCAGCCCTTTAGGGCGTAGGTGGTGCAGGGGGGTTCCTGTTCCAACCCCCTTCCTGCCGTTCGGGGAGGGGTTTACGCCTCCCCCTGCCCACTCCCCTGGACCTGGGCGAGGGGTTCCGCGGGTAATTGGAGCGTCCAACACGGCCTCGGCGAGGAAGCCAAAATCACTGGCTTTACGAAGGTTTTGGCATCATTTTGGCCTCCTCGGGGGGGAAGGCTAATTGGGGGCCCCCCGTCCTCTGATCGATCTCACCCAAAAATGCCCAAAGATGCCCCCCAAGGCTCCCAAGGGTGCCCCAAGAGGGCCTCAAGAGGTGGCCAGGAGGCCCCAAGAGGCCCCCAAGAGGCTCCTAGGATGCCCCCCGAGAAGCTCCCAGGAGACCCCCAGAGGCCCCCAAAAGGCCCCGCACCCAAGACGCTCCAAGAGGCCTCGGCGAGAACGCCAAACTCATTGACGTCACTAAGACTTTGGCCACATTGTGGCCTCCTGGGAGGGGGCACAAATAAGGATGACTCCCCCGGGAGCCCGGTCCGGTCGATTTTGGGGGGGGGGGTCCGCCAAATTCCCCGATTCCCCTGATTCCCCCGATTCCCCCGATTCCCCCGGGGGGGTCATCCGCTCCCGAAAATACTGGAAGGACTCCTCAGGTGGCCTCGAAATGGCCCCAGGACGCCAAAAGAGCGCTCCAAGACGCCCAAGGTGGCCCAAAGACGGGCTACGAGGCCTCCTAGACGGCGTAAGATGTCCCCACGAGGCCCCAAGAAGGCTTCAAGATGCGTCCCAAGAGGGTCCCTAGACGCAAAAGTTTGCCCAGTCCCTCCGTTAGACGTACATTTTTCACAAGTTCGCCCTCAGGGTTTTCCGATGTTCCCAGACGGCCCACGAGGCCCCCAAGACCGCCCCAAGAAGCCTCCAAGAGTGTCCCAAAATAGCCCAAGAGGGCCCCAAGACGGGCCAACAGGCGTCCAAAACGGCCCAAGAGGGCCCCGAAAACGCCCCCAAGAGCGCTTCAGGAGCGCTCCGAGTGGCCTCCAAGAGAGCTCAATATGGTCCCAGACGGTCCAAGAGCGATCAAAGACACAGAAGACGGCCTCCAGACGGCCCAATATGCCCCCAAGAGGCCCCAAGAGGCATCCAAGATGCGCCCCAAGAGGGCCTGTAGACGCAAACAGTTGGCCCGTTCCCTTCGCAAAACGTATATGTTTCACAAATTCCCCTTTTTGGGCTTTCCGACGCTCCCGGACGGCCCAAGAGGCCCACAAGGCCGCACAAAGACGGTCCAAGAAGCCTCCAAGAGGGCCCCAAGACAGCCCAAGAGGGCGCCAAAACGGCTCAAGAGGCGCCGAAGACGGCCCAAGAGAGCCCCGAAGACGGCCCCAAGAGCGCTCCAGGAGCGCTCCAAGTGGCTTCCCAGAGAGCTCAACATGGTCCCACACGGTCCAAGAGCGATCGAAGACACCCGAGATGGCCTCCAGCTGGCCCACGACGCCCCCAAAGGGCCTCCAAGATGCGTCCTATGAGGGTCCCTAGACGCAAAAAATCACCCTTTCCTTAGTAAAACGTATATGTTTCACAGATTCCCCTTTGGGGCTTTCCGACGCTCCCGGACGGCCCAAGAGGCCCACAAGACCGCACAAAGACGGCCCAAGAAGCCTCCAAGAGGGCCCCAGGACAGCCCAAGAGGGCGCCAAGACGGCTCAAGGGGCGCCGAAGACGGCCCAAGAGAGCCCCGAAGACGGCCCCAAGAGCGCTCCAGGAGCGCTCCAATGGCTTCCAGAGAGCTCAACATGGTCCCACACGGTCCAAGAGCGATCGAAGACACCCGAGATGGCCTCCAGCTGGCCCACGACGCCCCCGAAGGGCCTCCAAGATGCGTCCTATGAGGGTCCCTAGATGCAAAAAATCATCCTTTTCCTTCGTAAAACGTATAGTGTTAACAAATTCGCCTCGTGGGTTTTCCGACGCTCCAAGGCGGCCCAAGAGGCCCCGAAGACCGCCCCAAGACGGCCCGAGAGGCCCCCAAGACGGCCCCACGACGGCCCAAGATGGCCCCAAGACGGCCCAAAAGGTCCCCAAAACGGCCCAAGAAGGCTCCAAGACGGCACCAAGAGGGGCCCAAGAGGGCAACCAAAAATTCAAAAGTCTAGCTTTCCGTCCCACGAGCCCCAGGGGGCCCCAAGAGTGCCCCAAGAGGCCGCCAGGGGCCCCCAAGAGGCCGCCAAGACGCCCCAAGGAGCTCCCAAGAGGCCCCAAGGAGGCCTCAAAAAAAAACCCAGACGCTTCCGCATTGCGAGCCGTCAAGCCAACTGCAATGCACTCCGCGCGTGCAGCCTTGCTCTTCCTCGCGACATGCTCACAATCTTGCTCGGCGCTAATGTGATGCTGCTACGCGAACTGTTTCGTGCGCGCTGCGAACGTCAACAACCTCTTCACCCGTCCCGACACATCTGCCACATCTTTCGCGGTGATGCTTCGCTGATCACAGCTTCCGCACGCTACTCTTGCTCCTTTCGTCTTCCGGTGCTCCTCCACTTGGTTGGGGGTCCAAAGGCCGACCCCCCAGAAGGACACCCCGCACCCGGGTGCACAGCGCGCAAGGCGCTCGCAAAACACGCCCCTAACCACCGGCATCACGCAAACATTTAGACCCCCCACGTATCTGCCACCACCCGCGCGCGACACCGCACCCTCACACAAGACGCCGCTAGCCAGAAACTCCTGGCCTCGCAACAGTCACAGACAGGGTCGGCGGATGTGGCGTAAGCCTGTAGAATCAGCTTCGCCGCCGCTGGGGCCTGCAGCTGCGAAGCTGTCGCCGCTTTCATGGGCTCCTGGGAGGTCCAGCGGAGTGGAACTGCGAAACTGACGGCACGTTTGGGGGGTCCTGGGAGGTCCAGCTGGGTGATGTCACGCGCACGTCAGAATGAAACCTCGACGTCCCTGGGTGCTGTGAAATGCGAAACTGTCGCCAGTTTCGTTGGCTTCTGGGTGGCCCAGCGGCGTGACGTCCTACGCGGATCAGAATGAGACCGCGCCGCCCCTGGGGCCTGCGAGCAGAGATACTGCCGCCGCCGCCTTCGTGGGCTTCTGGGGGGCCCAGCGGCGTGACGATCTCCGCGGATCAGAATGAGACCCCTGGGGGCTGGACCAGCGGAGCTGTCGCCACCTTCGTGGGCTCCTTGGGGGGGGCACACGCGTGACGTCCCACGCGAATCAGAATGAGGCCTGGCCGCCGCATATCAGAATGAGACCTCGCCGTCCCTGGGGGGCTGCGAGCAGGGAGACGGCCGCCATTTTGGGTGGCTGCTGGCGGGGCCAACGGGGTCACGTGATACGCAGATCAGAATGAGGCCTCCCCGGCCCTGGGGGGCTGCGAAAAGCGAAACTGTCGCCACCTTCGTGGGCTGCGGCCGGGTCCAGCGGAGTGACGTGATCCGCAGATCAGAATGAGGCCTCGCCGTCCCTGGGGGCTGCGAACTGCGAGGCTGTTGCCACGTTCGTGGGCTCCTGGGAGGCCCAGCGGAGTGATGCCATACGCAGATCAGAATGAGGCCTCGCCGTCCCTGGGGGCTGCGAAATGCCAAGCTGTCGCCATGTTCATGGCCCCCTCGTCATTGCTCCTTTGTCAGATCGTGGTCGCCGTCTTGCCGATGATATGAGTCGCACAAATGATGCCGTGAATCGGGAACAGTTGTCTGCGGCCCCACGTTCTTTGGCGAAGCGTTCAAGGATACTGCGAATCCTTCAAGGCGTAAGCTGGAGATGAGCGGTCCAAGAGCGCGTCAGGAAGGCTGTTCGTCGCCTCTCCTCTCTGGGAGCCTCGCGATCGCCAGGAGTGCCTCGGGGCGTCCGGGGAGGGGACTCTTGTTTTTTTTGTTGCGGCGTCCTGGGAGCCTCTTTGGAGCCTCTTGGGGGCCGCTTGGGGGCCTCTTGGGGACCTCTTAGGGGCCTCTTGGGGCCCCGTGGCGCCTCGTTTTTTTTTTTGGGGGGGGGGCAAACTCAGGACGCGCGATGTCGCGCAAGGTATTCAGAAGGAATGTGCGCACGTAAGCAGAAAGAGAACGGGCTTGACCTGCGAAGCAGGTTCGTGCATGATGTGGGCGCCGCACGGCCCCAAGAAGGAGGACGGGAGAAGGATGAGCGCAGAAAGTGAAGCGTGACAAGCAAGCTCGTGGCGCTGGCTACCGCAAGCGAATACACCGACGGACCACGGTCGTGCGCTGCCGACGGCGTCGGATGGACGATGGCGGGGGGTCGTCTCAGATCAAAGAGAGGCGACCGCAACCGAGGCCACTGAAGCATCTGAAGACCGCGTCGCTTGCTTGGCAAGTGCCACGGTGTGGTGGCAATCTGCTCTTGCAGTTGCTGCCTCAGTGTGATCATCTGCTCCGAGCAGTCCACCGACAGCCGCGCCTGCGCGTCCAAGGTGTTTGACGAACAAGTTCAAGTAGAGATGGCCCTGCTCCGTACGTCCAAGCTCCACCGGACCGAGCTGCAACCACGTAGCCTTCCTCTCGGGCGGCTCCTGGGCATTGAAATGAAGGTCCGAGCTCGCCCACTTGCCCGTGATGCTGAGCGTCTGGAAGTACAGGTCAGCGCAAGAGTCGCCTAGACGGCGAGCGTCTGCCTCGACGATGAGAAGGCTGTCCTTCACGGGAACTCCGCGAGGAACGTGGATGAGCGAGACGTTGCCCGCCTTCATCAGGTCGAACCTTTCGCCGTAGATGTTCTGCAAGTGCGGGTCGCCAGTGGCTGATGCAGAAGATGGCGTCGCCTCCACATATGCTAGATTCGTGAGATCGACGCTTGAAGCGTCACCTCCGTGAGAACTGGATCCCCATGCAACAGCGGTGCCGTCATTCTTGCGAGCCACGCACACATAACCGCCACACATTGCATCTGCTACGTTCGTGAGATCGACGCTTGAAGCGTCACCTCCGTAAAGACTGCTTCCCCATGCAACAGCGGTGCCGTCATTCTTGCGAGCCACGCACACCCGATAGCCACACATTGCATCTGCTACGTTCGTGAGATCGACGCTTGAAGCGTCACCTCCGTAAGAACTCTGTCCCCATGCAACAGCGGTGCCGTCATTCTTGCGAGCCACGCACGCACTCGAGCCACACATTGCATCTGCTACATTCGTGAGATCGACGCTTGAAGCGTCACCTCCGTTAGAACTGAGTCCCCATGCAACAGCGGTGCCGTCATTCTTGCGAGCCACGCACGCATAGCCACACATTGCATCTGCGACGTTCGTGAGATCCACGCATGAAGCGTCACCTCCGTAAGAACTCTGCCCCCACGCAACAGCGGTGCCGTCATTCTTGCGAGCCACGCACGCCCCATAACCACACATTGCATCTGCTACGTTCGTGAGATCGACGCTTGAAGCGTCACCTCCCCAAGAACTCCGGCCCCATGCAACAGCGGTGCCGTCATTCTTGCGAGCCACGCACGCCACAGCGCCACACATTGCATCTGCGACGTTCGTGAGATCGACACTTGAAGCGTCACCTCCGTAAAGACTCTCCCCCCGTGCAACAGCGGTGCCGTCATTCATGCGAGCCGCGCACGCCCACTCACCACACATTACATCTGCTACGTTCGTGAGATCGACGCTTGAAGCGTCACCTCCGTAAGGGCTGAGTCCCCATGCAACAGCGGTGCCGTCATTCTTGCGAGCCACGCACGCCCGATAGCCACACATTGCATCTGCTACGTTCGTGAGATCGACACTTGAAGCGTCACCTCCCCAAGAACTCTGTCCCCATGCAACAGCGGTGCCGTCATTCTTGCGAGCCACGCACGCACTCAAGCCACAGTTCGTCGGGCCCCGCACGTTGTAATTCATGACGCGCACGTTGGAATGGATGCGCTCGCCATGGGCAAGCGAAACCATCGACAAAATCAGTAGCGCCCGCATTGTCTTTTGGTAGGTCGCCATCCCGGCGAGCTGAAAGTGAGAGGAGAACACGCAAGAGTTCGGTATGCACGGAAGGCAAGTCAAGGTACAACCGTGGCTGCTGCTCGAGCATAGGCCTCCAAGATGTTCTGCTACGTCATCGGCCTCCCCCTCCTCCTCGCCCTCCCCCTCCTCGCCCTCCCCCCCCAGGTGAACGGGCAGAACGGCCGCGGCAGGTGCAGCGGGCCAAGCTGGCTCCTCCTGGTTGTAATCTTGTGCGCGTGTGTCGTGGGTGTGGAGCCGGTTGGCACGGCTAACCCATGCCCTCCTCCGGAGGGCGCCCTCTACGGGATTCGGATGGGGGGAGGGCTCGGGTCCTCTAGGCACGGGTCGGCGGATCGGTTTCCTCGGAGCCCTCCCTCTCGGTCCTCTTCGGTATGGCTCGGGGGCGGGGTGCTACATAGATCTTTGTATGGACGATCAAATGATTTATGATTGGTCTGTCCTTTTGTTTTGGGCCCTTCGGGTGGCTTCTCGGTGACACGGCAAGAGCCGCTTCACTTTTTGCAAGGATTGGACGTGGGAGGGTTCGCGGCAGCTTTCGGACACATTCTGTCTACATCTGCATCTCTTGCGGCTGGGCCAAAACACGCCTGGCTCGCGGGCGGGGCCACCTTTTGCCAGCGCGCAGAAGGGGTAGGGGGGGGGACTTCTCAGAAAGAGACTGCTTCTTACAAGGCGCGGGCATTACATTTACAGCCAAGGCCCGCGCCTTCTCACAAGCAGGTGTGTTTCTGAGAAGCCCCCCTCCTTTCCGAACCCCCCTCCTGCGCGTAGCCGAACCTCGCAGGCGCACACGGCGCGCGGGGCAACATGGGCCAACAGAAGATCTTAGCAGGACCGGCGCAAGAAACAACCTGACAAGGGAGGTGCCTACTCATGGGGCCTTCCTGTGGACCAGAAATCCCACCAGCCCTTTAGGGCGTAGGTGGTGCAGGGGGGTTCCTGTTCCAACCCCCTTCCTGCCGTTCGGGGAGGGGTTTACGCCTCCCCCTGCCCACTCCCCTGGACCTGGGCGAGGGGTTCCGCGGGTAATTGGAGCGTCCAACACGGCCTCGGCGAGGAAGCCAAAATCACTGGCTTTACAAAGGTTTTGGCATCATTTTGGCCTCCTCGGGGGGGAAGGCTAATTGGGGACCCCCCGTCCTCTGATCGATCTCACCCAAAAATGCCCAAAGATGCCCCCCAAGGCTCCCAAGGGTGCCCCAAGAGGGCCTCAAGAGGTGGCCAGGAGGCCCCAAGAGGCCCCCAAGAGGCTCCTAGGATGCCCCCCGAGAGGCTCCCAGGAGACCCCCAGAGGCCCCCAAAAGGCCCCGCGCCCAAGACGCTCCAAGAGGCCTCGGCGAGAACGCCAAACTCATTGACGTTACTAAGACTTTGGCCACATTGTGGCCTCCTGGGAGGGGGCGCAAATAAGGATGACTCCCCCGGGAGCCCGGTCCGGTCGATTTTTTGGGGGGGGGTCCGGCCAAATTCCCCGATTCCCCTGATTCCCCCGATTCCCCCGATTCCCCCGGGGGGGTCATCCGCTCCCGAAAATACTGGAAGGACTCCTCAGGTGGCCTCGAAATGGCCCCAGGACGCCAAACGAGCGCTCCAAGACGCCCAAGGTGGCCCAAAGACGGGCTACGAGGCCTCCTAGACGGCATAAGAGGTCCCCACGAGGCCCCAAGAAGGCTTCAAGATGCGTCCCAAGAGGGTCCCTAGACGCAAAAGTTTGCCCAGTCCCTCCGTTAGACGTACATTTTTCACAAGTTCGCCTTCAGGGTTTTCTGATGCTCCCAGACGGCCCACGAGGCCCCCAAGACCGCCCCAAGACGGTCCAAGAAGCCTCCAAGAGTGTCCCAAAATAGCCCAAACGGGCCAACAGGCGTCCAAGACGGCCCAAGAGGGCCCCGAAAACGGCCCCAAGAGCGCTCCAGGAACGCTCCGAGTGGCAAGAGGCGCCGAAAACGGCCCAAGAGAGCCCCGAAGACGGCCCCAAGAGCGCTCCAAGTGGCTTCCCAGAGAGCTCAACATGGTCCCACACTGTCCAAGAGCGATCGAAGACACCCGAGATGGCCTCCAGCTGGCCCACGACGCCCCCAAAGGGCCTCCAAGATGCGTCCCATGAGGGTCCCTAGACGCAAAAAATCACCCTTTCCTTCGTAAAACGTGTATGTTTCACAAATTCCCCTTTTGGGCTTTCCGACGCTCCCGGACGGCCCAAGAGGCCCACAAGACCGCACAAAGACGGGGGCCCCAGGACAGCCCAAGAGGGCGCCAAGACGGCTCAAGAGGCGCCGAAAACGGCCCAAGAGAGCCCCGAAGACGGCCCCAAAAGCGCTCCAGGAGCGCTCCAAGTGGCTTCCCAGAGAGCTCAACATGGTCCCACACGGTCCAAGAGCGATCGAAGACACCCGAGATGGCCTTCAGCTGGCCCACGACGCCCCCAAAGGGCCTCCAAGATGCGTCTTATGAGGGTCCCTAGACGCAAAAAATCACCCTTTCCTTCGTGAAACGTATAGTGTTCACAAATTCACCTCGTGGGTTTTCCGACGCTCCAAGGCGGCCCAAGAGGCCCCGAAGACCGCCCCAAGACGGCCCAAGAGGCCCCCAAGACGGCCCCACGACGGCCCAAGATGGCCCCAAGACGGCCCAAAAGGTTCCCAAAACGGCCCAAGAAGGCTCCAAGACGGCACCAAGAGGGGCCCAAGAGGGCAACCAAAAATTCAAAAGTCTAGCTTTCCGTCCCACGAGCCCCAGGGGACCCCAAGGGTGCCCCAAGAGGCCGCCAGGGGCCCCCAAGAGGCCGCCAAGACGCCCCAAGGAGCTCCCAAGAGGCCTCAAGGAGGCCTCCAAAAAAAAAACAGACGCTTCCGCAGTGCGAACCGTCAAGCCAACTGCAATGCACTCCGCGCATGCAGCCTTGCTCTTCCTCGCGACATGCTCACAATCTTGCTCGGCGCTAATGTGCTGCTGCTACGCGAACTGTTTCGTGCGCGCTGCGAACGTCAACAGCCTCTTCACCCGTCCCGACTCATCTGCCACATATTTCGCGGTGATGCTTCGCTGATCGCAGCTTCCGCACGCTACTCTTGCTCCTTTCGTCTTCCGGTGCTCCTCCACTTGGTTGGGGGTCCAAAGGCCGACCTCCCAGAAGGGCACCCCGCGCCCGGGTGCACAGCGCGCAAGGCGCTCGCAAAACACGCCCCAGACCACCGGCATCACGCAACCATTTAGACTCCCCACGTATCTGCCACCACCCGCGCGCGACACCGCACCCTCACACAAGACGCCGCTAGCCAGAAACTCCTGGCCTCGCAACAGTCACAGAAAGGGTCGGCGGATGCGGCGTAAGCCCGTAGAATCAGGCTTCGCCGCCGCCGGGGCCTGCAGCTGCGAAACTGTCGCCGGTTTCATGGGCTCCTGGGAGGTCCAGCGGAGTGGAACTGCGAAACTGACGGCACGTTCGGGGGACCCTGGGAGGTCCAGCTGGGTGATGTCACGCGCACGTCAGAATGAAACCTCGACGTCCCTGGGTGCTGTGAAATTCGAAACTGTCGCCAGTTTCGTTGGCTTCTGGGTAGCCCAGCGGCGTGACGTCCTACGCGGATCAGAAGGAGACCGCGCCGCCCCTGGGGCCTGCGAGCAGAGATACTGCCGCCGCCTTCGTGGGCTTCTGGGGGGCCCAGCGGCGCGACGATCTCCGCGGATCAGAATGAGACCTCGCCGTCCCTGGGGGCTGGACCAGCGGAGCTGTCGCCACCTTCGTGGGCTCCTGGGGGGGGGCGCAGGCATGACGTCCCACGCGAATCAGAATGAGGCCTGGCCGCCGCATATCAGAATGAAACCTCGCCGTCCCTGGGGGGCTGCGAGCAGGGAGACGGCCGCCACTTTGGGTGGCTGCTGGCGGGGCCAGCGGGGTGACGTGATACGCAGATCAGAATGAGGCCTCCCCGGCCCTGGGGGGCTGCGAAAAGCGAAACTGTCGCCACCTTCGTGGGCTGCGGCCGGGCCCAGCGGAGTGACGCGATCCGCAAATCAGAATGAGGCCTCGCCGTCCCTGGGGGCTGCGAACTGCGAGGCTGTTGCCACGTTCGTGGGCTCCTGGGAGGCCCAGCGGAGCGATGCCATACGCAGATCAGAATGAGGCCTCGCAGTCCCTGGGGGCTGCGAAATGCCAAGCTGTCGCCGTGTTCATGGCCCCCTCGTCATTGCTCCTTTGTCAGATCGTTGTCGCCGTCTTGCCGATGATATGAGTCGCACAAGTGATGCCTTGAATGGGGAACAGTTGTCTGCGGCCCCACGTTCTTTGGCGAAGCGTTCAAGGATACTGCGGATCCTTCAGGGCGTAAGCTGGAGATGAGCGGTCCAAGAGCGCGTCAGGAAGGCTGTTCGTCGCCTCTCCTCTCTGGGAGCCTCGCGATCGCCAGGAGTGCCTCGGGGCGGCCGGGGAGGGACCCTTGGTTTTTTTTCTGTCGCGGCGTCCTGGGAGCCTCTTTGGAGCCTCTTTGGAGCCTCTTGGGGGCCTCTTGGGGACCTCATGGGGGCCTCTTAGGTCTTAGGGGCCTCTTGGGGCCCCGTGGCGCCTCGTTTTTTTTGTTGGGGGGGGGGGGGCAAACTCAGGACGCGCGATGTCGCGCAAGGTATTCAGAAGGAATGTGCGCACGTAAGCAGAAAGAGAACGGGCTTGACCTGCGAGGCAGGTTCGTGCATGATGTGGACGCCGCACGGCCCCAAGAAGGAGGGCGGGGGAAGGATGAGCGCAGAAAGTGAAGCGTGACAAGCAAGCTCGTGGCGCTGGCTACCGCAAGCGACTGCACCGACGGACCACGGTCGTGCGCTGCCGACGGTGTCGGATGGATGATGGCGGGGGGTCGTCTCAGATCACAGAGAGGCGACCGCAACCGAGGCCGCTGAAGCATCTGAAGACCGCGTCGCTTGCTTGGCAAGTGCCACGGTGTGGTGGCAATCTGCTCTTGCAGTTGCTGCCTCAGTGTGATCATCTGCTCCGAACAGTCCACCGACGGCCGCGCCTGCGCGTCCAAGGTGTTTGACGAGGAAGTTCAAGTAGAGATGGCCTTGCCCCGCACGTCCATGAACAACCTTAAGCTCCACCGGACCGAGCTGCAACCACGTAGCCTTCCTCTCGGGCGGCTCCTGGGCATTGAAATGAAGGTCCGAGCTCGCCCACTTGCCCGTGATGCTGAGCGTATGGAAGTACAGGCCAGCGCAAGAGTCGCCTAGACGGCGAGCGTCTGCCTCGACGATGAGAAGGCTGTCCTTCACGGGAACTCCGCGAGGAACGCGGATGAGCGAGACGTTGCCCGCCTTCGTCAGGTCGAACCTTTCGCCGTAGATGTTCTGCAAGTGCGGGTCGCCAGTGGCTGATGCAGAGGATGGCGTCGCCTCCAATTCGTGAGATCGACGCTTGAAGCGTCGCCTCCGTGAGAACTGGATCCCCATGCAACAGCGGTGCCGTCATTCTTGCGAGCCACGCACACATAACCGCCACACATTGCATCTGCGACGTTCGTGAGATCGACGCTTGAAGCGTCACCTCCGTAAAGACTGTTTCCCCATGCAACAGCGGCGCCGTCATTCTTGCGAGCCACGCACGCATGAGCGCCACACACTGCATCTGCGACGTTCGTGAGATCGACGCTTGAAGCGTCACCTCCGTGAGAACTCTGCTTCCACGCAGCAGCGGTGCCGTCACTCTTGCGAGCCACGCACGCAGTGCCACACATTACATCTGCTACATTCGTGAGATCGACGCTTGAAGCGTCACCTCCGTGAGAACTGAGTCCTCATGCAACGGCGGTGCCGTCATTCTTGCGAGCCACGCACGCATGGCCACACACTGCATCTGCGACGTTCGTGAGATCGACGCTTGAAGCGTCACCTCCGTAAAGACTGCTTCCCCATGCAACAGCGGTGCCGTCATTCTTGCGAGCCGCGCATGCCCAACCACCACACATTGCATCTGCTACGTTCGTGAGATCGACGCTTGAAGCGTCACCTCCGTAAGAACTGAGTCCCCATGCAACAGCGGTGCCGTCATTCTTGCGAGCCACGCACGCCACAGCGCCACACATTGCATCTGCGACGTTCGTGAGATCGACACTTGGAGCGCCACCTCCGTAAGAACTCACTCCCCATGCAACAGCGGCGCCGTCGTTCTTGCGAGCCCCGCACGCCCAACCGCCACACATTGCATCTGCTACGTTCGTGAGATCGACGCTTGAAGCGTCACCTCCGTAAGAACTGAGTCCCCATGCAACAGCGGTGCCGTCATTCTTGCGAGCCACGCACGCCCGATTGCCACACATTGCATCTGCTACGTTCGTGAGATCGACACTTGAAGCGTCACCTCCGTAAGAACTCTGTCCCCATGCAACAGCGGTGCCGTCATTCTTGCGAGCCGCGCGCGCACTCAAGCCACAGTTCGTCGGGCCCTGCACGTTGTAATGGATGACGCGCACGTTGGAATGGATGCGCTCGCCATGGGGAAGCGCAACCATCGACAAAATCTGTAGCGTCCACATTGTCTTTTGGTAGGTCGCCATCCCGGCGAGCTGAAAGCGAGAGCAAAACACGCAAGAGTTCGGCATGCACGGAAGGCAAGTCAAGGTGCAACCGTGGCTGCTGCTCGAGCATAAGCCTCCAAGCTGTTATGCTACGTCATCGGCCTCCCCCCCCTCCTCCTCGCCCTCCCCCTCCTCGCCCTCCCCCCAGGTGGACAGGCAGAACGGCCGCGGCAGGGGCAACGGGCCAAACTGGCTCCTCCTGGTTGTAATCTTGTGCGCGCGTGTCGTGGGTGTGGAGCCGGTTGGCACGGCTAACCCATGCCCTCCTCCGGATGGCGCCCTCTACGGGATTCGGATGGGGGGAGGGCTCGGGTCCTCTAGGCACGGGTCGGCGGATCGGTTTCCTCGGAGCCCTCCCTCTCGGTCCTCTTCGGCATGGCTCGGGGGCGGGAATGTTCAAAAACCCCCCGGATCCAACGCCTGAGAGGGCGGTTGGGGCTCCGGCCCTTTCCCTCTCGGCTCCATCCGGGGGGCAGGCCGGGGCTTCCCCTGGCCCGGGCGACCCAGCATCAGGTGGCGCATATTTACCTGTGTCTTTAGGCGTAGAGCCCATTTCGGACCCTATGCAGTCGGAAGCAGGTATGCACAGGAACCGTGTGCGATATTCTCGCAGGAGAGCGCACGGGAAGGCAAAGTGGAAACGCAAACGCAAACAGAAGCGCTCGATGGCAATGCGCAGATTGCCCCTTCTCCGCCGGGCCAACCACAGGCGCCGGGGAAAGAGCCACGGTGAATGTCGTCACCCCTGGGGTGGCGCTTAGAACACTAGGAGATGGGGGGCCATCGGCGGAGCAGAGCAACCTTTGAAAACCGAATGCTTGTTCACCCTCATGAAGGTGAGACATTGGGACTCTTGCTTGCTGTCGGATCTCAGTTTCCCCGCAAATGGAGTGAGAGAGATTGAGCAGGACGGAGAAGTTTGGACAGGTGTCATCAGAAGCAAAATGGATGTAGCTCTGAGTGAGCGACTCACGGTAGAATGGGGGAAGGGAGGGAGTCAGGTAGTAGCAAAGGGGGGGGGAGAAAGGAAGGGGACGAGCTGCGTGTCTATTGTGATCCCACGACAGAGAGTCCATCGAGGCCTATCTCTTGTGGCCTGCTACGCTCCATGTTCAGGTCCACGCTACGCGCGGGCCCGCGACCGGTTCTACGAAGAAGTGTCACATGTGGAAGGGCGCACGAGAGGTGCCGACAACGTGTGGATTCTGGGAGGAGATTTCAAAGCCGAACTCGGCCCCTGCAGGGACCCCGAAGAATCGATGGTGCTAGGGCCCCACGGGGCCCCTCGCCGATCCGACAGCGGAACGGAGTTGTTGGAATTTTGTAAGGAGGAAGAGCTTTTCGCCTTGAGCACGGCGTACCCACGCAGGGAAGCGTGCACTTGGTGGCACCCCCGTTTTCGCGCGGGCCACCAGCTGGATAACTTCTTTACCCGCTCTCGGGATCGATGGCATGTCCACACTTGTCGCACCCTCCATTTTGAAACGGTGCCGGAACAGGGGGTGCCCCGACGTGCTGGGCGGCGCCAGAGGCGCGCTGGTCCCCGGATCAGGGACGACGGCGTTATTGCTTGGGCGGCTTACAGTGACCACCATCTGGTGGAGATCGGGTTCCGCCTCGGCGGAGCGTGGTGGAAAAAAGGGGCTAAGAACATGCATCGAGGAACGGCGTGTAACAATCCGAACTATCCGAGCATGGTCGGCTCCAGCTCCTCCGCGAAGCACCTTCGGGAGCGCTTTGCGGCCAGGCTCGCGGTGTTGTTGGGGGGCGACAGCGACGGCCCACCGACGTGGCGGAAAATATGCGCCGCGACTCAAGAAGCGGGGATGGAGGTGCTCGGTGCCCGGCCAGACCGGCATCAAATTCCGTGGCTCCGCGGCCATGATATGGAGAAAGAGGCTTTGGACGCCAAAGTTGAGGAGGCACGCGCCTTGTGGGCCCTGCACCGGCCGGCACTGCAGGCAAACCGAGAAGCCGCCAAGGCCCGTCGCCGCACGCTCCGGGAGCGGGAGTGCACCTACTGGGAAGATATCGGGCGGCGGGCGTCCGAGGCCGCCCACCGCGGGGACCAAGCTTCCTTATGCAAGCTGTTCAACGAGCTCCGCTCAGGTAGGCGCAAACGCCCCCCGGGGCGCGCCAGCGTGGCGGACGTGGACAAGGAAAGGAGGTCGTGGCGACGTCACTTTGAAAGGATCTCGGGCGATATCGGCCGCGTGGCCGATAAAGTGTGGGAGTCGGTGTCACGCTCGCCCATGCCGGCCCTTTGGCTGGACGCTGTGCCCACGGACTTGGAGCTCGATCGTTGCGTAGCCAGAATGAAGACAGGGAAGCAACCCGGGGAGGCCGGCTTCGTCGCCGAAGCCCTCCGTTTCGGCGGGGATGCGATTCGGCAGCGTGTGTTCGCTCTAGCGAAGCAGATATGGAAACTGGCAGCAGATGGGGGAGGAAGAGCCCAACATGACTTCCCACATGGCTCAAGATACCCCAAGATGCATCAACAAATGGCTCACGCGATGCTCCAAAATGCCTCAGGACCGCTACAAGACGGCTCCAAGTGGCCAAAGAGCTCCCGCAAGTCTGAAATGACTCTGGCAGGTCATATAGCATCGAATTCCATGTCGAAGGAATGCGACATGGGGAGTAGATGGATAGGATAAACTTAGATCGATGCAATGATCTTTCCAACACATAGCGAACACTAAGGTAAGTGTCCGGGCACATAGGGCGCGCGTGCCTTGAGCCAAAGGCAACGGCGCGCAGGCTACACTCCCGACCCTCTGAAACATCCCCCAAAGAGCTACCCTCAAAGACGGGAGGGGAGAAGACGGAGAGTAAAGCCGCGCAGCCGTTAGGCTCTAGAGAGGCCGCGCGCGCAACTGTTTGCAAGAAAAAACAGCGCGCGCAGTCTGGCCTACCACCAGACTGTAGGGCGAGATTATTCGCTGGCGAGCTTCCTCGCAAAACTTTTCCACGCACACGCAGGATAGCCCCTTGGATGCACAGGGGCTATCGGCCCGGCTAGAGGTAAGCCAAACAGGCCATTCCCCCCCAAGCAAAACGGCATTAAAACAAAGAGCCTGAACCAAACCGAACAGGCTCGTTTCCAAGCGTGAAAAGTATGGCTCGTTTCCGAGCAGCTAAGAGGGCGCCTCTGCATTAGGCGCCGGCGCTGGCAAACTGGACCGCGAAGGCAACAAGGACATACTAAAACTGATTCGACTTAGACTTGTTCCTGTCCTCGGGGCCGAGAAAGGGAACAAACTGCTTCACGTCTTACTTGAATGACTGAGTGCCTGACATCACTTCCAAAAGCAGCTCACGATCGATACTCCCCTTTGTATGCCCATCTGCGGTCATGTCTCTAGTATCACACCTCTGTACGTTATGCACTATACCTATACCCATGAGCTCACGTATCCAACTGATATGTCCCAGCAAAGTCCGTTCCGTCGGTATCTTCAGATCTTTGCTGGACAGCGATTTGTATACATACTCAGCGTCTATAGTAAGGGATACTTTGATAGCTAGGCCTCCAACTTCACGCATATCTCGTAGTTGTCGTGGAGTCAGTGCCCCTGCCTTGAGCTCGTGAAGAGTGATGAGCGTGGGATAGCATTCATCAAGATTGTGTGCAGCTGCAAATGCCTCAGCGGCATAGCTGGACCTCACCTGCTGTCGGTGTGATTTGCATAGACCGTCACAAAGGTGAATGACGGATTTGCCTTGAGGCGAGTTTCCTCGCCGTAATTCGTTAGCCCCACGAATGCCGTAGCCCTTGGCTTCATCGTCCTCCTCTCCGGTGAGCTTCCGATACCCCGAATCACTGTGTATGTCTACTTCATTCGTCGGTTTCATCCGAAGGAAGGCGATGCGTGTCGGGTTGCTGATCAGCTTTCGCGTCACAGCATTCAGTCGTCTGACTTGTAAATTGGTAGGCTCTCGGATCTTCTGGAGAGAAACCACATGCACCATAAGCCAGACTTGAGTAATAATTGCATAGGCGAGAGCTCCTCGCAGACTAACGAACATGTCGGTGATGAGTTTGGTAGCTTTGGCGCCTGCTGCCGCTCCCGTAAGTTCAGGGTGTGTCATAGGACATAGTTGTTAAATGTACTCGTCCTGGTCCATGATCACATTACCTTGCTCATTCTTCGTGTAGCGAACGGCACAGTGCGTGTAAGAATGTTTGTTGAGCCTGCGTTCACCAAACACCTTTTCGACGCGTTGTACATAGTCATCTACGTTTTTCTCTAGGCCTGTCATATTGATGTCGTCGACATGTTTTGCCGTTAACAGATCCTGACTGAACTCGAACTCAGGATCTCAACTTGTCGCTGTGAGGCCTATAGCTCGTGTAGTCGTACGAAGCTTGAGGGAGAACGCTCTTGGGGCGTCCTTTGCACCCGTTCCTGGCTAGAAACACCTGAGGCAGTGTCGGCTTTCATCGTAGGAAGAGAAGCCTGGTAGTGTACGAAGCACCTGACACTTCCTGGTGGAAGGGTGAAGCAAACCATGCGAGTTCCCTCGCCGGTGGCATGAGCGAGTTCCTCATAGGTCAGTCATTTGAGGAACGCTTTGTCGATATCCACAGATGCTAAGATCCATTCTGGATGACATGCCACCACACTTGCCAGGGGCCTCTGGGACTGCCTTCGAGCAGTTCCTGAGAAGGCATCTACATCGAACGCCTCCGTGCCCATGCACCCACGAAGGACAAGTCTAAGACGGATGGTGTTAACACTCTCGGTGCCTACCTTCAAACTTCCACTTGTATACATATCTGGATTTCATGGTGTTGGAAGCTTTAGGTAGGTCATACATCTCAAAGCATCGGTTGTCAAGCCAGATATTGAGTTCGGTGTACAGGGCTTCGCTAACCTCTTTAGGATGTGCTGCGATATTTGCTTTGGTGAGTAGGTCGGCCTCCTTGACTACCACAGCACGTTTAGCAGCCGATGATACATACACTCTCATCGATGCGACCATGTCTGTTTCAAGCTGTGAAGGTTGGGCCTGGTCCAACACTACCTTTGACATTTCTGGCGTGAAACATAGCTCAACAACGTATGGACCATGTTCATCACTGTCAAGAGAATAGCCCTCGTCAGGTGTAGTCGAGCAAAGAGAGATAAGACAGGGCTCTTGTAGTCCAGGCTCGTCTCCGAGCATCTCCGACACTACGGTATCTTCCTCGCCCACGGATGCTGAAGTCAAGACACATTGGTCGGGCAGCATGGTTGTTGGGACGCAGTAGAGATAGTCGTCGATAACCGTTGTGGGATGAAGATCCATGCGTAACTCATCGTACCACCCCTCCATCATCATAGCCTCGATGTCGTGTTCCTCGCTTTCTTCATAGATTGTAGACAGGCGACCTTCACTCGGTGATGAAACACCTGGGGTGTCTGGAGGAGGCCTGTCTCCAGGCTGTTCTCCAGACGTTGTGACCAAGTGCTGATACTTGGCAAGATCGTCATGGAATCCTCGGGAAGGAACTTGTGACGTCAGGCACTGGATGAGTCTGGGGTGAGTGCTACCAGTGATCCGAGAGATGTTCAGGCCGGTGCCCACGCACTCATAGTGGAAGGCTGGGTTAACATCACTGTCGTAGTGGATGAGTGTAGACCCGGTGGCGTACTTTACTGCAGGTAGATTGGACACGCTCTTGGCCTATCTCACGGCCACTACACGTTCAACTCGGAAATAGTTTCGCACGCGATACTGCAGTGCATAGTGTACGCGCGAATGATACTTGCTGTCGTCGGAAAGATTGAGGTTTCCTTTGTAGTCTGGAATATAGCCAAAGACTTTGGCAGGTTTCCCTGCACCAAGGTGTGCCTCATATGTAAGGACGGTTTGCATGGCCATTTTGCCCATGCCAAGTTCCCTGGAAGAAGGCATTCAATGTATAGCGTGTGGCGAGCATCAGGGTACATTACAATTACCTCACGCGATCATGCCTTGACGACGACGTGTCCTCGTTCAAGCACGTTACGGATCACAAGAAACGGGCCATTCCAGCCTCCACGGTCGTCCTTGATGGCTGTAGGTCGGTGATCATCGACCAAGTCCCCAGCTGATTAAAGGCGAGCACCACCTGGGGCCGTCTTAGCCCTGAGAACACGATTTGTCTTAGCTACCGCCGTGGCTTGAGTTATTGCTTCCAGGCTAACTTCCCTCACGCGGCGTTCTCGTTCGTGGCCTGACGTCTCGGGTCCCTTAGGGAAGTCAAGGGTGTCGGGGTCAGAAGGAAAAGAGGGCTGTCGCCCAGTGTGCGCTTGGTACGGCGATACTCCGTTGTAAAACGTGAAAGCGCTGGTGACGAAGATGCCTTCAGCCAATGCTCTAGTAAATACAACGGGGATAATGTGTCTGGTGAGCTCTTCCTCAATCATATGGAGAGTGCCCCTAAGAATGCCGTTGCGTGACTCGATCGAGTTCGCGCGTTGGCCAGGCGCTCGGATACGAAGTGTCGCACCTTTGTTCGCCATCATGGCCTTGGCAATGTCATTGTTGAGGGCGCCTTCTCCATCTGAATGCAAGACTTTGAAGGGTCCATGATAGGCAATCCAGCAGTAGTGGTAGGCGCCGAGCGTAGTGTCACGTTCTCTATCAGGAATCTCTTGGCCTGCTGCCAGGCGGATACATCGGTCCAAATTATGAAATATGGTCCGTTTCTTGTAAAACATGAGATCTACTTCGCCTTCGCCAAGCCAGTTTCCAGGAAGGCATACGGAAGATAGCGTAGAATTACCTGGGCGTTCCCATGCTCTACATTCCCGACATGTGTCACATATTTCCTTCATCAGATTTAATCGAACGCTATCCAGTCCCACTTTATCTAGGATCAGCCTCATCTTTGGTTCCTTCGCATGATACCACCGTAAGTGCAGTTTACGGAGTTCCTTTTTGACTACGTGAGGTTCGTGACTGCGGAGGTTTTGCAAACTGTGTTGGATGTCGAATCTCGTCCAGTCGGGCAGTCGTGGAGCCCCCGAGCCGGTTGAGGCAAGAGGGTTCCCCGTAAATCTCCGCAGTCGGTCTCCTTCGTCAACTGCATCTGGCGGTGGAGGTACGCCTTGTAGGCGACCACGGCGGGCCGCTACTTGTGGCGGCTCGCCCGAAGACGCGGAGGGCGTGTTTCCACGCTCGGGCGCGTCTCGCAGTAAGTCGCAACTGCTGGCCCCAGATGTAGGATCAGTGTTCCCAAAGGCTCGTGGTCGTGGTGGCCTGGCGTGAGTGCCCTGACGGCCACCCGATGCCGAAGCTTGACCCTGTCCAGGCTTGCGTGAGGGTTTCCACCAAGCTGGCACATTGCGGCCCTCGGGATCATGATCATCTGGGAGGTTGAACGGCTCGGCAAAACGGCATTTGCCGGGCTCTGTGTCGAGGTGGTTCTTAACGCCCTTGCTTCTCGTAAGATCCCTTTGGCATGCAGGACATGGCCAGTATACAGAGATAGAGTCAGGATACTTACACTGTGTAGGATCTCTGTTGTGGCTGGGACTGTCCTTTCGGACATTGTCGATGCATGCTGGGCATGTAGCCACTTTTGGGATGATACGATCGCCGACGCGTCCAATGCCCTCCCCTGGTTCAGCTTGATCAGAAAAGGTCAGCAGGGTAAGCATGCGCAGTTCGTGCAGGCGCGTCTCCGCGCTTGGTGTCGATGGCTTTCGCCAGATAGACGGCTTCCACAAAGGCAGACTGCAGTCGTCGAATCTATTTTTGTGCCAACTCCCTGTTGCACGGTTGTGCGTGCACATGCTGACCGTTGCACTTGAGTCGCTCAAAGGGTTTAAGAATTGTCTCGTCGTTGCTGGTGATATTTGTCGGCTTCTTGATATAGTCACCAGCCGTATCTTTAAGTCCCGTCGCACATTGGTCGATGCGCACGGTCGTGATATGTGATCGGTCGGCAAGTTCTTTCCATGGGGAAATATCATCCACCCATGATCCTGTGGGTTGTTCGCGTATAAACCACCTCCGTGTATTATCTTGGGTGACAGCTATTTTACCACAGTAAGTTACGTGTGGCAAATCTTCTTTATGGTGCTGTTCCCAAGTGTTATAGTTGGCTTTGTAGTTGTAGTAGGATGGTGGCCCTGTGGTGCGGCAGCTGGGCTGTAGTATGGCTACTCGTACGTGGCATACTGCGACGTAGTGGTCTACAGCTCGCTGCACCGAGGGGTCTCCCGGGTCGACACATGCGGTCTTGTCTAAGTTGCCTCCTGAAGAGAGACCCCTTGAGAAGGCAAGCTCTGAAACGCCACCCTCACCTCCACAAAGCTCCAACATATCCACGCAATTGTTGTGACCCTAACATAGGGTAGCCACTATGCTGTATATGTCCGCGTGTGTGTCGGGCATAGATGTGGGGGGGGGGTAAGGAACAGGTCATCTTCCTCATCTGAGCTAATCAGCTCGACAGGGGCGTCAGTGCTCCAGGTCGCCATAAGATCCTGTCCGAGTCCTGACAAGTCGTCACCGCAATCATCGTTTCCATCTTCAACGTGCTTTTTGATGCGGCGAGGCTTGATGCCTGCCTCCTTTTCGGCTTTGAGCCTTTCCTTCTGTTTGACACGCGACTCCGTAGGTAAGACTTGCTCGTCTTGTTCACCGGTCTGTGTGCCCATCGTCGTTGATGAGTGGGTACCTGCGTCGACCGCCAGAGTCGGGAGGGGAGAAGGACAGTCATCTATGATGACGCGTCTTGGTTTCTGTGGTGATTGAGTAGGCTCGTTTCCGAGCATGACCGGTTCCTCGGGCTGCCAGTGCATCCGTGTGCTGATGTTGGCAACACCTGCAGGTAGTGGCGCATGCCAATCATATCCCGTTGGTTGACCGGCTACTGCTATATCCTGAATAATCGCTTTGGTAACCAGGTTAACCGTTACACGTCGGATGACATCAGACCTTTTCGGTCCTCCTTTGTTGGTCGTCACATAATGATGTATGTTGTGATCCGTACGTGTATAGGTGTTCAAGTATATCGGCACATTTCCGTGCGTAGTGTTGCTTCCCAAGATTATGTGATGCGTGTCTGCGTGCTGGGCGTGTGATGCGTGTCTGTGTACGGAAAAGTGCGATGCGTGTCTGGGCTCGCCACTCAGCATGTCGTGCCGATTGGCCGTACCAATCCAATACGTGTTGTGGTATCGCCAGTTTGCACGTACATGCCCATAACTTAGAGCTAATCGGTATCGATGTGGTTACCTGCATATAGGTGCCACTCGGCGTTTTGTCTTGCATTTTCAACCAAATACCGAAATGACATAACCGCATCCGTACTACCGTCAACTTAAGATCTTACAGAGTACCACGTATTGGAGATAACTTCCAAACGTATCCTGGGGGGCCAAACGCTATAATTTTCATGCGGAGCTTCTTGGCTTTTGTCAGAAAGCTCTGAAAGCGCGACTTTCCTGGGGTTCGCACGAACCAGTCACCGGGGGTACTAACCCATATTAGGGTATAATCCCCACCGATCACCGCACCCAGGCAATCTGTGCCCACAGTCGTCATGAGCTCATTGTGGGAAATGCGATCACAGATGTATCCTCGGGCGCGGAGGTCAGCGCAAGCCTCTCTCGCATCTTCGATAACGAAAGCTCTTTTACGATGGCAGGTTGCCCCGCTGTCCTTGTTACCCCCTGGCCTCTCGGCTATCAGGCAAGGCGACGAGGGGGCAGCGTCGCCCTGCCATCTTCAAGATAAAGAAGATGCGCCTGCAACATCTGCCAGCATCTGGGCTCCCCTCAGATGCTGGAGCTCTGCACTGCAGCGCGCGGTAGCCTCAGAGGCGGATTGCTCCGCAAACGTAGCCAGCATGGATGGATTTTCCATCAACTGCTTCAATAGGCCTTTCGACCTTGCGTCGTTGACCGTCTGCAGCTCATAATTCGTGTATCCCATCACTATCTTCCGGCGGGACCGTGCAGCATCCATGGTTACAAGTCCGCCATGCTGGGCCAGTGTCCTGGCTACGAAGCAATCGGACGTCTCCAGATCATCGATGCTGTCGCCTCTCATCGTCGCCTTGGCGAGTATCGCGAGCCACCCTTGAGGCAGGTTCCCCTGCAGTTGTTGGCGCTCTTGCGCAGGCGACGGCTCGCCTGTCAGCACCGTCTGGAACGACGTTGTACTTGTACTCGAGGCGGGTTGCCCCGCGGCTCCAAATCGATCGCGCCTGATTGACAGATGTCCTGATGGCAACTTCGTTGCCGGCATGATATTGGAGCCCTCGGGGAGTTCCATCTCCCCAGGGAATATCAGCTTCTCCTGGCCTCGTTTGAGCACAATGATAGTGCGCTTGTCCTGCGTACTGTCGAGGCCCAGGATAGCTGGCAGGTCCTTGCCACAGCCTGACACAATATTAGTCTTGTACGAGTCGAGCTGGGTCGAGCCTGGCACTCGCAGGCAATGCTGAAGGTGCCCGCGGTATCAGCTGGGGCCGACCCCTCGCCTACGCCGTTGATGTTCAATCGAGAACGAGGTTCAAACGTACAAGGACGATTATGTGCCTCAGCAGCCTGGACGAACTTGCGGCTCGTATTTTCTCCCATTATGTTAATCTTCGAGCCCGCGTCTATGAGGATTGAATGTCCACCATCCTCAAGAAATGTCTTACTCGGCTGCTTGATGTGCACTGTCTCTGACGTGCTGGCTGCGCTGTCTGGCGGGTTTCCCCGCATCTCGGTCGTGCTTCTTGGCGGGTCTCCCCGCGTCTTGCTGGCACGTGGCCTTCCTGCGGCCATACGTGCCAGGTCGATGTACTGGAAGTACGACACGTTCTGGGCTTGAGCGCCCTGTTCCTCCCGCCAGTTGGCATACTCATCACGTATGCTCGTGTACTGTTCGCGGGTAGTGCGCCGCGTCGTCGTCAAATACGAATGATGGGCGATGTCCTGTAATCCCTCACTCGTAAGGTGGCCCATGTACTGCAACCACTCGTCGAACTCGTGGTTCGTGGCTGAGAGTTCGACAGCCCTGACTGCTGTTGCCGCTGTCGCCACTGAAGAGTCTGAGAGGTCAAACGTCTCGCTCTCAGGATTATCGGCGTCAAGCATGAACGTGGTGCGTGCATTGTCCAAGTGGGTCTGGAAGTGGCGAACACGTAGTTCTCCAAGCTGTTCAGGGTCCAGTGGCAGCTCGGTCCCACCCCCACCTTGGGGTGACATCGGAGTAACCACCTGCCCGACTCCAGGCTCGTAATGTGTCGGAGGGATCGGCACAGGTGGGGCATTGGGCAGGTTTCCCTGCTGTGGCGCCGTCATCGGGATAAGCTGATCGAAATATCCCGTCTCCATCGGCGTCCTCACCTCCTCTGGCGGGTTCCCCGCTGTTGAGACTGTGCTGTCTGCCTGTCCAGCATACTGGTTTCCATTTCCTCCACCATGCCCCTCAACTCTCGCAGCTCCCTCGCTGCCTGTTCGGGGGCCTGAGTGACGGAGCCGGTCCATGGGAACGATGACGCTATAATACATGGCGCTCGGCAGATAGCACATACTGGTTGCTGAGGGTCTCCTTCTCGCTGATTCGCAACATGGCCCACCACGTTCGAGTTCCAGCACTCCTCGTGGAACAGATGGTTGCACCTCAAGCGGTAGATGTTCTCCCTCGGCAGAAACTCCTCGAGGCATACCGCGCAGGTGTCTTCCATCCCAGTATAGATTTCCACGTCTGCCGCCCTAGGGCACGCCCGCCGCTGCCGCTCCAGGACTGTTTCGGAGCCCAGGAAAGCAGCTGGAGGATCTCCTGCGGGGGCCAGTACCTCCGGCGCTACGGCAACCACTGCTGGAGGAGCTGCCGATGTGGAGGCCGCGGGCGACACGGCCGGCGAATTTCCTCGCATGGGTGAGCCTCTGTTCCTCACGACCTCAAGCGCGGCTGCGCGTGCTTGGTCACGTGCACTCTGCACCGCCTGCCTGCGCCTAAAACACGCCTGCTGAGTGTGGTGCGTATGCCTGATGTAATCTGGTACTCCCCTACTGCCTGATGATATCGAGTGGGCAGTAGACTGGACGGCCACCCCTGGCGTCGTTGGTGCAGGCATGAAAGCCATGTGCGGGTACATGGACTGATCACTGCAGCGCACATTCGTGAGGCTACGAAACTGATCCGCAGTCTCACGAACAAATCTGTTCGGGACTCTAGACGCGTCTGGGTACAGTGGCGGATCCATTGGTGCTGGCGGTGGCCTCTGGCCCTGAGCCATGCTCGGATGAGCATTGAAGGCCAGGATAAAAGCTCGTTGCCGAGCAGGGTCACGTGGATTCGGACCCTCTGGCTCCCAGGACCAGGCTGCCCTCCACCTCTGACCGCTCGAGTGGGGCAGGTTGTGACTCTGCGCCTGTTGTACCGCAGCTGCCACCCTTGCGCGGTAGTCATCAGGTACTCCAGCAGCAGTGGTTTGGCCAGCAAAAGGTCGGTGGTGTACTGGAGTGCCAGGCAGGTTTCCCTGCAGACTCTTTGGCGTGCCCGGTGGCATCATGCTCAAAAGAGCTGTGCCATGCTCAGCTCTGGCCGCGGCAATCCGCTCCATGAGAGTGTCATTCGTGGCAGATCGACCAGGAGTCCCAAACGGAGAATGTGCTGGTGGTGTCGCCACTGGGGCCATGCCCCTCGGTGTGTGCATGCTATGCGAGGGGCTTCCTGGCAACTGCTCGAGTCGAGCAGGCTCTCCGAAGATGCGGCCGAACGTTTGCGGGTTTCCCTGCGGTTCGGGCATGTCGTTTCTGAATCCATTAACGGGCAGGTTTCCCTGCATGGCCTGGCGGTTTCGCGTCGCCATGGCGGACGTAGCTCCCTGACCTGCGGCCCAGGGATCTTGCTGGTACAGTCTGTCCGCTAGCTGTTCCACCTGCTCAGGATTTAGAGCAGCCGCGATCTGATCCAGATCCGAGGTGCTGAGGACCTGCCAAAATATGGCACTAGGCCCTTGGCTTGGAGCACGGCTTGGAGCCGCGCTTCCTGCCTCGCTCTCGTTGACCATGGGGATATGTTGGGTTTCGGGCTGTTTTCCCAGCACTGTTGGGCTGTAGTGGCCCCCATACCTCTCTTTGACCATGAACCGTATGAGGCTAATTAGCATCTCGGTCAGGAGACCATCTGTGCATAATACTGACACAACCCACAGTTTTCCACCTGTTCGGTGCCGTCATTATGGCAGTGGAGACGCGTGCATGGCGACTACCAAGATATTCTGGGTTCCGCCATTGCTTTCCTGTGGAGACTTCCTCCACGTGTGCAATGTAATACGGCTCAATAATGCCGTCTTTTCCTTCTGATAAGAGAACCCCATTGTCGGACCAGCAAAAGTCGATCCCGCCCTTCAGGGCTTGGTGCCAGTCCACGAAGATAACGATCTCAGAGTCGGGGCCCCATCCACTCTGCACGCCGCGACGACGAAGCGTCGGACCAAAGTGGATGCGTGATCGGCCAGTCCCTCTCTTCTTGCTGTTGTGTTCTTTGCGGCAGGAAAAGCCGCGCCACATGATGCCCTCAAAGGCTGTCCACCGTGCGCCGTGCATGGCAACCTCGGGGCATGGGGCCGGTCTCCCGGCAGGATTGTCGCGCAGCACAATGTACTTGTACAACGACCAAGGGGCCTTGAGCGTCCACGAGTGCCCATGCGAGGCACGGATGAATATATCGGACGTGCCAGACTCTCGCACCAGGACCTTGAACTGCAGACGCTGCTTCTCCACACCGTCCGCCTCGCGGACGTGGACGATCGCCATCATGATGGCAGCCATCTGGTCAACCGTTCTTTGGTAGAAATTCTCGGCGATGATCTTGGCATCATCCATTCCCGGGTTGTACCCGCCCTGTCTCGTACGACCGTTGTGCCGCGGAAATTCGTGTACGAACTCATAGAGATTGATCCATCCGTCATGGTCGTCGGACGTCTCAAGGCTCCACACTGGATTGTGTGGTCTGTCAGGCGCGTGTCTGCAGATCTTGTGAAGGCATTTACTAAGCTGATTACTTCTCGGAACAATATTTGTCTGCCTGCAGCTCTCCATGAATGCCTCGTCCACCGAGCGTATCGGTGGAAAATTCCGCAGGGCACGTCGATCATTGATTAACGCCTGACTCCCGCTAGTAAAGGAAGTATCCCCTGGGTGATGCAGCTTATCCTCTGGCGGGTTTCCCCGCAAAGGAGCCTCTGTCGCCGATGAGGCTGCGGCTCCTGAGGATGAGGATGCTGCGGCTGCAGCGCTCGGCGGGTTCCCCTGCAGCGTTTCTCGGCTGGCGCTGCCCGTGATCTTAGGCACCCAGATACCCCTGGACAGAGCACCTTCCCCAGATCTCTTGGCGCGCGTCGCCGCAGGCGAGGCCGGCGTAGGGGTAAACCCTGCGCGCTCGAATGCCTTGGCCTTGCCGGCGATAGAGCCGCTACGGCTAGGCTGTCGTCTGCGGATCTCCACGGAGTCCTGAGGTTGTTCCCTAGGGCCGGGTCTCTGTGCAGGAGCTGCACGAGTCGGTGACTTCGGCGCTTCCGAAAGGGGCCTCCCAATCTGCGCATCGAACCCGAGTTCCTCTGAGCCGGTCGACGCTTTCTGTCTTTCCCCCGAAGGCGTCCTAGGTGCTCGTGTTTCGCTTTTGGCCTTCGGTTGGAGTGGGGGCTTCTGTGCCCCCCCCTGCGACTCCAGCAGCATTCGGCGAGTTGCCTCGCGGGCTCGTTCTTCTGCCACTCGCTTGCGCTCCGTTTCTGCTGCGGCTCGCTGAACCTCTTGTTCGTCGTCATCCATCATCTCCTGCTGTTGGGCCTGACTGGAGACGCCAGGCGGGTTTCCCTGCATTCCAGGAAGGCGATTGAGCGCATCTTTCTCTTCCTGGGTCATAGGCGCAAGTCCCCGCGGAGTTTGGACCTCCTCGGCCGTGGAGCTCCTGTGAGCCGTGGTTCCGAGACGACGAGAACCGTTCTCTGCTTGGGTCATAGGAACCAACGGTGGATGACCCTCCTTTGCAGGAGTGCGGCCTCTGTTCGGGCTTGAGACCTCATTGAGACCTACAGGACACCCAGGTCTGTGTTCCTGGAATGGCTGTGAGCACGGGCCGCAGACCACGTCTGGCCTGTAGCGCTTGCGCTCCTCAATGATGGTCCGCAACTGTTTCCGCACTGCCTCTATCTCAAGACGTCGAATGTTCGTCGCGAGCTGATAGCCACCCCGTATGGACCTGCCTCGGGCGCCCCTGTAAGCTGGGTTGCCCTTCCCAAAGGCAGAGAGAGTGCTCACCCGTTTGACGCCTAGGGTCGTTGTAGGCGAGCAGCTGACCCCCTTGTCGAGGGGTATGCTCTGATGGGGCTGCTTGCCTCCATTCGCGTGGGAGCCGTGCTTGAGGGCGAGGGTCGCCCCTAAGGCGTGGATGCGAACGAGACCTCCTGGCATGCTTATCAGATGATGCCGCCGACGTAGCCTGAGCAGGAGCCGACGGGGGTTCCTACGGGGCCGCAGGCGGCCCATCTTGGGCAGGCAGGTCTCCCTGCTGACTGGAATATGGCACAATTTGCTCTTGTGCGGGTGGTGGTGCGTCAGGACTGTCCGGGTCATAGTCCACCTCCTCGTCTTTACCATCGACTTCCATCATCATGAAGATGGTGGTCTCGTCCTCGCACATTCCACATCCATCATCTTCTTCAACTTTTGACATAGGGTTGCCAATGACAATGGTCATTGGCCCAGCCGGGACGGGCAGGTTTCCCTGCTGTACAGGCGTCTGAGAATCGCTTGGCTGTCCCGGAGTCGGCGGCACGGCAGTCGGCTCAGGCTCGTTACCGAGCATAGCGTGCGCCTCGAGCTGATCATACTCATATGAGGACTGCCCGAGAACATTTCGCATGGCCGTGTGGTTGGGCTGCAGTCCCGCCGCCTGGAGACCCCATCCCGGCGGAGGGAGCGCCTGTCCACGCATGGAGATGGCCCTTTCAAGGGCTTGGCGCCATCTCCCTCTAGAATGCCACACATGTCGCTGCACGTCCTCAGGGTGCACGCTGTCGATGAGAGTAAAGGCCGCTAACAGTAACTCCGAGTCGTCACAGGCACCGGTGTCTTGTAGCATCATGTGGCCACTCTCGACACTCTCTTGACTCTCGGGATATGCTACGACCAGTACAGCGTGCATCTGCATGAGGGTCTGCAGTGTCGCGTGCGGTCCGTACTCGCCTGGCGCGAGCATGCCAGGTAGTACGTGAGGGCTTCCTGGCACGCCCGCGGTGAATGCTTGAGCCTCTAACTCCATCAGGTCACCATAATTTGGAGGATCTACTGGAGTGGGCCTGTTTCCAAGCACGAGGTCGGGTTGACGTCGAAGGTCGTGGTCAACCTCCGAAGGCGAGGCCTCAATAGTGACCTCCTCGTCGCTGCTCTCGTAGGCCATGATGTTGCCTGGGTTACCGAACATCCAGTCGAAGAATGATAGGGGCTGGTTTCCCAGCGTTCCGTTCTCCACAGGCGTAAGCTCGGCATCTCCGAGAACAAACCTGCGGAGGTACTCGAGGTAGTACGCGTACAGCCCATGGCCGCACGACTCGAGCTCATCCACATTGTCCATACTGCTAGCCCAAGTGAAGAACATCTGTTCCACAGCCTCGAAATCCTGGAGGCTCAGATATTCAATAGACGGTTCACTTGAGCCTAAATGGACTTCGGTCGATCCACCCTTTCCATTTCCCTTCGATGGACAATCCTTTACAATATGATCGGTACTATCACACCAATGGCACTTTAGGATCTGGCCGTCTCTACCTCGCGGGTTTCCCCGCCTACCTTTACCTTTGCCTGAGGTCTCCCCGCGGCCTTTTCCACGGCCTTCTCCTCCAGAAAAAAAAAAACTCATCATACGGATCATCTGAAAGCCTCTGGAGGAAAGCCGAGATGCCTCGTCCGTTCAACCTTCGGCGACCCCGTTTGCCTTTACCTTTTCCTCTGAAGCTCCTCCTCATCATCCTCCTAACACGACGCACTGGTTTTCGTGTAAACCTCCTCCACCTACGCTTTGCTTGTTGTAATAACCAGAACAGGTGTTCGGCACGCTGGTTGCCCCCTTCCATTTGCATGAGATCTGACCAATCTAGGGGTTCGATACATGTGATGATATGGTATCGGTGTCGGTGCCGGAGTCGAAGTCGTCGTTACCTAGGTAGGTGGATACACCGTCGCTTAGGGGATTCGCTTTACCCCATAGGGAACGGTGTGGTTGAGGTTCTCTAGGAGGAGGGCTGGTTGCCCAGCTTGGTTGTGATCGACCCTCCTTTTAGCAGGGCAGTAGATTATCCAGGATCGTCGGCCCATGTGTTGGAGGGCCCGTTGCCAGGCTGAGCTTCAGTGGTTAAGGTAGTATAGAAATGTCCACTGCCAGTTCCCCTTCCCCTTCCAAACACTGATCCTATGTTGCCAGGAGGCCGTTCTTAACAGGGGATATGTCGACCCCTATCCCAGGCTTCGCGGGGTTTCCGAATGGACCAGAAATTTGGGGCCTAACCCTGGGATATACGAGGGGGGGTGTCCATTCTCGATAGGGGTGCGTCCGAACAGCCCCCTTGGGGTGTATCCCAGGGTTTTCCCATTCTTCTGAGCGGCCACACTTTTCGGGCGAAACTCGGGGATTGGGGGAGAAACATCGCCCGCGAGTTCTGACAAATGGCCTATCGAACGCACCCTCTCACACAATTCATCATACTGCTGTTGTGTTCGGGGCATTTGATGGTTGAGTTGCTGTAAGAGTTGCATGGCTCGCTGGTTGCCAACGCCTAGGGCGCGGAACCGGATAGTAGTGAGCAGTTGGAAGTTGGGAAAGTCAAAACCCACCGACTGTGCCTCAAGACGGGCCATCTCGAACCGAGTAAGGGTTACGTCGATTCGTTCTCCGTGAGGCACATGAAAATCGATGAGCTGAGTGCCTGAAGTGAGCTGGTGCTCATCTTCCAGGCGTTCGAACTTCATGCTTAAGAGAAACATAATGTAGGTTTCTGGGTCGGTGTGGACACCATCGATGTCCGCGCCATAACTTATAATGTCAGGTGGTACCCTCATGGCGAGTGTCTTCGCTAGGCCACCCAGGCCGCGTTGTATGGCGGCTGCTAGCTTGTGGCGCCATGCGTCCGCTTGTGACGTTAAGCCACGCCTTGACCTCATCAACGTATTCGCGGAAAGGTACGTTGCCTTGCGGGTCCCAGTGTGGGCCATGCGTTTGCCCATCTGTGCTGTTGTCTCCTCGGCGCATGTGTCCGATTGCTGCCCCCAGCGCAAACCATATGACGGCGAAGATAACCAAACCAAGGCTGTGAATATATGGGTGGTTATCAGGCGCGTTGCCGCGCTGGCATAGTCTTTGTAACGCCTTGTGAAATCTACGAGGCGCTTTATATTGCGGGTCTCCCCGCCCCTGCTTCAAGTGCTGCGCTTTTGGCTCGTTGCCGAGCGCTTGGTAGTAGCGCAGTGATGAAGTATATGGTACCAATGCTGTTGTCTAGACGTCGTACCTCTCGCGCTGCTTCTTGCTCTTGAATTGATCCTCGTAAACGCAGTTGGAGCGGTGGCGCAGGGTGGAACTTCGTCACGAAGATCGCCCCGGATAGCGCGAGGATAAGAAGAGCAAGAGCTGACCGCACGAGAGTGCGGCCAGCTCCGCTACCAAGTCTGAAATGACTCTGGCAAGTCATATAGCATCCAATTCCATGCCGATGGAAAACGATATGCGGAGTGGAAGGATAGGATGGGATTAGATCGATGTAATGATCTTTCCAACACAAAGCGAACACTAAGGTAAGTGTCCGGGCAAACAGGGCGCGCGTGCCTTGAGCCACCAGCAACGGCGCGCAGGCTATACTCCCGATCCTCTATAACAGCTCCCAAAGAGCTACCCTTAAAGTCCGCAAGCCCCCAGGAGGCCCACAGCCATCCAAAGCCTTAGGAACACGCGCGTTTTTGCTTTATCGCTTTTGTTGCTTCCGATGGCCATCCGAGGCCTCCAAGTGGCTCTAGGATAACCCAAAAGGGCCCCAAGAAACGCTGAAAAGAGCCCCAAGACGGCACCATGAGCGCCCAAGAGCGCTCTAAGAGCGCCCCAAGAGCGCCCGAAAAGGCGACTTGTTGGACTCCCGAGGGCCAACGCTTATCAATGTTTGCTTCTTGTTTGATCGATGATCTCCAAGATGACCCAAACAGCGCTCCCAAGGCTCCCCAGAGGGCCAGGAAGACCCAAGAGGCCCCAACAGGCGCCTAAGAAGGCCTCCCAGAAACTCCCAAGAGACCCCCAAGAGGCCCCAAGAAGCTCTCCGAGGCACCCGAAACGCTGCATGAGGCGCCCGGGACCGCCAAGGGGCCCCGAAAACGTTCAAGGAGGCCTCCACTTGGGGACCCTTCCTTTGGGCGCTGCCCCGCTTCCCTTATCAAGCCAATTCCTGGGGGCATCGTTTCTGGATGGGATGGTGGGGCTACTTTTTTGATCGCGACCGCGGCGACAGGGTCGGGCGGCTTCCAGGGCTGGTGGGGTTACTCTTCCAGCCTAAATTCTGCAGAAGAGCGCGCAGGAGCGAGCTGCGCTGAGGCTCAAGAGGCGCGGAGGGCCCGAAGTGAACTCGGGTCGACGTGCAGCCCCAAATGGCGAAATTCATGAAGTCCCCTTATCGGGGATGGCCAGAACCCCATTTAGTAAAACGTGGTTCAATGAAAACGACCTCGGGCCCAAACCTGGCGGGCGCAAGCCTGGAAAATGTCGGCCGCGGCGCCCTCTCGAGAGCCGAGAACGGACAATTTATTAATCGACGTATCAGGGCGGGGGTTCTGTCCACCGCCGAACGTACTCGAGGACGACGAACAGGCGTGCAGGCGCTCCACGGAAGAGTTCCGGATCGCCAAAAGTGGGATCGCGCCAGCGGCGGAACCGTCAACACGGCGGGGGAAAAGGCGAAGCGACGCCAGGGCAACGCAGGGGCAGCGATGGCGCCGAGCCAGCGGAGAAGGCCACGCCCTGAGCTGAAAGCGGCAGCGCCCAAGCAAGGGGCGCAAGCCGACCCTGGGAGAGGCGACGCGGGGGAGGACCGAGCGCCCGTCGACCCCGAGCGGGCGGAAACGGCGACCACGGGCGAGTCGCAGGCCCGAGAGCCCACGGGCACCCGGGAATGCATGGGGCTGACAGGCTAGCCACTCGGCGCCCAGTGGCCGCGGAGAGGGGAAAGCTGCATCCCTGCGTTCAGGGTCGGAGGGGGTTTCCCAGCGACCTCATGCGCAGGGCAGGGGCGGCGGGGAAACCGCGGGAGGCCGACGCATTGCGAGGGTGCCCCATCTGCAGAGCCTATCTGCAGAAGCGAAGGGATGGACCGAGGGGGTTGGCCAGGGCGCGAAGGGCCGATGGGGGTGTCCTTGTGGCCTCGCGCGCCACAGCAGTGCCGCCGAGCACCGACTGCGACGATCTCGGCCGTCGTCGTCGCCCGGGGGGGAGCCGGCGGCAGCGGGGTCTTGCTGGTAGCTGCGTGGCTGGGCCCGCGGCGGATGCGACAAGGAGCGGCGCGGCAAGCGGAGGCAGCGCGCGCAGCTCCAGCAGGGGCGTAGCGCCGCAAGTGGCCCGAGGGAGAGCAAGCAGGGGGGCCAGGGGGGGGCCGGCACCCCTACAGGGCGCCCGTGGGGCGGTATTGGGCACGAGGCAGGAGCGGCCGAAAGGCGCGGCCGCGGCTGGGGGGGGGAGACAGCGACTCAGCGTCGCAATGCCGGGTGTGGGAGTTGGGGGGGGGGGGCGACTGACGGTCGCAGTGCGCGTAAGCTGTGAGCGAGGGGGAAAGGGCGTCGGTGGGAAGCGACTGACAGTCGCAGTGGAAGCAAGCTGTCAGCGGTGGGCAAAGGAGGGAGGCGCGACTAACAGTCGCGAGGTGCGCGTGGACAGAGCTGAGCCAGACATGGAAGTCAGCGCGCGCCGCTGCAGTAGCGCAACTAGCAGCACGGGTCTCTCCAGCCAGGGCGAGGGGGGACAACTGAGACCCCCGGGCATCACCTAAGGCGGGCCGAAGGGGGCGGCACGCCGCCGGAGGGCGAGAAGCCATAAAGGGGGGCCCGGGAGCAAGGGTCTCCTGGGGGCCAAGGGCGAGCCAGCATCCCCAGCTGGGCACGTCCGACGCGGCATTAGGCGCGAAGCCAGGTTGGCCCGCCTGGGGGCCCCCCGCCTGGGCGCCGGTGGGAGGCAGGCAAGTCGTGAGATGCCTGGGCCAGACTTCCTTGTTGGGCGGCACACCTTGGCTGGCGCCCGAATGGTGTCGGTAGCGACGGCAGAGCGGTAAGGCAGGCACCTCCGTCGGGGCAGTCGGAACATGCCCCAGGGAAGGAGAGGCCCCGCTGTCGCAGATGGGGCCAGCGAGGACGGAGGTGTGTGGGAGGGGGCCTCGGGCTACGCCCAAGGCTGATGGGAACTCGCGGCCCATCTGGAATCCCCTTGGCTTGCCTGGCGAGAGGCACCGTCGTCCCATTGCCCTTTGCCTTTGCCTTTGGTCGGGGCGCCTTTACCCTTAGCCGGGCAGGCGAACTTGTCGCGGACAGCCGGCCAGTTGACCTGTTGCTGCAATGCCTCGTCCATCTCCACTGGGTGGCAGATATGCTGATGCCACGCCCGGACGAAATCCTCGCAGGACCCGGGATCCTGCTTGGTGGGGCCTGCGCAGACGTAGCCAGCCTTGGCGGGGTGTTTGTGCGTCAACTGGTGCCAGATGCCGCTGAAATAATCCCCGAGCTCCTCGCCGCCCGCGGAAGGGGGGGGGCTGAACCCGCTCCAGCGGGCTTTTGTACATGTGCTGGCCTGTGTGCGGGTCGTTTCGTTTTTTCGCGTTTTCTTCAGCGGCCGCAAGCGAGAGCGCAACAGCGGCGCGTCAAAGTTTAGGCGGGCCGCGCGAGGTACTAATGAGCCAAACAGAAGCAGGTCGAGCACCGGCAATCAGGACGGGACCAGGAAGTCGCCGGAGGGGAAGTGGGGCTGCCACACTGCCAGGCAGTGCAAACGTGCAACGACCGCAACGCCTGACTGCCAGGGCGACCGACTGCAACCCTGGCGGGGTTCCTTTTTGTTGGTCGGCGGCTCCAAACGACATATCGGGGAGCGGGTCAACAACGAACGGGGCGCGAACGAAGCTAATTGGCCGCAGTGGCATGCGCACATGCGAGAGCCAAAATGACCCAAATTAAACGCCAAAGGCCGGCGAAGACGGCAAGGCGATGGGGGCACCCTTGTTTCCTATATATGTATATATATATAATAGCATTATGATTATATACAGCCGCGGGCGGAAGCGCCAGCGGCGGCGAGTAACGGTCGGGCTGCGGCCGGAACTAATTGGACGGACGCGCGCGCGGGCCGCGGCCGGCGCCGGGGCGGCGGGTGCAAGGGTGCTGCAACCCAGGGTGTCTGACGCCCAGGGACCTGCAACCAGGGAGTCTGTGACTACGCTGCCAAAGTGGCGCGATGCAAATAACCCCAAGTTGTCTGAGGCCATGGCCAAGCAGTACGCCGCTTGGGTACACTATCTGAACAGAATGAGTCTGCAAACCTCGGCGCAGCGAATGGCGCACCATAGGGCCCCAGGGTGTCTGAACCATGCTCAAGCAGAAGCGTCCGAGAGACGCGCAAGCTGACACCTGACTGCATACTGCAGGGAGAGGTTGGACTCTGACAGCGCCAGCGAACCGTCGCAGCTTCAGAGTACGCACCAACGCAACCAACATGGCGCGAAATTCGTGGTGTCTGTAACCGAACAAGGCACGTCAGGCCCGGGAAGACAAACTCGAACAGAGATGCGTTCGCAAGCGAGCCATCAGGTAACATGATGTGACGCTATGCGGAAGGTACAACTGTCCCAATCTTCTACCAGGCACAAGTCGCAGGCGACTAGCAACCAAAGATAAGAGCAGGAACGCGTACCAGGGAGCATCTCACGTGACAAGCATACACAGAGCCACGCCTATCCTTGGTACCCTGGCGTACCAGAGTGAAGTGTAAGAAGATGGCGCTCTGGGAAAGCTGTGCTGCCGCTTACCCACTGCAGCCGAAGCAACAGCCAGTGGTCACGAATAAGCCCAGGGAGCTAAGGGCCGCTCATCCAGGTACAGCGGGGGAGCGACGATGGGAATGATGCCAGTCCGGGCAACAGGAACTGGCGGCCAACAAAGGAAACAGGCGCACGCACTAGGCACAGGTATAGGCTCAGTCCGCTGAGCACCCGCGGCAACACTGTGGCCGGTGCGCGCAAGTGGGTGCGCAACTGCGTCCCTGCGTCCGGGCGCGGCAACAACGTCCTTACGGGTGGGCACACCGCGCCACCGTGCCGGAGGCGTACCTCAACGGCTCAGAAGTGCACCATCGGGTCATGCGTGCGAAACCCGCTGTCGGGACGCCACCCGCCCAAGGTCGCCCCCAGGGAACAGCAGAGAAGAGCAGCTGAAGGCCGCTGTACCTTAAAGAAACCCAGGGAGTGAGAGTGCGGTTCTGGACAGTGACGAGGCGAAGCCATGTTTGCGTCGGTCACAGAGCCGCGAGGCCGGGGGACGAAGTCCGACAGGGCCAGAGGTGAAAACAACTACAGCGGGGCCAGGGGCCAACTATGGCCTGCACGCAACACGCCCCAGCGCAGTCATGCAGACGGTATTGCTCGTAAACACACTTGGGTCCAAAGGCAGGAAGTGCGTGTACCAGGGAGGGCGGCTGAAGGCCGCCACACGAGTATATGAAACGTAACCCAGGGAGGCAGCTGAAGGCTGCACAGAGCGTGGAAATCGGACGCTGCACCTGAATCTCTTGGGGATGGGGGAGGCTCAGTCGCCCCACCGTTGTCTCTTCTCGCCACGATCGTCTGGCCTGCCGCCACCACGCTTGCCTCCTGACTGCCACTGGTCGTCGTGCCAGCCAGAGCTCCAGCCACTCTGCCAGTTGTCCCAGGCGTCCCAGGAGCTCCCAGCCCAGTCATGCCAGCTGCTCTGCTGGTGGCTGCCCTTGCCCGTGCCGTCGATCCTGGTGTGGCGCATGTATTCGGGCCGTACCGTTGCCCAGTCGATGCGGAAGTTATACTTCTTTGTCCATCGCGTAGGCATCGTATCCACAGCGCTTCCAGTCATCCAAGAACTTGTTGATGTTCTCGTCCGCGTGCAGCTTCGGGTCTGACTTGGGCCCCTTGCACCCAAGGATCCGGATGCCTTTTTGTAAGCCGACCAAAGGGCGCAGAATATTCCACCCACGTCCACTTGGTGTCTGGTGATGCGCTTGGCGGGCGTATCTCCGCGGCGCCCCAAGTCCACGGAGCCCAACCAGGCCTTGTACATGGGGCCCCCGTGGGCGTCGGTCAGCTGGTTGAGAGCGTGTCGTCCCGCTGCGCCAGAGTAGGCAAGCCTGCGGTCTGGTGTCTGTGGGTTGCGTAGTGGGGGGCGGCGGTCCTGCGCTGTGCCTCTCTCTAGCGCGGCTTCATCTTGACCTGGCCCGCTGGAACCACTGGCGTTCTGCTTGGTGGTGGCTGTGCGATCCCAGGCGGCCAAGGGGTCGTCGTCGGAGCTGGGTTCCATGCGCTCTGCCGTTGGGCTTTGCTGTGGCGGCCTGGCGCCAGGGCCATCATCTTCAGCGGGGCCAGCGGCCGGGTCCGCGCAGTCATCAGGGGGAGGGGGCTCGTGGGGGCTTCCAAAGTCGGCCGAATCCGCTCGCTCAGTAGCAGGAACCTCGTCTTCGTCGTCCTCCTCTTTGGCAGCTAGGCCAGGCACCTTCGCGTCTCCAGCACCCATTCCGGCGTCCTTCGTGCCCAGGGAGTTGTCTGCACCAACCGCCGTGGAGGTGCCTCCCTCGGGTCTTGCTGGAGCTTCGAGCTTGGGGCCCAGCCACTGTGCCGGAGGGCGCCCTGCCGCGTTGCCGGGCATGTCCTCGCTCATGGCCTGCGCGTGCGACTCCGCCAGGGAGGTGATGGTTGTCGAGGCCAGGGCATCGGCACTGAGGCTGAGCAGGAAGCTCGTCACCGTGCCCATCTCGTGTCTGACTGGGTTGAGGCCACTCTCCGGGGCGAGGGTCGAGACGTGCCGCTCCCAGGCCTCTTTGTGTTTCTCGCCGTTGGCGAGGTGGGAGACGACTCGCGCGGCGGCCAGCCGCTTGCCTGCCCAGGGCTGGTTGAGCGGGGAGCAATCCTTCGGGATGTTGTCGCCGTACGCCGCCCTGAGAAACCTCGTCAACCGACTGCCTGGCCACGAGGCTTCTTCGATTTTAGGCTCTGGACTGTTATCATCGCAGTGGCCGTGACAGAACTGCCGCCACATGTAGTCCAATCCAGGGTGGAAGTCCCGGAGGTAGGTCACGAGGAGCTGCTGAACGACCACGTCTCCGTTGCCAGACCCACTCCTGGGGTCGTCTGGCCTGAGCGTGGGGTTGGTGACGTCCCTGCTGTCCAGGAGCGGCCACTGAGGGACTGGCAGCTCCGGCAGGAGCTCCATGAGCTGCGAGAGAGTCCTGGGGGCCTGCTCGGCCACGGGAGCAGCTGTTCCCGAGGCGCTGGACCCAGGGAGGTTTGCCGCTCCTGTCTTGGCGAAGCGATCTGGGGCCTTGGCGTCAGCGCCCATCCAGGGAAGGGTGCTGAGAATATCCACTGGCGCATCCGCCACAATCTGGCTAGTGAGCGTTGGCAGGACAGGGGCCTCAGCTGGATAAAGTGCCCTGTAGTCTCTCCCAATGATGTGGTCCAGGGTCGCGGGCCCGATGTTCCAGATGGTGACCAGGCACCGCCGGCAACGCCACGTGGCGTTCCAGTCGCGCCCCCACCAGGCTATGGCTCGCCGCTCGATGGGAGGCAGCCCGGCTTGCTCGGGCACACCCACTCCTTCCTTTGGCTTCCATATGAAGCAGCCCAGGGGAGGTGCTCCAATCTTCCAGACTAGGAGCGGTGCCCCTGGGGGGCATGTGTCGCACCGAGCTGAGTAGACCTTGTTCTCCGCAGCTTCGAGGCCGAACCGCTCATCTCTGACCCGGAGGATGGGGATAGTGGTGTTGGCGCGCGTGGGGATGTGCATGCCCGTCGGCGTCATGATGAGATCCGCCAGTGTCCTCGTGCCCGATTGGGGGCTGCATCCGAAGCCAAGTGGGGGATGACCCAGGGAGGGGAGGGCAACCGCCTTCCTGTCACTTGCGCCACCTGTCCTCCAATGTTCGCACTCCTTGACCTTATCCGCGACTGTTGCACCAGTTGGTGCTGGGATGCCCTCTTCCTCCAGGTGTCGGATCCAGCAGATCTCGCAGTGCCATCCCATGTTTGTACCGTCGAGGTAGGCCTGGGGCCGGTTCTGCGCTACCATCAGGCGTGCATCGTCCGAGATCCATGTACCGTCTGTGGAGCGTAGATGACCCTTGCCGCATGTGTTGCACATGAACCTGCCATGCTTCTGCTCAGCAATCAGCCTGTCGTCGGAGATGCGCGGAGGGCCCTGCTTGGAACCTGGACCAGGGGCAGACGGCATGGGGGCGTCCAGATCGGTGTTGGAGAGCGCGAATCCGCCGCCGATGTAGGCGAGCCCAGCACCCCGGTCGTCGTCACCCAGGGAGGCGTCCGAGCCAGCAAGCGCGGTGTGCAGCGCGCACACGGAGCAGTGGTGCGTACCCAGGGGGGCCAGTGAGGCGGCTGGGGCGATCTTCTCGAGGACGAGCATCGGGGCCTTCAGCTGGAAGTCATGCCTGTCCATCTCACTCCAGGTCTGTGGGCAGCCAGATGCCTGTGCTTCGGGGTGGTGGTGCGCCACCGCAACGAGCTTGGAGATGTGGGGCAGGATTGCCTCGATGCGGCCGTGAAGATCGGCCAGGTCCTCCAGCGTGAGGCCCCAGGTGCTCGCGAAGGCTTGCCGGAACCCACGATGCGCTTCCTGCCACGGGACACAGAAACCCAGGATGGCTTCAATCACGTCCCCAGCCTGTTCGGCGCGAGGGAACGGCCACAAGAACACGCGCGGCTCGCGGAGCATTAACTTCATGACCACCAAGAGCGAGCGGGTCTTGCAAGACTCCATGGGGAGGCCATCTGAGTCCTTGATCTCCTCCCGGAGTTTGACCCAGGTTGGATCAACGGAGGCGTTGCGCACGATCTCCTGCAGGCCATCCATCCCATGGTGCTTCCAGTGTCTGCAGCAATCCCTGGTTGTTGCACTCCACGCCTGGGGAACCTGCCGGAACAGTCCCTTGGGAGTGCACTGGCGCCGACCGCAGAGCGTCGCACGTCTGCCCTTGACGTGCGGCACGGGGGGGAGGGAGTCGTTGCACACTGCGTGGTCTGCGTCCTCCCAGGGGGTGCCAAGGCCGAGTGACCACACTATGGCTGCCCAGAGCATGTTGTAGACCAGATTGGTCGCGTCTAGACCCAGGGACATGTCGAACAGGAAGCCCAGGTGCGACCATGCCTTCCGGTCAAATCTGCCAGGCTGCCGCGGTGTCTCAAACAGCGAGAACTCATGCGGGCGGAGCCCCGCCACCAGGAAGATGAGCACATGGAAGGCAGGCGTTGAGAGGATCTCGTTCAAGCCGACAGAGATGAACTTGCCCAGGGAGTCCCAGTCGAAGTCATCAGCCACTGGGGTGTTGCAGCGATCGGCGAAGCTGTACGCCTGAGCGTCACGGGCTTTTCTCTTGGCCGCATCGAGCTCACTGCGCCCGTCCTCCCCCTTCGCGTCACAACTCCAGGCAACGGGGGAGGGTGCCCAGGTGGCGAGGTCGGGCAGTGGGTCAAAGCTCTCGTCTATGACCAGGGATCGCCTGTGGCCAGCAGGTCCGGCGCCACCGAACCGGACCCAAAGGCGGGTCAAGCGCCCATATTCGGAAAGCACACGTAGCTGGGACCACGTGGCGTTAGCGAACATACGCCCGTCTCCCAGAATCATGATGTTCCGCTTGGCCCTCGTGATCGCCACATTCAACCGCTTGGCATCATCGACAAAGCCCCACTTGTGCATCCCATTGCTCCTGGTGGTCAGCACAATCACGATGTCTGCCTCCCCACCCTGGCTGGAGTCGATGGTAGTGAGCTTGAGGGCCCCATTTTTCAGGCACTTGCCTGCAATCTGCCTGAGACCAGGGAAGGCTGCGCCGATGGCTGTGTAGTCGTTACGATCCTCCCGAAAGACGGTTTCCCAACGGTGAGTGTCGACCTCTTGCTCTTGGGAGTCTGCTCCAGGGGCGGGGATGTTTTGCCCGCCGCGGCCGCCGCTGCCTTTTCCCTTGCCGGACTTCCCTTTCTTGCCACTCTTCGAGTTCCGAAGGGCACAGCTGAGGTGGCGCGGACCTTGTGGCCAGCCATCCTTGAGGATGGCCGTCTGGAGCTGGTAGCCAGCGACGATTCGGACGGTGGTGCCTCTTTCAAGCTCAGGGAGGAGCGCCGGCACGATGTCCACAGACTGCGCTGCCTCGGGGAGGTTGGCGTAGCCTGGCCGGAGGCCGGACGAAACCTCCCACGAGGGTGTGTCGACTGGCAGGAAGCGGTGCTTGTCGCCGTCTTGCGGAGGTTCCAGCTGCCTGAGGGTCGCGCTGAGGTCGGCCTCGTTGGAGCTGGTGAGCTTGGCGAGTTCCGCCAGGCGCCCAGGTTCCCAGGGTGAGATGTCTCTCCATGGGATGCCGTCAACTATGGGCCTGTCTCTGAGCGGGTCCATGATGCCGCTCGTCATACCCTTGCCATAGTAGGCTGCGTTCGGAAAGGCGAGCAGCTGCGGATGCATGCGGTAGCAAATCGACAGGTAGACCACCGCCGTGTCCTGGCCGCGGAGGGCGTGAAACATCCTGTCAAATATGCTGACACAGAGACCCAGGTCGTTGGCAAGCTTTGAGAGAACCGTAGGGGGCAACTGGTTCGGGTCGCCCACCAGTACCAGGACTCCGCCACTGTTGATCACGTTCACCATAGACATAAGCGCATGCAGCTCCATGGCCTGTCCGGCCTCGTCGATCACCAGGAGGACAATATGCGGGCTGTCCTTCTGTCCGAGGGCTTCGGCTGCCTCGTGTGTGGACATGATCACCCTGGCATCCCGGAGCAGGTTGGCCTTGAAGGGCTTGAAATCAGGGCCCTTGTCCCCATCCTGAAACGGGAAATCACCGTAGGCGTTCTTGTAGTGGCCCTCTGGGGTCAGGTCAACAAGCTCATCGTTGACGCGTTCCTTTCTGACCAGGCGCACGAATCTCCCAGGGGAACCCGTGTCGGGATCGAAACGGCGCCGTTGATGTGCTTCGGACATTGCCAGGGCGGGCTGGTCGACCGCAGTGTTCGAACCGGCTGCCAGCGCAACTGCTTGGCCCGAACGTAGGCAGCATCCCCACATGTCCAGGCAAGCGACGGAGAAGGTGGTCTTGCCTGTCCCAGGGGGTCCGTGCACCAGTACGGCATGGTGGCGAAGCGTGGCCTGAAGGGCTCTGATCGCGTCGTTGTTTGGCTTGTGCTTGTCCACCCTTTCGTTAAAGGTCGCCTGGCTAGGTGCGGTGCGCACCCTTTGGAAAACCGACCCCGTCGAGTCTGAGAGTTCGTCGTCCGAGAACGCCGTCAAACCCAAGGGAAGCGGCGGTACCTGCTGTAGAAGGCCATACCGGCCAGCCTGGGTGAGGTCAGCATCGGGGACGTCCATCTCCAGTGTAGCGGCGGCTCTAGCCCGCAAATTCGAACCGACTGCGCTGGTGCGATGGAGGTCGTTGGCCGCGCGTTGGTCGGCCCGGGGGGCGTGCAAGAAAGCCAAGAGAAACGTCAGGGGGGACAGTGCGCGAGCGAACAGATCCGCCGCATTCTGCCAGAGGTAGTAAATCTGGTCAAGAGCCCAACACTGGCGCCAGTACTGGATGTCGGAGGGGGCCTCGCCCACTCTGTACCAGGGAACGTCGTCGCTTGGGGGCCGTCTCGCCTTGGATTCATCTCCATGGAATGGCCCCCACTTCTCGCTGTTGCACTGCACGATGCACCTGTCCGAGGGGTACCTGGTGGCCGGATTGATATCGAGCGCTCTCGCGCCCCTTGGGTGGATGGCGCCGCCCAGGGAGGGTGGCCGCCAGATCGTGACGTTCGCAATATTGTCCACTGTGGGGCCGGTGACAGAGATGTACAGATCCTTGCCTTCCTTGTCTCCCTCCTGGGTTCTGGATCCAACCCTGCCACTCCAACAGGTAGAGCTCCCTACCCTCTGGGAGGTCCATCGCGTTTCGCAACTGGAAGGTATCCAGGTCGTCCAGGGGCGCGTCGCCGTCGATCTCGGTGACACGGACATCGAGAGCACAGTTGCCTTTCCTGGCCAGGTCTTCGCGCGTGGCCTCTTTCCCGTTGTCCACCGTCTCGACCGACGCTTGGCTCTCTACCCGGGCGATTCTCCGAAGTGTCTGCCCACGATCCCGGAGGGTGTAAGGCCACTGGGAGGGGAGCAGGACGGCATCGGGCAGATCCCCCAGCGCCCCCTTGGGGTGGACTCGCGAGCGTGGTGAATCCAGGGGCAGAGAGTAAAGACTGCGTACCTCGGCGGCCGCTTGGACCGCCAGCGACTCGTCCAGCTGCCGATCCGAAAGGCCTGGCTGTGACGCCTCTTCTTCGGTTGCCAATCTCACTACTCGCTGCTGGCTAGGCTGCCCCCGCGCGGTCGGAGGGTGGGGCGGCGGGGGCGGAGGCAAAGGAGTGCCCGAGGATGCTGGGGGCTGCCCAGGCGCGACGGGCAGTGACCCGACGGAGGACTTTGCCAACGCATTAGCCCCTCCGCCACCGTCAGGCCCTCGGGCGCCTGCCTGTCTAGCCTCGCGGATGCACATCTGGGGCGACCTCGCGTTGTCTGGGTCGATTATCGTGCCTCCCGGGCTACTGTAGGTCCAGTCGTCGTCCCAGAGAGGGTAGATGACGGGCGCATGTAGCGCGTCTTCCGGAATCACCAGACCAGGGAGTCAGCGGGCGCCGTCGTGGGATACAAAGGGTTGCGCGGGCTTCCAGCCTAGCCAGGCCCTCCGCTCGATACGCACAAGTCGTTCCACCGCACATGCACCACAGGTTCCCAGGGGAGACAAAGGTGCTTGGGTCCGGCCACCCGTCGTTGTAGCGCCTCAGCGACATGTCGTAGTGCTGGTCGCTCAGGACGTGCTCAGTGTCGTCCACCGGCTCCTGGCAGATCTCGCGCCAGTAGCGCCAACCACCGTTGAAGAAGGCCCAACGCATTCAGGGACAGTACCGAGCAAGGAAGACACGAGAGCCCAGCCTGACTGGCTGGCCGTCCTCACTGCGTGGCAGGCACGAGGGCCAGCGACGGGTGGGACCTTGATTGTTCCTAGGCCCCATCGTGTGCCGAGAAGACCCAGGGAGCGTCCGATAAAACCCAGGGAGGCAGCTGAAGGCTGCAAGCTGTATTGACCATGGTGCGCCGGATCGGGAGCGATCAGGGGAGATGAGGACGAGTGAGATTTTCGAGAGCGTCCGCAGCCTGGGCGACCTGGTCCAAGTCGCAGAGGTCCATCCCCGCAGCGGGGAAGAGAAGGGGAGTGGGGCGATCGGTGTTTTCCCCCACGCAACCCAAGTGGTGACCGTATGATCACCAGCGCGGTTGAGGGCGCTGGCCCAAAAGACCCCTAACGTGGCTAGGCGGTCAGCCGCTTTATTGTGCCGTCGTCGCACTGCCTGCCAGGTGAGGGCCCATCCCGAATCGCTGGCCTGCCCAAGGGCAAAGTCCATCTGTTGTGCGAGGTGGAGCCGCCGATAGCGGCCTGTGCCGGCCCCGTATCGTATAGCGGCAAGGTTGTCCCCGACCACCCTGGCGCCCCGGAGCGCGCCTTCAACGTGTGGGAGCAGGGCGAGACCGGCTCTGCACCCCGAGGCCTCGGCAGTCTGCGCATTGTCACAGCCTGGGAGGGCCACCACAGCGACAGCCACGACGCGCGGGTAGCCACGGCGTGGGTCATGTCGCCAGAGAACAGCCGCCGCCCCAGAGACCTTGTCTCCTTCTCCGATCCGACGAGCTCCTCCGTCGAACGTGAGCTCGTAAGGCCATTGGGCAGAATCGGCGGCGGGGAGCGGGGAGTCTCTGACCGTGATTTCCTCGCCACTGTCCATACCCCTGCCAGCTCTGAGCACCAGGGTGTGTTGGTCACAGAGCCTACATTAACTTCTGGTCCAAAGGGCGCTGGGATTCCTGTCCGTCCTGGGGCATGGAAACCAGCCCTGCCCAGGGGGCATCCAGACCGCTCTGGGGTCACCGGCTTGGAGGACTGCGAGCCTATCGCCACTAGGTGTGGCTCTCGTGGTGACTGGTAGGCGCCGGATTTCCCCTCCGGCGCGTGGTGCTTGCCTGCCCAGGTGAGGTCTGGCGGCACCGCAGATGCGTCGTAAGTGCGGCCCTTGGGGGTTGCACAGCTGGCAAACGTCGAGCATAGGGGCCCAGACTGCGGTTTCGTGAGCCGGGGCGACGGGAGGCTGCCCTTCATGCCAGTCATCATCAGCTTCGTCGTCGCTCTGAACGTCGGTGTCGGGGACAACGATACCCTGGACAATGAATCCGGCGGCCTCCTCCGCACCCAGGGGGGTGCAGTCCAAATTCACGCAATACCTCAAGGAGATCTGGTGCAAAAGCCGACAGACTAACCTCTGATGCTGACCCCGAGTGCACATCGCCGTGGCCAGGTCCCTGGGATGGTCCAGGGCCCTGGTTCTTTCCCAGGCCAGGGCGGCAGCGGGGCACCAGCACCATACGCGCTCGGTTGTGGCCTCTCCAAGGCCGCAGAGTGGACAGACTCCGTAGAGCCCTTGCCGCATAGGGACCTGGATGCTTACGTGGCGTCTTCCACGCTCGGCCGCTAGGGCGCGAAGGTCTTCGGGGAGGGCGTCACCGTCCAGAAGGGGCCAGAGCGCGGCTTCACCCGACCAGGTCCTAAGGCAGGTGTCACACCAGGCCTGTCCATCGTCTCGCTGTCCCGCAGTGAGCCAAGCTCTCTTGGCGGGTCTGCCGCAGCTGCACTGGTGGGGGATCCTGTCAGCAACGCCTCGCCGTCGTGCGGAGCCGGGCAGGCCGTTGGCCAGAAGCCGGGGGACGTGGTGTGCCTCGGTGAAGGATGCACAGTGTTGCAAAAGGGACCATTCAGCGCCATCTGTCTGTGCCCACCTGCGTTCGTCACTGGTTGCGGTGAACCATTTGTCCACGATGTGTCCATGTAGCTGCGACCAAGCCGCGACGTAGACCACCCGACCGAAGTAGCGAGCACGCAATCGGGCAGGCTCCCTTATCGCTCGGTTGAATAGGTCGGCTGCCCTGGAGTCAGTCAGAACCTTGGAGCCGGGTCTAAAGGGCCCTTGCCGTGGCGGAAATTCCCGGGCCCAATTTCCCGAGTTTGTTCCACCTCCTTCCGGCCTTCTGTCGCGACTGGAGCGGGCCCCACAGGTCATCAAGGACGTGGGCTCTGGCTGCAATCGCGCGCGCGGTGGCAACAGTGCACTTGGGGCAGCCAGGGACCTGACACCGGATGCTCAGGCCAGTGAGAATGTTGTCGGGAATCCACGAGGCCGAGGCCAAGCCGAGAGCAACCCTAAGGTGAGCACGCAGTGCCCTCTCCTGAACGGTGTCGGGGAGAGAGTAGTGCGAGGGGTAGGGGATGAGCGCAATCAGATATGCATTCCAGGCGAAGGCGGTCTTGTTCGGCGACACGTTGGCCAAGTGTAGGGCCATGGCTCTGTCCCGGAGTTTGGGGAGCGGTTTGCCCCAGGTGCCAGCAACGAATGCATCGAGTTGTCCTCGGGTCATGGCGCCCCCGGGCGGTAAAGCCTCTCCCCTGGGGTTGCTAGGATCTAAAAAATAGCTACCCATGCTACAGAGTATAAAAAAATAGATCTCATCATACAAAATAGATCCCAACATAAAAAATAGATCCCAACATACAAAATAGATCCTATCATACAAAATATATCCTACCATACATCTTACACAACAGCGTATAAACAGTATATTGAAGCATATCATTGTACGCACGACACGCGCCATAGGTTTATCATACTCACGGTGGGAGAGAACCAACAAATCAAACATAACAGTATACTGCCCAACCAGACAGCTCGCAAGCCTTCCAACACGCCACTACGTTGCAATTTGTACTTAAGTACGGCGGCGGTTGAAGGAACAACGGCGGTATGGGTTATTGCAGCAGTAGCGCCTGCTGAGATTATTACAGTCCTCATCCTCCTGTTGTTGCTGCTTTCGGCCCCCAGTTGTACCAGCACTTTTTTTGTGTTGTGGGAAGGCGAGTGGGAACGGGCGGGGCCCGATGATTCGCTCGAGCTGGCTAGCTTGACTCCTACACCTACTCATACCCTCCTCGTTGTTCCCCCCCCCTCTCCGAGGTCCCTACTGCTGCCGCCGCCCAAAGCCGCGAGTTCCATCGCCGCGTCTGGTCACTATATAGCTATTCTGGCCCAAGCACATTTTGTGCCATGAAGAGGCCAGCCGAAGCCCCTAGTCAGAGGAGGCGGGTTGCTTTCGACCAATCTACCGATGTGAAACCTATACTGAGGGAGCACATCCATAGCGCAAGCATGATTTCGTATACTCCCGACCTTGGCGGCGTAATGGACACGACACAGCTGAAGAAACACGCTGCTCTGATTGGCAGGCTTCCCGCGGGCATGCCCCAGAAATATCTCAAAGCACAGTTGGAGTCAGTCGCGGGAGAGAACGAAAGCACATGGCACCTCGCATCGGAAACGTCATCATGGAGCGCAGGCATGGCAAAACGAATTCGTGCGATGAGGAGGCACGTTGGGCAGATGATCATCAAACATCGTACTGATAGGAAGCCACCTCCCGCCTGGCTCTCATCATACATTGGGATCATGAAAGAAGCAGGCATCGAGGAGCCGTCCGACGAGGAGCAGCCCGAGGCGGAGGCCCCCGCAGACGATGAGGAGCAGCCCGAGGCTGAGGAGCAACCCGAGGCTGAGGAGCAGCCCGAGGCTGAGGAGAAACCCGAGGAGGAGGAGACACCCGAGGACGAGGAGGCTACCACGCACGAGGGGACGCTCGACGAGAGAACCAACTACACCTTCGAGTGGGATTCCGACATGAAGGTCATGTACAGAACGAGGACTACGGATGGGAGTAAACCTGAGAGATCTGGAGCTCCATACGCTGCTGATGGTGCGACTCCCGAAGATCAGGCAACAGTAGCATGGGACGACGGCATGACAATGACTGTTGCGACCCTGTCGGTGAAGGACGTGCAGGGCTCAACCAAGACTAACATCTCTCTCAGAGCCGATGGGCCGAAAGGTGGTCTCACGTACGTGCAGAAACGCAAGAACGGTGACGACTTTGTCCTGCTGATCAGGAGCAGGGACGCGAATGGCAAGGAGATCCAGGTGACGTCGTTCAACCTGAAGTCCATCGCCAATGACGCCATGTACACTCGCGTGCTTGATAAACTTCATGGCATCGCGACGGACTACGCCAAGCAGAAGATCGACAAGGCAACGGCCCAGTCGCAGAAGAATGAGCTCGAGGCTGACATTAAGAAGGAACTCAAGCTTGACGGTGCAGTCCGAAAGAGACCAGCAGCTTCAGGTGGAGGTGCAGCTCCCAGCAAAAAGCAGGCGACGAAGCCCAAGGACGATGACAGCGACAACAACGCCGACGCCGCCGCGGATGAGACGGACGGCGAGGCCATCATCGAGGGGGCGTCACGACTACGACGTCCAGCAGCTCAGGAGCGATCGGTTTGTATTGAAATACTTGTTCTAGCCGTCGTCCCACTTCATTCCCACCTCCCGATTGGCATAGTCATCGTGCTCGCTTAGGGCGTCCCTCTTCGTATTCGTCGTCGTCGACACCGTCGTCGTCATCGTCCAGTTGCGTCTTGACCAGTGAGCCTGGTACTTGTGAGGATCTGCAGCATTTGATCCGCGGTGGATTTGCAGTGGATTTGCAGTGGATTTGCAGTGGAATTGCAGTGGATTTGAAACGAAGGCTGATACACATGTGACATACTCAGTTGTTGTTTTTCGTTCCAGTTGGGTGTGTAATCAATCGTTGCGGTATTCTTCTGCTGTCGCTGCCAGGATGGCTCATCTATGGCATCGAGCGCGGCCACTGCTGCTTCGGCTTCCGGTGGAACGGCACCGCCTACGGCTTCGGGTTCTGGTGGGGCGGCTCCTCTTGCGTACTCGGCCACTGCGCAGGAGATGTGGGCACGTGAACGTGGTCGTGTAAGCTATGCGTTCGGGGCGTGTGGGCACGTACGCTTTAATATGGTTTCTGCTTTCTCTGTTCGGGGACGTCTGGCAATGTTTCGCCGTGTTGGCCACTGGGATTCTTTCAAAATCATTTGACGTGTTCGGGGGGGTGATCTGGACGGGGGTGAACACCGACGGTGTTCCATGTGTGCGTTTCCGAATCAAGATATGTATAATCATGTAAGCCTAAGCCAGCTGAGGAGAACGACCTCGAGGGCGACCCCTTCTTTATGCCACCTCCGACTGATGGCATTGTAAGCGCTGCTGCCGCGCTGGTCAGGTCCATCGCAACGGCAGGAGTTCAGTAGATGCGAGCTCCTGGTAGGGACTGCGCTTTTTCGAGTAAGACTGTGCTGTGGAAAACATATGAACAAATATGTTTGGGGCAGCTGCGCCACGCCGAGAGTTTGAAGAGATTGTGCTGTGGAAAACATATGGACAAATATGTTTGGGGCAGCTGCGCCAAGCCGAGAGTTTGAAGAGATTGTGCTGTGGAAAACATATGGACAAATATGTTTGGGGCAGCTGCGCCAAGCCGAGAGTTTGAAGTGCGACGCCGTGGGCAGGGCCGTTGTCGGCCAGTCGGGGGGGGCTCCTGTAATCGAGGTTTGATGTGCTCTCTCCAGTGCGAGCTTCAGTGCTCAAGCTGCTGCATGGCCAGCGCGTCTAATCAGTTCAGGAAGTTTGACGTTCTACCAGGTACCATTGACTTCAAACGCACACGACTAGGACGGCTAATGATGGCGGGGGCAGAGGTGGTCTCGTCCTCAGACGAGGCGCACGGGCACAAAGCTTGACGAGGTGAAAGGATAGATGGGTGAGGGATGAGTGAGCGATAGGTGAGGGATGGGGGATGGCTGAATGATGGGCAAGGGATGGGTGATGAGGAGGGGTGGGGGAGGGTGGAGGCAACATGCATAACACATAAGGTGGATGATGAGCTGCGGTGTTTCGGTCTGGGGGTGAGGGGTGCCGAGGCCTGACGATAAAACATGATAACACGCGCGTTCAACCATTGAAACCATCGCATGAATGTTTCAGAGGTTGAGCGTGCTACTGTGTGTTACAACTATGCCAGTTTATGTTATGATCGCCCAGGCGCCCCTGGCGCCGCCCAGTGCGCCCGCGGCCTGCGCGGCCGAGGTTGCGGTGCCATCGGGGGCAGTCGTTCCAGGGCAAGTGGCAGCATCGGCGGAGCAAGCAGCAGCCCTGGTGGAGCAGCCGCCCGTTGCAGATGGGGCTGGCGAGCTCTCGTCGTTGCAGCGCAGCTCGGTCCATCGCGCGGTCGACCCTTGCCCCGAGACGTGCGCCCAGCCAGGGCCCGAGTACTTCCAGGAGTCTGACCCACGTGCATCTCTATCTAAACAATCGGTGATGCCCGACGATACGATCCCATATTTCGCCAGCACGAGCATGCATGTCACCGACCACTACGCGAAGACCGCGGTGGCGTTCGACGAGATCGCACGGTGCACTGACCATGCCGAACTCGAGAAGCTGATCTCTGGAGTCTCAGCGAATGTCACGAACAACACGAATGACGCCGACGAGGCGGCCGCGATGCTGAGCCGCCTGGGCAAGAGCTTGCTCTCGACACCGAAGTACACGGGGGCGCCTGCGACGCCTAATGCTGAGGCATGTGATGTGGATTGGTCGGATGAGATGAAGATCTGGCTGGAGTGCGAGAAGGACGGGTGGAAGGTCCCGACCGACGGCAACACGAGTCCACTGGCGAGCAGCTGGCAGAGGCCATGTGGGACGAATGTGTTCGTCGCTGTTGGTAGTTAGTATGTCGGGCTGAGTTGAAGTGCATGTGATGTTGATGTGCAGTGGAATTGCAGTGGATTTGCGATGGATTTGCAGTGGAATTGCAGTGGATGTGCAGTGGAGGTGGGATGATATGGATGATGAACGTGTAGGAGCACAAGATAGGATGATGATGGGGCAGAGGCGGAGGAGCGGGACGATGGGAGCCCTCGCCAGGCACATCGACGGGGACACCGCGGAGAAGGCGAAGTAAGGGCAGGACCGCCAAGGCGGACTTCAGGTCGGAGTGGGCGAAGCATGAGAAGGCCACCCAGCTGAAGAAGGAGAAAAAATACATTCAGATGGAGGAGAAGGTGGACGTCAAGAAGTTCAGGTACAGGTCCCTCGCCCGCATGGCATGGCTGGAGGACGGCGGCAAGCAGGGCCTCCAAGACGCCACGACGGCGGCGATCCAGTGTATGCAGCTCGGCCCGCCATTCGTGAAGGTGGACGAGTGGACGAAGAACTTCAAGTTCGCGCACTTCGAGGAGGGGAGCGACGAGTATTTCAAGCAGCAGTGGGCCACTGAGGTGACCAGGATCCTGCACAAGAACCTGGAGCAGCCAGCCCAGGACCCTGGCAGTGCATCGGCGGCAGCGCCCGCCCCTGGCAGTGCATCGGGGGCAGCGCCCGCGGGGCAGCAGGCAGATGCAGGCACGCAGGCAGCTGACGCACCCGCGTCCAAGAGGCAGAGGCTCACCACTGGCGCGGCAGCGGCAAGTGGCGGGAGCACGCCAGCGAGCGGCGGGGTGGCGGCACAGGCGCCACTGGAATTATCATACGTAACATCCCCTCCTCCTGTCACCCCAACTCCCATACACAACCATTGGTTTGCCCGAGGTAAGCGGCGGCGGCGCTTGCAAGAGGGGGAGAGCTCGCCGCCAGGGGGCAGATGCGCCGCAGCCGCCGCCAAGAGCGGGGCCAAAGGCCAGGGCAGGCAAGGTTGTCGGGGGTGAAAGTGAGGTAGCACCTACGATCGGTGCACGATGATTAAGAGTGAAATGATTAGGAAGATGGGGAGGAAGGAGGATGACGATGAGGATGATGAGCACGGTGCTGACCATGTACAAGGATGAGGAGGAGGAGGCTGGATAGAGATCATGAAGGGGCGGATGATGATGAATGATGACAATGAGGATGAGGATTCCCATACAAAACATTAGGCAACATTGCATCAGGTCCGAAATATCTGGGTGTGGTTTTAGATTTGATTTTCGGGGGAAGGGCCGATTGGGGATGGGGCTTGCGCTGACCGCCAGGCTGGCGACTTTGCGACCATCGCAGAGTTGGCGCGCACAACCATGGCGGCAGTGCAGATGCAGGGCAAGACTATCATGGATTCGATCAAGGCGGACTCTGAGTGGGCGTGGGCGAATAGTTCCGCCAACATGACTCCGCTGCAGGAGACGCTCGACAAGCTGGCCGACATCACATCCTCGCGCGCCGAGTTCCGCATGTTGGTCGCATCCCAGCCGCTCCCCGACCGCAAGAAGAGCATTGAGAAGAGCGGGGGCGATGGCGAGCTGGAGTCTTTCGAGCAGCTCTGCAAGGACTTCACTGCCCAGGTGAACCCAGCGATCGAGGCGGCCTCGAAGGAATGCCAGAAGCTTCTGAACAGGCACATGGCTGCCTGATTCGTTTGGGCGTGCTGCGCTGTGACCAAGCCACTTGTATGCCCCTCGGCCTCTGTCTTGGCCTCTCGATTTCGTTTGCATGCTGAGATTCGATTTCGAATCCGAAACGGTTTGGGATATGTGTTGATGGGGCTCTCGATGGCTTGGGCGGCGCGCGCGCCACGATTTCACGCTCGAGGTGCCTGCTCGCGCGTTCCGATGCCCATGGGCATCTGTTTTAGTGATAGGCGGCAGGTGGAACAGTTGATTTGAAGACATTTTCGCCTCAGACTTTTTTTCCCAGTCTGAGGGGGGCGGTGCACCACGGGAAATCTACTGCGGGGGAGGGGTCCACACGTGAAAAACGACCGGTGGAACAGCGGTGGATTTCCGGTGGATCAGCGATGGATTTGAGGTGGAATTGTCATAATACCTGTAAAAACACAGGGTTTGCTCACCGGTGGATCTCCGGTGGATTTCCGGTGGAACAGCGATGGATTTCAGGTGGATTTGGATGCGTGGTTTTCTGTTCGATTTGGGGCGTGCACGCCCCAAATCGAACAGAAAACCACTTCTGTGCAGCGATGTGCAGCTTCTGTGGCCGTGCATCGGGTCTGGCGGGAGGGCGGGAGTCACTGGACGCTGCTTGAATGGAACGATTTTGAATGGGCGGCGCCTCGGGAGCGTGGCCGACCTGTGTCGGCGCATCGCTGCACTCTATTTTGACCTGCTCTGACGTTGTTGCCTAACTGCATCGATGGTGCTAGTTTCTATTGTGCGACGGGGCGGGCGGGGACAGGTGTCATTCGACTAAGTGACTAACATCAGTCGATGGCACATCTGAATGCGTCTCTCTGGGGTTCGCGTGGACTTGCAACTTTGGGATTCGCCCGATCGCTCGAGCGCTCTCCACTGTCCTACCTACCTAGCTCCTGCTCCTACCCACCTCCTGCTCCTTCCCTGCTCCTCGCGTCCTCCACCTCATCACCCTCCTTCTCGAACGCATTGCGCATGCCGCAGCGCGGGCTCAATTATGGAGCCCGCGCGCAAAGTTTCTAGGAAAACGTACGCACATATCAAACCAGCAGAACGCCATCATACGCCAGAAGATGCAGAACAGCGCAGGGCAGAGCAACGAATCGGTGGTGTCGCCCTTTTCAAACACATGATGCACATGTATGCGTTAGGCAAGATGTCAGCAGCAGATTTCGCAATTTCTTGTCACCACTGCGTTATCGCTGGTGTATCGGGCGCGCCTTTCGACCAGTACGCAGTTCCACCTGGTAGACAGAGCGGGCGATACCAACAATACCTCGACCAGGTCATACCGCCCCCAGCCATTCAGTATACTCTGAGCATTCCAGCAAATGTGACCCGCATTGAACGCAGAACCACATTTGACTTCCAAGTGTCCTTATCATATGAATCCATCGCATCAGAACTCCGCGAAGACCCCAGCATCATAAGCAAGATCAAATACGATGATATGCCTCCCGTGTATCAGCAGCACAAGATAGTACAGGAGTGCTTGCGCGATGGACGCCCGTTGCCACTACCACTAGCACTGTACAACGATGGAGTTGCTTACACGTCTGGGATTTCGGGGAGGGCGGATACAGTCTTGGGGTTCAGCATCGTGAACATCATCACGCAAAAACGGCATCTTGTCTGTGGCCTCCGACACAGGCTAGCTTGTCGGTGTGGGTGTCGAGGCTGGTGTACGAATTGGTCGATCCTAGATTACATCTCATGGATGTTTAGAATCATGGGGCGTGGGTTACGCCCCGATACCACCCACGACGGATTGGACCCCAAACCCGATGACACAATCGCCAAGTGCAAGAACACGTTTGGGGCCGACCTCGGGTACACGGGTGCGTTGATCTGGGTGAAGGGCGATTGGATGGACGCTGCGAAGACCCACGGGCTCCCGAATGTAAGTTCGAACATTCAGCCCTGTCCCTTCTGCCTCGCCGACTCGACCTCTCTGTACGCGTTGATCGAGGACGCACGGTCAACGAAAGGGTGATGGGGCGGGGCGGGGGAGTGCATGCGAAACTACAGGGGGGGCGCCATTTACATTTTTCGGCACCGTCATTGAGCGGAGTATGTAGGTACGTCGTTGCACGTCGTTTCACGCGGCTCCCACTAGCCTCGGACGATGCTCGGCGAATGCGCTAGTCATGCTTAGCCACACCCCCTCCATTTGTTTTTGGCGCCTGGGCCTCCAGTGGCCAGATGTGCGGGGAGGCACTGCGTTTAGGCACGTGGGGGGTACATGAGGGTAGCGAGTTTTCAATATTTGTTTTCGTTCCCCAGGACGCCAGGATTGACCGCAATCCATGGGGCGATGTTGCTGATGACGCATACGAGTTCTGTAGGGAGTGCGAGCAGCATGTACGCATAGACACGCCTGGGGCCAGACATGCGCTTCTGTCAAAACTCCAATATCTCAAGGGCAAGCACGGTCTGGGACGCACTATCACAGAGAATCTGGCACGGTTTGGTCTGGTCAAGGGTGACGTGTTACAGCCGTCAGCTAGCTTGCGTGACGTAGGTGCTCTAGAACAAATTACGTTGCCGATTGATTTGGTGTTTTGGAGGCCGCAACTTGGCATCGCCAGGCACAGGAATCCCGTGTTCGACCCCGACCTTGGGGTTAACCCTGTAGTGTCGTTGGCAATTGACACGCTGCATTCGATTTATTACGGGCCGCTGCAGCGATGGTGTTCTGCGACTCTCTGGAGACTGATTTGCAAAGAAGCTGCGAAGCATCCAGGCGATAGGCGGAACAGGTTTGAACTCGCATCTCGACGGGCTCGGGCACTACTCATGGAGTGGCAAGCTGGGCCCACGTCAAACATCAAGCATGAAAACAGGTTTAACGATTTCACGCTGGGGATGCTAGGTGACGACGACGGCGCAGACGATGGAAATCCACACGGGGGGGGCACTATGAGACTCAAGGCGCACGAAACATATATCATGCCGTTGTTTGCGTTGCACTATCTCGAGCGGGAGGGCGGGGCCATTCCGACGTATACCGACCTTCTTGCTTCTGGGAAGGCGATAGTAAAGTTTATTAGCACGATGAAGGCGCAGCCACTTGTTGTGCCCCAAGCCAAGCATCGCGAGCTGTTCGACCTCATGCTGATACATCTTTCCAGGGCCGAGGCGGCGTCGATCCACTTTGTGCCTAAGCATCACTTTGCGTTGCATTTGGCTGCCAGGACAGCGCTATCTTTGCCCTGTGTCCCCTGCCTCCCTATCCACTCCGCTCACCCGATTCACCCATCCCCCTGCCTCCCCATGCGCCCCGCTCGCCCCAGCAGGAGGAGGAGGAAGAGGAGAAACCTCTCCAGTGTGATATTTCGGAAGGGTGAGTTTCGAGCCATGTCCCCTCGATGCGTGCGCTTGCCATGAGTAGACCGACTGAATGGGGCCCCGCCCCTTCAAAGAGGGGGTGGGGGAAATCTATCGGTCTACTCTCAGAGCTCGCGCACTGTATCGAATTCGTGGCTGTAGAACACAAGCCAAAATAACGGGCGTCTCCAGGATTGCACATCATGGAAACCCGATTGCCTACCAGTGTTTTCTGGATGAATCTCTGAACCACACGATCAGGTCAGTGTGCGAACATTGTCATCAAGCCAATTTCGAAGACAGGTTGTTCCGAACGTTTCATGTGATCGCAGATCTCGAGCCCGAGTCCTATTTCTACAGCGGGAAAATACATTTAGATTGATGCCCTCACCACACATGTTTGTAGATATGGCCTTGTCACGTGGAGTGCTATTGTTGACGGCGATGGGACTGGCCGCTGACGTGATCTTCAAGCCATTGGCCATGCCAATTGACAAGATGCTGAGCGCTGTAGCAGAGGATGTTGGGCACTGGCCCCCCGTCGATCGCACGCTCGACCTCGCACTCGTGTGCGGGGGCGAGGCTGGTATCAAATTCGTAGCCGAGATGCGTGGCCTGAAAGCTGCGAGTTTCGAACTACTGGACAATCCGTGCATGAACGTTCTGTCGCTGGGGGGTCTCATCATTATGGTGGACATGACGCGCAGAGTGAAACGACGCGGTACACTTTGGATCAGTCCTGAATGCAGGACGTGGCTATCGTACCTGTCACGGGCGACCTACCAACGAGATGCGGTGAATGGCATTCTGGGCGAGGCCCGCCATGCAGCCAACCAACAAACGTTGTCCGACGCCAATGCTACTGTGATGGTCACATCTTGGCTGATGGTGTTCGCAGCTGTCAACAACATTTTCGCAACAATCGAACAACCTATCCGATCGCTCATGTTTCAGCACCCTGTCCTGGCAAATACGCTTTGGATGTTGAGCGCACGTAGAGTGACCCCAGCCCTTGGCGCGTATGGCGGCTCGAGTGCAAAGCCACTTGAAGTGTACACCACGTTTCCAGAGTCCGTTGTTTCAGAGTTCTTGTGTTCCACACAGCAGCATGCAAATGCGGTGCTCCGCCTTGGTACTGTGAAATTGTTGACAGCACTGGATGAGCACGGCCATACAAATGGCCACCATAAGCGGCTCAAGCTTTCGCAAGCGTATCCGCGGGTTTTTTGTGAGCAGGTCGTCAATCTAGTGCAGGATGCGGCTCGCGCTCGATGAATCGAGTTTGCACGCTACTGTTAGATAATTCACTTGCACCTCACACGATGTGTGCAAACACGTCATGACTGTAAACACGCGCGCGTGTTCCAGCATATACTGGGTTGATGGGGTTATTCAAATAATATTGCAACAACAGCGTGAAACATGGTGTTTGTATTCAAATAATATTGCAACAACAGGTGAAACAACAACTAATAATAGTACATTCAAATAATATATGCAATAATATTGTGTTTGGTTTTGTTCTAGGGCGCGCGAGCAGTACTGGTGGCGCGCGTGACCTCGCGCGGTGGATCTGCAGTGGATCTGCAGTGGATCTGCGATGGATTTAGGGTGGATTTGCAGTGGCTTGGCAATGGATTTGCACTGCCACTTGTTATGGATGTGGGTGAAAATGGGAAACGCTTGTCTCCTATATCTGAGCCGCTTCGCGGGTGCGCGCCTCTTCTATCCAGTAGTCGCTTCGCGGATGCACGTCCCTACTTCGTTCGCTGACCCAGCCCATCCAGAAACGATGCGAACCATTTTGAGGACACGGTGATTGATGATGGATCTGATGTGTAGGGACTCTGGAGGAGCAGGGGGGGGTCACGATGAGACGTGATACGATGCGATCATGACAGGATGGAGGAGAAGAGATGGGCGGCGATCTAAATATTGCAAAAGTCATGGACGACAATCTGGGGGTGGCGCAGGGACGCGCGACAAAGGGGAGGCGTGGAAGGGAAGAAATGCCACCCAGACACGACGACAGGGGAACATAAGGATGGAGTTTGTGATTACGATGAATTCACCGTCTCATCATCAGGGGGGGCAGGGGCTGTCGTTTTCCCAACGCAGAGCAGAGAACGGCCCATGGACGCTATATAAAAGAATTGGTCGTGCACGCGCACGCATGCGCACGCGCGCGCGCGCGTCACGATGCGCATTCCCACCGCGCGGCATGTTTGCGAGCACGGCGAGCCCTGGGGTGCAGCATTGGATAGGACAAGGCTGAAGTAGGGATGTCTCAGCATGAGCTGGCCTTCAGTCGCCCAACCCCTTTTCCATGCGCGAGGGCCCCAATCGGGACGAGCGGGGATAGGTATCGTGCCTTCGGACCCCGCCCCCCCCGCGCGATTGGTATCGGACACGCGGGCGGGCTGTATAGAAGGGATGCTGGGGGTCGAGCGCACGCGCGCACACACGCGCGCACGGACACAAACACACACTCACAAACACGCACGCACGCACGCACACATATACAGGCCACGCACACACGCACACACACATACACGCATGCACGCAAACGCACGCACACACAGACGCACACGCACGCACACACAACCACACACAAGCACTAACACACACACACACACACACACACACACACACACACACACACGCACGCACACACACACACACACACACACACACACGCACACGCACACGCACACACACACACGCATGAACGCTCGCACACACACACACACACACACACACACAAACACACACACACACACACACACACGCACACGAACGCTCAATCGCATGCGCGTGCGTGCCCCCGCACGCGCACACGCAATGCCTGCGCCATGCATGTTTATAGCATAGGCGGAGCTTGGACTCCGAGTCTGCGCACACTGCGCAAACGCAGTCTGGACTTGGGAGGCGTGGAGTGGTGAGACCCCATGACGTTTCGCGTGCAACTCATTGCAACACGCACCAGGAGCATGCTGATCAACCGCGCGTTTACGCTGGAATGGTGACAACCCCAAACCCACTACGCCATGGAAAAACCACCTCACATGCGGCACACGTTTCGACATTATTTCAATCATTTCGAGCAACACTGGAATGTGCAATATATGCATGTACCAACATATATAACTCATTACATACGAACACAACAACATATATCATATCATGTAAAATACATCATACCATGTAAAATGTAAAAACAGATCCTATCATGAAAAATAGATCCTATCGTGTAAAATAGATCCTATCATGTAAAATAGATCCTAACATGCAAAATATATCATCAACGTTCAGATCTAAAAAACAGATCCTGGCAACCCCAGGGTCCTTCGGCCGCCCGAGATGCCACGCAGGCGCCGAGGTAGGGCCACTGGGGCATCACAGCGGATGCGCCGAAGGGAGTGTAATCCATGGCACGTCTCCGCCACTCATGGTTGCTGGCTGGGACCAGGGCAGTTTTGAAATTGCACCTGCAAGGGCAGGACCATGGGGTACACTCAACGGCGGCGTCTGGTCCTCCGACCCGGCTGATCATGTCCAATATGAGTGTATCCAGAAGGCCGGTGACCCTCATCGTGGCGCCATTGTCAGTGAAACCCACGGGGGCAGTGGCCAGGAGTTGCCTGGCGTTGATCCTGCTCGGTGCCTCGACTCCTCTGCACTTGTTCGGGCTGAACTGCCCCCCCAAGATGGCATGTGAATGCGGCTTCCTCTTCAAATCTGAAAGATGCAAATCGCACGCTCCATTTCACGACGCAGCGCCGGGGGGGCATTGAGCCCGCCTTTGCGCGGGCGCGAGCGCGAAGAGTCTGAGATGATCCTGAGAGGCTCCGGAGAAGCTCCCAAGGGGCTCCTCCGATGCTTCTGAGAGGCTGCTGAGGACGGCGCTGATCGCACCTCATGTAGCCGAATCCCACCTCCGAATCTTGCCTGCGGCGGCCGCGTTCCTGCTCCGAATCTTGCCCATCGACGCCCCGAATGGGGCTCCGAATCGCGCCGCGCAAGGGCTCCAAATCTTGCCCGTCGACGCCTCGGATGGTGCTCCGCACTGTTAAAAACAAGACCGAAGATAATTCACCCAACTTTCGCTAATGATTCGACCGATGTGAAACTGCCATCTTTCGGGGCAACTTTCCGTGGCCTCGTCCGGTGGCATCTCGGGGGGCAAGCCCAGCGCGCGCGGGTGGCCTGTGTACTTGGGGCCCCGCGGACCCCGCGTCCAGAGCCCTCGACTCAAGAGCGCAAATCTCCTTTGATTCTGGGGCCAGGGCCCACGGACTCCGCGGCGGGGCCCAGGCGAGCCGGGGCCCGACCATGTGCTGCGGCATCGCGAAGAGCGTCCAGCAACGCCAAAGAAACCGCGCGCAAGAACGACATCGAGCAAACAAATAAGCAACCCGGAACATAGCAAAATTCACAGACGTTTCGCTTTGGATCCTGTTCAGCCCGATGACTTATTGCACTGAGGGCATCGCGGCGCGACTCGCGCTGCCATTGCTTGGATTTGCTGGACTGAGACTGCCACGCGGAGCATAGTCGGATGATGTCCCTGCGCGAGCTGCGCCGCCGCTGCAGCGCCGCGTTCGAGGGAGATCAGTCGATGGAGACAACTGCAAAAATACACACCGCCGTGACAAAATATTCTGCGGTTTTATGATATGTTGGAATCTCCTATCCCACTGAAGATTCCTAACATTGACATGCGTCCTCCGCGATCCCGCGGAGTAATTCGTCTACCTCTAATTAACAACATTGTTATCTCAAAACAGGATCGGAAATTACTCCGCCCATTCCTATATGAAAAATGGAACGGGATGCGTGTCCACGCAGAGTAATTTCTACTCCGCCCACTCCGTTTACTCCGCCAGTCTTGGGTCATGTTGAATGAAGACCGCATAGTACTTTTGTCACGGCAATGGGGAAAAATGCGTTGCACTTCGTTTTTCCTCGGCTGCATCCACCTCAGGCTAGACCATGTATGCTCGCGCCGACAGGGATGAAGCGATGGCGTTCGTCGTCGTCGCCGTGCACCGTTTCGAGGGGGGCGCCATTCGCCATCGTTGCTGTTGCCGCAGGGTGCAAGCGCGCGTGCATCCTCTTCCCGCGCTACCTTTCCAGAAAGTACGGAAGCTGGCCATCGTGGCGACTGCCGCGACGCAGGTCGCAGGCGCGGTTCGCGGACGCGGGCCGCGTCTTACGGGTCGCTTGTCGCAGGTCGCAGGCGCGAGTCGCTAGCGCGGGTCGCGGGCCTTTGTCGTGGTCGCAGGTCGTGGCTCCGCAGGAAGCTCAGGTTGATGGGCTTGGACGACCTGCGGAAGAAAGAAACGCCGCCCGCTGGGGAAAACTGCGCACGCCGCAAGGGTGAAGCAGGTTCTGAAGACCGAGGAGGCCCAGACGGTGGCCAAGAACGTCGCAGGGCGATTCCGCAAGGCTTGCAAGCAGGTGGTGGACCGCGGCGGGGCTGCGGCCGACAATTGACTTATCGGGCTGAACTGCCCCCCCAAGATGGCATGTGAATGCGGCTTCCTCTTCAAATCTGAAAGATGCAAATCGCACGCTCCATTTCACGACGCAGCGCCGGGGGGGCATTGAGCCCGCCTTTGCGCGGGCGCGAGCGCGAAGAGTCTGAGATGATCCTGAGAGGCTCCGGAGAAGCTCCCAAGGGGCTCCTCCGATGCTTCTGAGAGGCTGCTGAGGACGGCGCTGATCGCACCTCATGTAGCCGAATCCCACCTCCGAATCTTGCCTGCGGCGGCCGCGCTCCTGCTCCGAATCTTGCCCATCGACGTCCCGAATGGGGCTCCGAATCGCGCCGCGCAGGGCTCCGAATCTTGCCCGTCGACGCCTCGGATGGTGCTCCGCACTGTTAAAAACAAGACCGAAGATAATTCACCCAACTTTCGCTAATGATTCGACCGATGTGAAACTGCCATCTTTCGGGGCAGCTTTCGGTGGCCTCGTCCGGCTGGCATCTCGGGGGGCAAGCCCAGCGCGCGCGGGTGGCCTGTGTACTTGGGCCCCGCGGACCCCGCGTCCAGAGCCCTCGACTCAAGGGCGCAGATCTCCTTTGATTCTGGGGCCAGGGCCCACGGACTCCGCGGCGGGGCCCAGGCGAGTCGGGGCCCGACCATGTGCTGCGGCATCGCGAAGAGCGTCCAGCAACGCCAAAGAAACTGCGCGCAAGAACGACATCGAGCAAACAAATAAGCAACCCGGAACATAGCAAAATTCACAGACGTTTCGCTTGGGGTCCTGTTCAGCCCGTGACTTATTGCACTGAGGGCATCGCGGCGCGACGCGCGCTGCCATTGCTTGGATTTGCTGGACTGAGACTGCCACGCGGAGCATAGTCGGATGATGTCCCTGCGCGAGCTGCGCCGCCGCTGCAGCGCCGCGTTCGAGGGAGATCCGTCGATGGAGACAACTGCAAAAATACACACCGCCGTGACAAAATATTCTGCGGTTTTATGATATGTTGGAATCTCCTATCCCTCTGAAGATTCCTAGCATTGACATGCGTCCTCCGCGATCCCGCGGAGTAATTCGTCTACATCTAATTAATGACACTGTTATCTCAAAACAGGATCGGAAATTACTCCGCCCATTCCTATATGAAAAATGAGACGGGATGCATGTCCACGCGGAGTAATTTCTACTCTGCCCACTCCGTTTACTCCGCCAGTCTTGGGTCATGTTGAATGAAGACCGCATAGTACTTTTGTCACGGCAATGGGGAACAATGCGTTGCACTTCGTTTTTCCTCGGCTGCATCCACCTTAGGCTAGACCATGTACGCTCGCGCCGACAGGGATGAAGCGATGGCGTTCGTCGTCGTCGCCGTGCACCGTTGAGGGGGGCGCCATTCGCCATCGTTGCTGTTGCCGCAGGGTGCAAGCGCGCGTGCATCCTCTTCCCGCGCTACCTTTCCAGAAAGTACGGAAGCTGGCCATCGTGGCGACTGCCGCGACGCAGGTCGCAGGCGCGGTTCGCGGACGCGGACCGCGTCTTACGGGTCGCTTGTCGCAGGCGCGAGTCGCTAGCGCGGGTCGCGGGCCTTTGTCGTGGTCGCAGGTCGTGGCTCCGCAGGAAGCTCAGGTTGATGGGCTTGCACGACCTGCGGAAGAAACGCCGCCCGCTGGGGAAAACTGCGCACGCCGCAAGGGTGAAGCAGGTTCTGAAGACCGAGGAGGCCCAGACGGTGGCCAAGAACGTCGCAGGGCGATTCCGCAAGGCTTGCAAGCAGGTGGTGGACCGCGGCGGGGCTGCGGCCGACAATTGACTTTATCGGGCTGAACTGCCCCCCCAAGATGGCATGTGAACGCGGCTTCCTCTTCAAATCTGAAAGATGCAAATCGCACGCCCCCTTTCGCGACGCAGCGCCGGGGGGGCATTGAGCCCGCCTTTGCGCGGGCGCGAGCGCGAAGAGTCTGAGATGATCCTGAGAGGCTCCGGAGAAGCTCCCAAGGGGCTCCTCCGATGCTTCTGAGAGGCTGCTGAGGACGGCGCTGATCGCACCTCATGTAGCCGAATCCCACCTCCGAATCTTGCCTGCGGCGGCCGCGCTCCTGCTCCGAATCTTGCCCATCGACGTCCCGAATGGGGCTCCGAATCGCGCCGCGCAAGGGCTCCGAATCTTGCCCGTCGACGCCTCGGATGGTGCTCCGCACTGTTAAAAACAAGACCGAAGATAATTCACCCAACTTTCGCTAATCATTCGACCGATGTGAAACTGCCATCTTTCGGGGCAGCTTTCGGTGGCCTCGTCCGGTGGCATCTCGGGGGGCAAGCCCAGCGCGCGCGGGTGGCCTGTGCACTTGGGGCCCCGCGGACCCCGCGTCCAGAGCCCTCGACTCAAGGGCGCAGATCTCCTTTGATTCTGGGGCCAGGGCCCACGGACTCCGCGGCGGGGCCCAGGCGAGTCGGGGCCCGACCATGTGCTGCGGCATCGCGAAGAGCGTCCAGCAACGCCAAAGAAACCGCGCGCAAGAACGACATCGAGCAAACAAATAAGCAACCCGGAACATAGCAAAATTCACAGACGTTTCGCTTGGGGTCCTGTTCAGCCCGTGACTTATTGCACTGAGGGCATCGCGGCGCGACGCGCGCTGCCATTGCTTGGATTTGCTGGACTGAGACTGCCACGCGGAGCATAGTCGGATGATGTCCCTGCGCGAGCTGCGCCGCCGCTGCAGCGCCGCGTTCGAGGGAGATCCGTCGATGGAGACAACTGCAAAAATACACACCGCCGTGACAAAATATTCTGCGGTTTTATGATATGTTGGAATCTCCTATCCCTCTGAAGATTCCTAGCATTGACATGCGTCCTCCGCGATCCCGCGGAGTAATTCGTCTTCGTCTACCTCTAATTAATGACATTGTTATCTCAAAACAGGATCGGAAATTACTCCGCCCATTCCTATATGAAAAATGGGACGGGATGCATGTCCACGCGGAGTAATTTCTACTCCGCCCACTCCGTTTACTCCGCCAGTCTTGGGTCATGTTGAATGAAGACCGCATAGTACTTTTGTCACGGCAATGGGGAACAATGCGTTGCACTTTGTTTTTTCCTCGGCTGCATCCACCTCAGGCTAGACCATGTATGCTCGCGCCGGCAGGGATGAAGCGATGGCGTTCGTCGTCGTCGCCGTGCACCGTTTCGAGGGGGGCGCCATTCGCCATCGTTGCTGTTGCCGCAGGGTGCAAGCGCGCGTGCATCCTCTTCCCGCGCTACCTTTCCAGAAAGTACGGAAGCTGGCCATCGTGGCGACTGCCGCGACGCAGGTCGCAGGCGCGGTTCGCGGACGCGGGCCGCGTCTTACGGGTCGCTTGTCGCAGGTCGCAGGCGCGAGTCGCTAGCGCGGGTCGCGGGCCTTTGTCGTGGTCGCAGGTCGTGGCTCCGCAGGAAGCTCAGGTTGATGGGCTTGGACGACCTGCGGAAGAAACGCCGCCCACTGGGGAAAACTGCGCACGCCGCAAGGGTGAAGCAGGTTCTGAAGACCGAGGAGGCCCAGACGGTGGCCAAGAACGTCGCAGGGCGATTCCGCAAGGCTTGCAAGCAGGTGGTGGACCGCGGCGGGGCTGCGGCCGACAATTGACTTATCGGGCTGAACTGCCCCCCCAAGATGGCATGTGAATGCGGCTTCCTCTTCAAATCTGAAAGATGCAAATCGCACGCTCCATTTCACGACGCAGCGCCGGGGGGGCATTGAGCCCGCCTTTGCGCGGGCGCGAGCGCGAAGAGTCTGAGATGATCCTGAGAGGCTCCGGAGAAGCTCCCAAGGGGCTCCTCCGATGCTTCTGAGAGGCTGCTGAGGACGGCGCTGATCGCACCTCATGTAGCCGAATCCCACCTCCGAATCTTGCCTGCGGCGGCCGCGCTCCTGCTCCGAATCTTGCCCATCGACGTCCCGAATGGGGCTCCGAATCGCGCCGCGTAAGGGCTCCGAATCTTGCCCGTCGACGCCTCGGATGGTGCTCCGCACTGTTAAAAACAAGACCGAAGATAATTCACCCAACTTTCGCTAATAATTCGGCCGATGTGAAACTGCCATCTTTCGGGGCAGCTTTCGGTGGCCTCGTCCGGTGGCATCTCGGGGGGCAAGCCCAGCGCGCGCGGGTGGCCTGTGTACTTGGGGCCCCGCGGACCCCGCGTCCAGAGCCCTCGACTCAAGGGCGCAGATCTCCTTTGATTCTGGGGCCAGGGCCCACGGACTCCGCGGCGGGGCCCAGGCGAGTCGGGGCCCGACCATGTGCTGCGGCATCGCGAAGAGCGCCCAGCAACGCCAAAGAAACCGCGCGCAAGAACGACATCGAGCAAACAAATAAGCAACCCGGAACACAGCAAAATTCACAGACGTTTCGCTTGGGGTCCTGTTCAGCCCGACACTTGTGGGCCTCAACCAGGAGTCCCGCAGCCCTTGCAAGCCGCGGCAGAGCAATGCCAGCACGGAGTGCTTGAGCTGTGGCGCCTAGCAACGCAGCCAGGTCGTCCACGCACGTCGGGTCGTCCGACCCCGTGATGTTTTCAAGGGCGCAGATGCGGGGGTCGTAGCCCAAGCACCAGAGAAGCGGGGAGGCAGTGCCCCCCATTCCGATGGAGCGAAGGAGCCTCCTTATCCTGCTCTTATACTTTCCTTTGCAGGTGCGCACATTTCTGCAGCTGACCAGGGCGTCCACTGAGTGAAGAAGCCAGCTGGGGAGTTGCCATCGATCCGTCAACTGCCCCATCCACTGCAGGGATATACGCTCAAAGGCTTTGTTTTGGTCGCAGAAGAGGACGGCCGTGCTGGGGGCTGGGCCCAGGGATTGAACAGCGTCTTGGCCGTCGCCGTGGCAGATGCAAGATCCTGTCTGGGCGAGCAGATCGGTGAGAGCCGCGGCATGGTCGGTTTCGCCTTCCCTGGGGTTGTCAACCTTCACGTCGCCGCCCCAGTAGGCGGGGGTGTCATCCATTCTCTCGATGGCCTGGCGGATGGCATCTATGGTTTCGGTCTTCCTAGACGGAGGGAGAGACACCGACGCCAGGCGGTAGACGTTTTCACCTTGTCTAATGATGGCAGCAACGGCGCACCCAGGGACAAGATCCTCGGAACGAATAAGCGCAGCACCGTGCGGGATGAGGATCGCCACCCCGCCGGCGCGGCCCCCGGCCGGTCCTACGTTGGCAAGCGATGCCATAAGCGTGCGAGCATGGAACATGGTGGACCAGACCGCCGCTTCATGCTCAGTCCAGTGGGTCTCCTGAATGAGCCCAATTCTCCCGTTGGTGGTCAGCTGCGCCAGAAAAGGTGCTTGATCATGTTCTTGCGTGCTGTCGTACTCTTGAGGTATCTGACGTTCCAGCAGCCAAGTTTAAGCGTACCGCGCTGTGTGGCACTAGCTATTGCGTCGACAAGGCTCCGTAGAGACCGGTCCCCACATGTCCGCCCATGTGGGATTGGCCCAGGCGGTGGCGCGCAGGTAGGCCCAGAGGGACCGTGGCCGCCTGACGGTATAGTTGCAGTGCGGTGCTAGGGCACGACCCAGGGATGAGCAGGCAGCTTGCCACGCTCTAGTTCTCGCCCCTGGCACGAGGTTCGTGGTCGGGGGGGGCCCGAGGGCGCGACATAGCGACCCTGGGTCCTCAGGCGAGTCTAGGGGAACGGCGGTCCGGGCGGAAGTGCTGCTGCCGCTGCATTGTTCGTAGTATGTCGTCTGGAAAAGGGGTTTCCGCGAGGGGGGCCCATGGGCAGTTTCTGCCCGCGAAGCTGCGCGCTTGCCTCCATGCGGCCCACGCGCGCCTCTCGGTCGGTGCTGTGTGCTGCTGTCCAGGCATGGGTTCGTCCCGGCTCCATGCTAGGATGGCAGACACGAGTCTACGCTGGAGGCACCTGGGGTCGAAGTGGATGCCTGCGGCGTCGTAAAACATTCCCCCACTGATGGCTAAGGACCGGTAGAAGGACCCCAGTCCCACTGCTCGAGCACGTTCCTCGGGGGAGGGGACTCGGAGTCCATGCTCTCTTCCGTGAGCAAGCAGCCATCCTGCCCAGGCCTTGACCTTTCCTTCGCTGGCAAGGCTTTCCCGCTCTCTGCCTTGAAAGACGAGCGCCAGCCCCTCAGTGCACCCCTGGAAGCGCTGCTCGGCTCCTGTCTCAGCGAGTACGTTCTGAATGCCATTCCTGGTGTCGGTGAGAGTGCGGAGGAGCCACCTGTAGCTGCTGCCTTCGCTGTACAGGAGGCACAACGGGTGCGTCAAGGTAGCTGCTCGGGACTATGGCTTCAGGGGCACTCGCTGGAGCTCTGGACTGGGTCCACGTGGGGATGCGTCCGTCTGGGCGGCATGTCCACCGTCTTTCCCAGGGACTCGGGAGTCTGGGATTTAGTAATGGTGTCTTCGGGGGGGGGACAATTGCTGAGCCAGAGGCGAACTCTTGGGCTGGCCACCGAGGAGGCGGCATCGAGGCGCACCGCCCAGTCGAGCGGTATCTCTCCCAGGGCTGTGCACATCGCCTGCTTGCGTGCCGCTTGCATCGTGGCTACGTTTTCGCAGCGCACTAGCACGCCGATGTCCGGCCGCGCCCTGCGCGCGATGATCCACAGGAGCGGGGCGACGAAGAAATACCGACTGGGAACTGGCTAATCCATCCAATCCTCCGCGTTGGCTCGCTGAGGACAGGTTCGTGCACGGAAATCCGGCAATGATGACGAGGAGGCTTCCAGGGTCGAGGGTTCTCAGGTGACTGGTCCAGGAATTATGATCTTCTTCCCCCCCCAGCAGGTCCCAGACGTCTACCCCCAGCCTCTCGTGTGGAGGACCTCCGTCAAGGAGTGCAGCATTGTCGCGGTCCCAGCGCCTCTCCACGCGAGAAGCGGCTTCTTCATTAATTTTGACAAAGGTGGAAGACCTGAAGCGTGGAACGGTGGCGACCTTCGCCATGAGGTCTCCGATCGCGAGTCTTGCCAGTCCCCATCCGTCGAAGAGTGAGACCAGGTGGAGGCTTGGGCCTGTGTCCGCACGTGGGTTCGGTCTCGGGTCTACAACTCGAGCTCTCGCCTGCTGCGTGAAATCGAGTGTCGAGTCGTCGTCTTGTCCAGGGCCGACACTTGCATCGAGCCTGAGGTGTCCCGAGATATCCCAGGCGTCGTCAGTGGGGCAGAGGGAGACTAGGCCGTCCTGGTGAAGGGTCCGGAGCGCGCCGATGATCTGCGTGTTATCCAGGCCTGCAATCTGATACGCCGCCAGCGTAAGGTCTGCAGGGGCAACTGGGGAGAGACCCGTTCCGTCATCCCTGTGGCGCTCCCAAACCTGTTGGAGCACGTCAGCGGGCTGGGGAGCCGCGGTGGCCTCGTCTGGTGTGAATCCCGCTGGTCGGGGCCGCGCTCTGCGTGTTTGGCCGTCCTCTGCACGGCCGTCCTCTGCACTTGCTGGCCCCGATGCCTGTCTGGTGGTGCCGCGGCCTGCACCAGCGGGGGGAGCGCCCTCGGCTGCTCGGCGGCTGGTGCTCTCCCAGATCATAGGGGACCTAGTGTTGGGTGTTCTGTTGCCTGGCCTGGTGGATCTTTCTCTGCTGGTGTTGCCTCCTGCTCTGGCTCGCGGGGTCGTCCGCTGCACCTCGTTTCTCGTCCCCGGGGGAGCTCGGCGGGAAGGGCTTCTGCGTGCCCTGGCGGCAGCAGTGCTGCGCGGCTGAGCACTGGTTCTAGGCCGCCGTGGTCCGGCCGCGCTTCTAGTTCGACCACGCCCGGCTGCGGCGGCCCCTGCTGTGCTTTCGCCAGTTGCAGCAGTTGCGCGCGCGGGCCTGGGCGCGCTGGCACGACGGGCAGTGTTTTCAATTCTGCGGAGGTTCCTTGCGGAAGCCTCTACCGTTTCCCGTAAGACCTGGTCTCTGTCGTCGGAGTATGGGAAGCCAGCGCCCGCGCGCAGGATGGTGCGGAGCATGCCAGGTGCGGGGTCCTGGAAGGGGGCATCGGGAGCCAGTACGCTGTCCGAGCGCGCCGCTGGGCTGCCTGCGAGCTGTCGGATTTGGGCGCAAGCCGCGTCCGCCGCTAGTGCCGCAAAGCGTGCGTGTATTATTCTACCCATGGGGTTGCGCGTCCCAGGGGGAGGATAGGTGCTCCAATAGGCGCTGAAGGCGTCTGGTATTCTCATTGACATGCCAAGTTCTTCATGCAGGTCCCGCACAGTTTTGCCAAGTTGCGGTATCGCGGCGGCCCACGCTATCGTGCTCAGCACACGATTCCACCTTTCTGCGGTGGGAGGACTGCCTGTGCCATCTGTGGCTTGGGTTTGCGCTTGTCTCAACGTGTGCGCCATTGCCTCGTACTCTCGCCGCCAATCCGAATCCATGCACGGTGGGAGCTCCAGCCCGTTTCTTGGGGTGTCTCCTCGACCAAGGGGGTCGCTACTGCATCTTTCCACCGTGCCGGGAGGCGGTCTTCTGGCCTGGGCTGGGGGCGGGTCCGTTGAGGCCTGCGGAGGTGCGGTTGTCAGGGATCCCTCTCCCCTCCTGCCCGCTGTCCTGATGGCTTCTGGTGTGCTTCGCCTGCTCCTGGCAGCCTCTGGCGCCGCGGCGCTCCCGCTTCCTGCTGTGGGCTGCTCCGGGCTCGCTCGCGCGACTGTTGGGGAGGTCGGATCACTTCTGGGGGGATCTGTGGCAATGGCGGTCTCGGGACTGCCCGAAGTGCCCGTCCCGTTCTCTCCTGCTGGCGCGGCGGGGGCGTCCGCCGGCACGGGGCCGCCTGCACTCACAGGGCTCCCCCTCCCTTCGGCTGGAGATGCCTGGATCTGTCCCGCTGCCCCGCTGGGTGGCGCGGGATTCACTGGGGTCCCCTGCGGGGGCACTTGCCCGGTGTTACCTCCGCAGCTTCCGCCGCTGTCCACCGCTCCGTCTCCTCCTGGCGTGCTGCCCAGGGACGGTGGTACCGCAGCCACGCCTGGTGCTGGCGCCGCTGCCTGTGGTTGTGCCCCACTTGCCTCTGCAGCCCGGCTGCCTTCAGCCCCAGAGCGTCTCTGCTGGTTTGCTGGCCAATCGCCAAAGGGCCTGCGCCCGCCTGCTCTGGTGGCGCTGTCGCCGCCGTGGGGCCTGCGGGGAGCGCTGTCGATCCTGGGCTTGGGGCAGCCGGTGAACTTTCGGCGCTGGCTAGCGTTCCTGCTGCGGCGGCCGCGGGGTTTACTCGGCTGCGACTTCTGCGACTGTCGGCGCCTGGGGGGCCGACGTGCCTTTCTCCCGCATCCGCGGTCCTGGCCGCCTGTGAGCCTCCTCTCCGTCCTCGAGTCACTCTGCCAGGATCGTGGCGCTGCCGTTCTTCCCAGTGGAGGTTGGAGAGCCTGTTGATCAGGGCGTCCAGGGCGGCGGTGACCTCTTCTGGGATGGGATGTGAAGTGGCAGCGTCAACTTCGGCTCCTCTCGATCCAAAGACTTCGAGCCATGGCTGGTGTGCCGAGTATGTGGCGTCAGGTTCGGGCGCGAGCCATTGTGTGAACGGGAGCTGTCTTGTGACTTCCTCTCGGATCCCGAGCTCGCGAATGAGTTGCCACACGTGGTCACGGTCCAGGTTCCTCGGATTGGCAAGCTGCAGGATCCAAATGACAGCGAACACGTCCCAGTTGTATCCCTGCATGGGCCGGCCTTCCAGTTGCCTGCGAATTTCGAGCGCGATCCGGCGCTGCACACCTCGGGCCATGTCGTGGACCAATTGCTCAGGGACAACTGCGACAAACCTGCCCAGCATGCCTCGCGCGATCCCTAATGCATCCTCGTCTGCTCGTACTAGGTCACCCGGGGAGGGTCTGCATGTGCTAACAAGGACCGCAGCAAGCTCTGGGAAGTGGGTAGGTCTGGCTGGACCAGGGAGTGGGTTAAGAGAGGCGGTGGTGCGTCTGGGGAGAGGTTGCTGGCTGGGTACGTTGACCTGCAGCCCCAGGGAGGCGGGGGATGGGTCACCGCGGGCGTGGAGTCCAGTCGCGCGACGTGGATTGTGCCGGCGGCCAGCTGGAGCTTCAACCTGGCTTGTGGTCTGTCTGCGCCTCTTCTGGCCGCTCTGATGTCTGCGTCGGCGGGGAGGAGTATCGTCACCCAGGAGGGAACCGTGGTGAAGAGGAATCCTGCCTCGACGCTAGTGGTAAGCTCCACTGCTCCCCCAACAGCAACTGCCGCAAGGAGGTACTCCCCCGGCTGGAGAACAGTCTCATAGTCCCGTAAGCCTTCTCCGAAGTACTCGCTGGGTAGCGCGTTAGGAGCATTCCTGCTCATGGCCCTGGCATTGTCTCGTAGCCAGTCGTCTGTGAGGGCAGGTGGGGCGGCCCTGGTGTTGGCTGGGCGCGACGCTCCGTTCGGGCCGGCAGGTAGCGGCCAGAGTCGAGTTGGTATCTGAGCGATCGCTGAGCCAACTGCCGCCGAGTAGACTCGAATAGCGCTGTGTCCAGGGAGCCAAGCGTCAGGGCGCATACTGCGTAGGTGCACTCCTCCCAGTTGGGCGCCGTGCTTATCCATAGTGGTGATTTCGAGGATTTGGGGCTGTATGGCACGCCTGGGATCGTGTCGGACGGAGGATCTGGCCAGCGCGTCCACGTGCTCCTGCTGTTCTCTGGAGACGGCGGCAGCTCTGTGCATGGGATCTCTGCTCGGCGTCGCGGGAAAGATCCTGATCGTTTGGGCGCCGACCACGATGCAGCTGGTGCCGACAAAGGCCGCCGCCATGGCGTCCGCGGCCGCCAGGCGCATGCGGACTTGCGTCATGCACCTATAGTCCGAGACGTCGGGAAACCAGGCATACACGGTGGAAACTTGCTCGACAGTGTCGGGTCCAGTGGTTGCCTCTACGGCTTGCATGACGTCAGCAGGCCGTGTTTGTCCCATGCCAGCCAGGTTCCATCATAGGTGGAAGCCGTCCTCGGGGTCGGAGAGGCGTACAAAGGAGGGTCCCCCGTCCCAGGGTCCTTCCAGGAGGATTCGGCGCGGTCCCAGGGCTGGCGTGGAGGACTCTTCTCCAAATATACGCGGGAGCTCGTCGCGAAGGTGCCGCAGGACAAGGGCAGCGATCCTTTCAGGGGTAGCAAGAAAAAGCAACCCTGTTCCACATATACCTACTCTGTGTCCCATGGCCCCGGCTGGCGCCGAAGCTATGGCATGCGCCAGGCGCGCTGCTCTAGGGGGGACTGGAATGTGCACTGAGTCGCTCGTCTCATGGGCTCTCAAAATGCACGCCGTGGAGTGGGCCAGCGTGGTGATTTGCGCTGCCGCCTGCAGGTTGTCCAGGGGGGCACGGAGGCCGTCGCTTCCGGTCATGGGTCTCGCTGTCCGACAGCGAAGTACATGATGGAAGAGCATCTCGAGCCCTGGGTACCTTAGGAGCTCGTCCCGAGGGAGCTGCACTCTCGTGGTGACCCATTCGGCTGTGATTCTACCGTTGCTGGATTGTCTCAGCTCCTCCTTCCACCTGATGATCTGCGCGACGACGCCGTCGTTGCCGCTTTCAGGGGTTAGAACATGGAGAGCGTCGGAGGTGTCTCCAGATCTCCCTCCCCAGTGTACAACTATAGACGGGGGGAGAATCGTGCGAAGTGCCCTGCCTGCTATGTCGAACTGCGCCGCGAACAGTTGCTGCGTCGGCGGGCTGGGCTTGCCGGTTCGATAGGGGTAGCCGATCGGAACAAGGTGGGTGATCTTGCTGGTCGCTCTGAACCCCCACTGTGCGTTCGCCAGGGTCGCAAGCTCGATAGGGTCCGGCCCTCCAGGGGATGGCACTCCCTCGGTGGCCAGGGAAAGGACACAGCATGGACCTCCCGCGGAAGAGGCTGCCGCCAATGCGGAGTCCATCTGCGAGGCTTGTGCATCTACCATGAAGATCGTTGGGACGGAGCTTCCAGGGGCCTGACCTCTGCGCTCTGTGACCAGGGCTTTGATCTGTTCGCGCGCATCAGGGCCGGCGAGGGCAAAGGTGACCCCAATTTCATCGGCGACTCGATCACCAACGTACGCCGTTCTGGAGACCACCAGATCGGCTCCAATGTCTCGCACTGCCGTGGTCAGTCGGCTCACGGGGAACCGCAGTGGCCCTCTCTTCCTGAGCTCGTCCTCAGGGGGATTCCGTCCGAGAAGCAGGGCCCATCTTCCAAATGTGATCCGCGGAGTTTGTCGTATCCTGTCAGCCCTGCTGGTGGGGCCGGGAGGTCCTGCTGGCGGTGAGGATCCAGGGCTTTGTGAGCTGTCCTGCGTATCGTCATGGTCCGGGCCGGCTCCGCCCTCGGGTGGTATTCCATCCACATCCACTGGGGCTTGTTCCATCTCCTGTGCGGCCCCTCTCGCTTACATGCTCGTGAATCCTGCGCATGTCGGCAAGCGTGACATACGTGTGGGGCCGTCGAATTGCCAGCGTCTGTGCTCTGAGGCAGTCAAGATCTGGGGCCACCTGCCTGACCGCTTCGGCTAGCTCGTGTAGGCCCAGGAACGGCTGTAGCGGGGCTAAGGCACCGTCCCGTAGTTGCAGCAGGTCTGGTGGCACCGCAACAGCAGCGGCGTCGGCGTCACAGACTCGTCCGGGCAGTCTTGCGATGATACTACCCCTGTCGTTCGAACGGCAGCTGGGGCAGTGTACTGGGAAGCATCTTCCATAGGTATGGGCCTGGGTCGGCTGGCTCACTCTCCACTGACTCAGACACTCACCATGGAACAAATGGCCGCATGGCATAAGGACTTCCGCGGTGCCCAGAATGTCCTCGCTGCAGATCATGCATAAGGGAGTGCCTTCCTCGAGATCCCAGGAGGGGACCTCTACGGCATCCATGTTCTCTGGGGGGAGTCTGGCGTTGTCTCCAGGGGACTGGCCGATCCGGGCAAGGCCGCCCCCCAGGCTCTCGATGAGGGCTCTGGCGGAGACGCTCGCCTCAAGATGCGTCAGACAGGCCTCCTCGCCTAGGTGACTGATGAAGGCCTGGATTTGCACGTTGCTGAGGTCGGAGTATGGCGTCAGATCGGCCCCTGGCACCTCTCTGTTGAAGCAGGTGACCACGTCTTCCGGTGTGTGCATTTCAGCTCTCGTCATCCACCGATAGAGTACGTCGTAGGGCCGGGAGTCCAGCACTCGCACCGTCAGCACTGGCCTCAGGAGATGGAAGTAATGCGGGGCCAGGCAGAGCCACAGGGCTTTAGAGATCCAGGAGCCTGGTTGACCATTGGCTCTGTGGTCTAAGCAGCATGCTCTGTGCGAGGCACTGCGCCTGATCGCCGTTGACGGAGGTCCTTCCTTCGGGGGCGGGCATGGTGCCCCTGCCTGCGCCTTCTTCATCTCGCTGCCTGGCGTCTAGCGTGCGGATGAGCCTGTCCAGGTGCTGCTCTCTCGCGCGGCCTGGTGGTAGTCTACCCTGGGGGAGAGCACCTTGCGACCGATTGAGCAGTTGTCGTATGTCTGCGTGCCAGGGAGCGGTCGTGCTCGCAGCATCCGCCGCCGCGGCCTCTGCTCCACACTGCGCCCTTCCTACGTGCATCGGTCCTTGGTTCCTCAGATTCGTTCTCTGTTCGGCCCTGGCCCGCTCCGCTCGCGCCCTCGCCCCCGCTTCGACTGCCTGCCGATCCCCTAGCAAGATGGCGGACTGGAGGGAGCCACTCGCGTCTAGGTGCTCCATCATCCACTCCTGAAGCCGTGGCGCGATATAACTGCCCGCTTCGGGCGCGTCAAATGTGGATCCAATGACCCTGGAGAAGGTGTCTGCCTCTGCAGCAAGGACTACCTGGGCGTCCCTGTACGACAGAACGCCTCGCGCTCTCCACCATGTGGCTGCCCGGTCGATGATGATGGTATTGATATTGGTGGACCTGAACGACTGCTCGAGAACGATGCGACCCCTGCTCGCGGCAGTGCCCCAGATGCAAGGAACCAGGATCCGGCTCCACTGCATGCATGGGGTGACGGTGTTACTGGCCACCATTCTTCTGATTCGGTGGACCTCGTCGACAAAAGCTCCTCGCTGGGCTAGTTCAGCGGGGGAGAGGCCTTGCGCGGGATCAGGGGGGGGCCAATGTAAGGCTGGTCCTCTGCTTCCACCTCCGCTATTAGAGCTTCTTCCGCCATCCCTGGAGCCGCAAACGCCCGTGGGAGTGCCTCCGCCACTGGGTCGGTCCGTACGTGCGTGATCTCGAGCCCAGCTGTCTGCACCTAAGCGTCGGATGACGGCATCTGTAACGAGGTTTCCCAGGGGGGGTCCTTGTCCCATTTGGGCATGTAGCGGGCGCCAATCGGTGCGGTCTGCGGCCTGTAGCGCACCTCTCATGACCTCAGCTGCCTGAGCGCGGGGGCTGTCTCTGGCGTGCCACCAGCGCCTACTCAGGTCTACGTCGTTTCGGGTATCGCTCATTGCCTGGTCGAGGTAGTCGCTGCCAATGGTGTTGTTCAGCCAGCTCAGATCATCCAGGTCCACAAATGTGTTCGGCCCTATGGTGATCGTCGTGGTTGGCCTGTTCATTGGGGGACCCCTCCAGTGCGGTGGTGGGCGCGCGATTGGTTCTTCGCGATAGAGCTGCGGTGGGAACCAACCGCCAAGCCGCCCGTCGGGGCACGTCCTATGGACTCGGCCCACTCCTAAGCAGGCCTCAAGGGCCCAGGACTCTGGCGCGGAGCAAAGCAGCGCAAGGGTGGCCACTGCTGGGCGCAGTTGCATCTCACCTCCAAGGTCCGCTCTGTCGCTGAAGCCGCTGTTGGCCCAGGTGTCGGGTTGGGGCGCCATGTGCCTCCAGGCCCCCAGAAGCTCGCCCACGGGCCAGGTCGGGGTAAAATCCGCGGGGCCCGGCTGAGCTGGAAAGTAGAGATGCTCTGCGATTGGGGCGTATCGCATGCCTGCCCTGACCAGCTGAAGTTGCAGGGTGCTATCAAGGAGGTCGAGGGCGTGCCTGTTGAGTGGCTGGCCCGTTTCCGCGCGGGGGTGAACCTGGTGGGGGTCGCCCGACTGCTGCTCGCCTTCGCTGTAGCTCCACGGGTTGGCCAACCTCTGGCAGGTGATGCAATGTCGGCCCACCGGGCCTCGAAGCATCCACGACCCGCAGAAGTCGCACCGTTGAGTCGGGCAAAAGAAATCCCGTAGCAGCAGGCGGTGCGCCGTGGTGGACCAGGGCCACGCATTGCCATTTCTGGCGCCACCTTGGATCGGCACCCCGGGGATGCCAGTTGTGCTGGCCCTTACTCCTGTTAGAGCTGGCTCTGCCCATGGCACGGGGCCTCTACCTGATTGTTGTCTCGAGTGTACGTCGTCGCCAACCCGTTCGAGATTGCCCCTCCTGGTGGCCCAATGTCTGATGTCCCTGTGGTCCGGAAAGTGAACTATGTTTTGCCTGCGCTCGTGGATTAGGACTCTGTGCGCGTACGCCCTGGTCTCGTCGTCCATGGGGTCTTGGGCGCCGTCTGGCCGGTCGGGGCCGCTGCTGTGCAGTGGCACAGCATCACGGGGAGGCCTGGTGGGCGACAGCATGTTGTCCGTGTCGTATCCACTCGGAGGCTCCATCCCGATGTCGCAATGGTGTGCTGCGATCGTCATGACGGCGTACTCGAGACTTGCTAGTTGCATTTCCACAACGGAGGGATCGTCCGCGCCCAGTCTTTCCAACCTTACACAGGGGTCATGAGCGACACTCGCGGAGCGGAAGGGTAGCACCTGCGTCGGATCAGGTTGAGTACCCCCTAAGCGTCCTTCGTGGTCTCCGCCTGTGACTGACCAGACCAGCCAGGAGAGGTCCATGATGGCGAGGGCTGGTGCCGAGGTGGCTCGCTGAGATCCGAACCCGGGGAGGAGAGCGTCGTTTGGGACCGCTCGCAGGGGGCCGCCTTCCCGTACACCAGGATGACGAGGGCGATGCCCCCTCCACGCGTGGTGGGTGAGGAGCTTCAGGTTACTGGTTTTGTCGGCGGTTCTAGGTGCCCCTCGGTCGGGGATTTCGCGCCAGGGGCCGTCAATGCGCACTAGGTGGCGACGGAGGGCATTCATGGTGCTTCCCCTGCCTGTGACCCTAGGGTCAGCAACGCGCGGCCCACACATGGGTCCATCAGTCTCCCGACTGACTGCCCAGTCTGCGTTCGTGTGTCCGGTGGCGTCCATGCATCGAGCATGCAGGTCGGTTGCGTACTGCACCCTCTCTCTATGGGCCTGGCTGGCGCCATCCTCCGCGTCAGTGGGGGCACCCTGGCTCGCCATCCGGAGTTCCTCCTCCAGGGCTAGGTCTGGAGAAGGGAGAGGGAGTGGGATGGGCGCACTGGGCTTTCTGGGAGCCGCACGTCTCAACACGAACGGAGAACCGCTGGCAGTCCTGATGAGGGGCCCACGGCCCACGGCCCCCACGGCCATGGCCACTACCGCCCGGAATGGCGTCTGGACGTTCTAACCCAGGGGGGGGGGGTCAGGATAGGAGTGGGTGGGAGGGGAGCGGGTAGGCGAGGAAAGGAAGACGCAGGGCGGTCCAGCGACGACGATCGGAGGTCCGATGCGATCGATCAGATCGACCAGGGAGCACTTCGTGGGCAGGGTCAGATGGGACCCTGCTGGCGTCGGACGTGTGGGGTCGACCCGTGGATACAGCCGTCGTCGCTACCAGGGAGGATTGGCCGTGGCCGTTCGTTTCGGCGCTGTCTGTACCGAGACGCGCCGCTCTGCAGCCCCTGTCGAGCGTAGCATTCAGTATGCCCGTCGCGTCCACCCCAACCGTTTCCTGCTCATTTCTTCCTGGCTGAAGGCCAGTCCCATCGGTGAGGTCAACGACATGGGGGCTGGGTGCTACTGCCGCCGTGGCGCCCATGTCTCCAGGGAGGGGGGCGGCGGTGTCATGGCGGCAGCCACCTAGATCGCCCGTAGCGCCGGCTGTGCCAGCCGCACCATCCTCGACGCGTCCTCTCTGGGTCGGCCCCGTTGCGGAGCCTGGCGCTTCCATGACTACGTCGGCGGTGTCGGCCGCACGCCCGCCGCTGGCCTGGGAGCCCGCCTGCTGAGGGGGGCCCTGAGTTGCTTCACCAGGGATGGCTGGGGGCTCAATGCCGCCGCCACTCATGGCCACAGTCTCTGCGGCGCTCTCGGCATCCGTGGGCGTCGTCTCTGGTTCTCGAGCTGAAGGCTCGTCCCTTCTGTAACTGTCAGATACGCCTTGGAGACTCGAGCTGAAGGCTCGTCCCGCCTGTGACTCCCGAGCTGAAGGCTCGTCCCGTCTGTGACTGTCAGCTTGGGGGGCGGATGAAGGACGGGAACCGTCGGGATTACAGGGATGACCAGGGAGCTGATTGGCAGCCGTGCCGCCGTCAACGTCCATCTGTCCATTAAAGAATCCCGAGCTACAGGCTCGTCCACTCCTGCTGTCTGGCACGGCGCTCCCCGGGCTGAAGGCCCGTCTTCTGCGTGTACAACGCTGTCGTGACCGGGGGGGGCGGCGGGCGGATGGCGGGGGCCGTCTTGACGTCGGCTCACATCAGTGGGAGGGGTCGGCTGTGCGACCGGGACGACGGCCTCCACGGTCAAAGGATCGGCCCCTTCGCACCTGAAGGCTGCTCCTCTCTGTATTGAAGCGTCCAAGGGAGGGCGGTCGGCGGAGTGGGGGCGTGAGCCAATGGGATGTGGATCGGGGGCGCGAGCGGACGGCGGTCCGTCCACCCACCCATCATCACCGCAGTCACCCCCCTGGGCAGCCTCAAGCATAAGCCATCCACCCTCGTCGGTCCAGCTCCTGGGCCGATCTTCGAGAGCGCCTCTCTGGCGGGAGCTCCTGCGCGGCCCAAGTGGGCCTGAGCCTCTCGGGGGATGGATGCTCTTCATCAGGAATGGGGCCAAGGCCCCCCGTGGTCCTGGTATCGCCGCGCGCGATCCAGCCCTGCCCTTCACCGCCAGGAGAGAAGGAGATTGGACGCCCAGCCAAGGGATGAGGAAGCGTCGGGGTAAGGGAGGGGAACAGATCTGGCGGGAAAGAGTCATTGCTGCCAATATCAAACCCAGGGATGCGACTGAAGGTCGCAGTGTCACTGTGTCTCGCGGCGCTCACCGTGGCACCCTCAACTTCCGTCCGGCTGAAGGCCGATTGTTCTCGTGTGTCTGCTGAGTTGACGGGTGCGATCAACGGATCTCGGACGCGATCGGACCGATCGAGCCCGGAGGGTCCCAAGGAGCGAGGGGCGACGGCTGCCCTGGAGGGATGGTATCCTGTGACCCTGGGAGACGAGGGCTTGAACCAGCCAGTACGTGGGCCCCCTGGCCCTCGACTAGGCTTCCATCTTCACCCGCAGGGTTCCCAGGGATCCGAAATCTGTCACCGACCGGGTTCCCATCCATGCTAAGCCTGACCTGGCAGGCTGGCTGCCGCGCCGCGCCGCTGGGGGAGGTGTAATCCAGGGAGTCTGATATGGCCGAAGCGCGGCCCGGGGGCAGCGCGCGGCCCGCAAACTCCTAGGGGATACCCCCTTGGGCTGGGAGACCCGGCCGAGGGGCCAGGGCCCAGAGACGGCTTGAGCCAGGCTTGAGCCAGAGGGGCTACGGAAGCCCTGGTGGGGTTACGCGAAGCGTCTGGAATTTGTTGTGGCCCAACCCGTGGATGTGCGATGGGGAGCGCACGTCCTTAATAGGGGTGCGTCCGAATCCCTCTGGGCGTGCACGCCGCGAGTAGTGATATATATATATATATATGTATATATTTACATATATGTACATCGGTATACATGTGTATATACTAAGAAATGTGTGTATATATATGTGTATGAACCGATACACAGGCACCCTCCGACGAATTGTCTACACAGGTACCTCTGTGAGGGTAGCGGTGTCTGAAGTCGCTGGCCCGCAAGGGGAATGTATACACTGCAGCCCTCACCCGAGGCCAAGGAACAATCCACTGGAGGGTGCCTGTGTTTTTTTTGGTGGCGGAGTGTGCATCCCCGAGTCCCCTTCCTTTTCCGAGCGGCTTGATTTTCAGTGTTTGCAGTCGGGGGGCTGCGGGCGAGACTTCGCCTGCGGAACAAACGGCTCTGTGCGCGCGGAGCCACGGCGACCTGCCGAAGGGGGCCAGCGCGGCGAGAAGGGCGCTGCCGAAAACGGCCCTGCACGGAAGCCTCTGTGCGCGAAGGTCCGCGCAGTCAACGCCCATGAGCGGAGCCGAAGCAACCACCCCGCCACACACCGACCATGTACACGCCGGTCGGAAGAAAAAGGTAGAAGCATGAAGTAGGAAGGCGGGTAAAGTAGATTGGGTCCAGGTCCTCCCAGAGAAAAACAAAACACAGCAAAGCATGCCGGTTCTTCAAGTAGGAGGGCGCTTGAAGTAAATTGGGATCTGGGAATCCCAGAATACCTACATTCAACGACCGGTGGGTACAGTCGGCACGTAGCAGAAGGATGCGCGGTGTGGATGCCAGGGCCTCGGAAGGCCATGTCGACACTCTGCGAGCGGGGCGCGGTCAGCGAAAGCGGTCAAGGATGGGCCGAAGGGGCAAGGATGCAAGGGTACCCTTGGGAAGGTTGCCCATCTGTAGACAACAACCTCGCCACACGCCGACCATGCGTGCGCGCACCGCCGATGTCGATGGGACTGCCGATGTCGACATTTCGATGTGTCCACACGAAAGCCGATCAGACACCACGACACCACGCGCGGAGTCGCCCCCCAATCCGAAACGTCCGCTCAGAAACTTGCCCAAACGCATCGGGCCTGGCTGAATGAACCAGACCCCATCTGCGGCGCGCAGCCTGCGACATCCGCGGAGGATCAGGAGGAGGGCAGGAGGAGGAGAGCAGCCTGCGGCATCCGCGTCCGGAGCGAGGCGCTGCTGCCCGGCAGCCGCGGCGGGCACCGCCGCCATGGCGACGGGCAGGCCGAGGCGCAGCCTGCCCCGCTCGGGGACGTGCCGCGGGCGCGGCGCATGGCGAACGGCGAGGACGGCGGCGGCCTCGGCGGCGGCGGCGCCGCCGACGGCAGCCGCGACGGCGACGAGGACGACGGCGGCGGCGTCGGTGGCGGCGATCGCGCCGACGGCGGCGGCGGCGGCCTCGAAGGATCGCGGCAAAGAGTGGAGGAGGAGGCTGCTTGCTCGTCGCAGGTTTTGGCTCGCGTGCACTCTTGTGGGGGGTTGTGGGGGGGAAAAAGAACCCTAAGAGGCCCCCAATAACCCACAAGAGCCCCCCCCCCGAGGCACCCAATACGCTTCAAGATGCCCCCCAAGAGTTAGCAATAGGCCCACAAGACGCTCCAAGATGCCTCTTTGGCGGTAGTCGACCCTGCTTGGATCGCCGCTGGGGTTGCTAAAAGGATAGGGGATACAAGTGGATGCCAGGGTGTTTTTTGGATCCAGCATACGTCATCTAGTTTAGAAGTGGGTTGCACGTGCCCGAAGTGGCTCAAGGGCGCACAGATTTGGGCCAAGTGGGCGGAGCCTTATTGGCGGATACCTCGTCATCCCAGGCCACACAGGGCACGTGCAACCCACGTATGGGGTGGGCTAGGCCAGATAACATCCACTTTAGCATCCACTTCTAACGCCTCAGCCCCTTAGCAACCACCGCGGCGATCCAAGTACATCCAAGAAGCCTTTGGTGCGCGGTTTTTGGGGGGGCCATGCGCTGCTGCCGCATCGCGTTTCGGCGATCGGGGGATCCCAAAGGGTCCGCACCAAGAGTCACTCTGGCGGAGGGTCACTCTTACGTGTGGTCGACCCTGCTTGGATCGCCGCGGGGATTGCTAAGAGGATGGGAGGATAGGAAGATAGGAGGATGAGTGGTTCTATCCAGCCTAACCCAGCTTGGACATGGTTGCACGTGCCCTAAGTGGCTGAAGGGCGCACAGATCTGGGCTGTGGGCGGAGCCCACTTTGCGGAGTCACCTCGTCATCCCAGGGCACATAGGCCACCTCTAACCCACTCATGAGTTCGGTTCGGCAAACAAAATCCACTTTAGCATGCACTTCTACCCCCCCCCCTTCCCGTAGCAACCACCGCGGCACTCCAAGTAGTCGCCCCTGGGTCCCGAACAAGCCCGTCAAGCCTGCGCTGGATCGAACCGCTCCGTCGGATCGGGTCGGAAACTGGCCGCATCGCCAGCGAATCGTCCCGAATCGAACCGAGACCGGATCACCGCGCCTGGCTCTGGCTGGCCCTGGGGCTGTGACTCGAGCGGCGGAGGAGAAGAAGGAGGAGACGGAGGAGGAGGAGACGGAGGAGGAGGAGGAGGAGGAGGAGGAGGAGGAGAGGAGGAGGAGGAGGAGGAGGGGAAGGAGGAAGGAGGAGGAGGAGGAGGAGGAGGAGGAGGAGGAGGAGGAGCGTGGCGAGGAGGAGGGGGAGGAGGAGGAGGAGGAGGCGGAGGAGGAGGATGAGGAGAATGAGGAGGAGGGGGAAGAGGGGGAGGAGGAGGGGGAGGAGGAGGAGGAGGAGGAGGAGGAGGACGTTTTTGCTGCGAGAACCCGCCTGGCAGATCCCTGCCACAGCCAGCCTTCAGTCCAGGCGGCTGGGGGCACACTGCGGAGGTGGAGGAGGAGGAGGAGAAAGAAGAGGAGGCCCGTAGCCATTTTGGCTCAAAGCTAAACGTTGTGAAGGGCTAGAGACGCCCGAGAATCAGCGATTAGCTTTGGACCCTTCCGTAGCCTGCCTGGCTCAGGCGGCTTGGGGTTTCTTGCCCGCGGCACACCGCTCTCTGCGCGCTGGTCTCAGCAGCACGCGCTTTCACCACGGCACGCGCTGCGCAGCCATGCCCGTCGTGTGCACCTCCTGCGGGTGCAAGAAGAACTTGGATCGCTACAAGTGGTGCATGCACTGCTGGAAGCCGCTCCCCAAGGTGCAGTTCGTTGAACCGTCTGCTGCTTGTGGCGCTTGGCGTCGTAGTGGCAAGGCTGGCGGGAGCAAGAGCAACGCGGCAGCCACCAAGCCATTGGACGTTCAGCAGGTGGATGCCTTTTGCCGCCATGTCCGAGGAGCACTACGCATACGCCGCGATGCTACTCACCCACGGACAGCGCGCCCAAGTGGCAGCAGTGCGTGCCCAGCGACATGGGGACCCACACGCGCTCTCCAAGGGGGCGCAGCAGGAGCACGGGCAGCTCAAGTCCAAGCTGGCCGCTGTCGACAACAAGTTGCCCAAGGCAGCCATCGTCCTCCAGAAGCAGCTGCAACGTGTCGTGGAGCTGCGCCTGGAGCAGAAGAGCCTGCACGCACAAGAACGCCAGGCAGCTGACCGCTCGAGGCAGGCCTGGACTCAGATTGCAGGTGAAGTGTCATAAGGCGAAGCTGAAGCACCAGAACGCATCATGTTCCAGCGCTTCCAGCAGCTCGACCCCAGCCTGGCCATGCAGTTCAACCAGCTGCTCACCGCCAAGGCGCAGGCCGAGCACCAGCAGGCTGCGCAGCGTGCTGCTACCGCACCACCGCCAGCTGTGGCGACACTGGTGCCACCAGGTGACATGGCCAGAGCAGCTCCAGTTCAGGAAGCTTCTGATCAAGAGAGCGAAGCCGACACACCACGCGGCGGCGACGACATGGACTTCGATGACAGCTGGGCTGACGAGGCGCGCAAGGCAGCGTCGGTCGAGCACGGCATCCTCGCGTCCCTGTCCAACGCTACCATGGTGGACACCATCGCCTCGCGCAACGGGGCCCAGCCCGAGCAGGCGCAATCGATGCTCAGCGACGTACTCACCAGTGCAGGGCGCACTGTCAGGCGGGCTTGCAAGCCTGCTGCGGTGTCCGAGCGTAGGCGCGAGGGCTCTGGTTCTCGCTCACCACGGGCTCCAGTGGCGAGCTCCTAGCCCCACCTCGCACCGAAAGACTCGAGATTGGCTCCTGGGGACCTCCAACGTCACCGAGTATTCCAGTCTCGAGAAAGTGTTGGGTGGTTTCTCTGGTGCTGACATGTTGTGCGTTCAAGAGGCCCACAAAGTTTTGGACCTTGATTACGCTGAGGCCCCATTACGTCGCGATGGTTGGTCTGCTAAGTGTCTGCCTGCGGTTCCCGCGCACAATGGGGGTACCTCTGGAGGGCTGGTCTCAATGGTTCCCAAACGTTTCGGTCTGGCTCTCCTGGAAGCCTTTATGTTTGAGATATTCCCTGGGCGCTGTTCACTTCTTCATGTAGGAGGCATGGTTAAAGGGGGCTTTCTCTTGGGAAATATCTACCTGAAGGACGGCGGCAATCTCGCATATTTTAACTGGAGTATTCTCACCAAGCTGGGCTCTGCACTCAAAGCGGCTCATCTCCCCTTTGTGCTTGATGGTGATTGGCAGATCGAGCCGACGCAGCTGGAAGCTTCGGGCTGGACGCGAGCGCTCGACGCAGAGGTTGTTGCGCCTACGGCGGGAACATGCACGCCCGCAGGACGCACCATAGATTTCTTCGTCAAGGTCCCCGATGACATTCCTACCTCACCTCACTCGCCTGTGCTATTGCGCATGGATGCCGTGTCAAGTGATGCGCAAGTTCGTGTGATCCAGGTGCCTCGCAAATTTCCTATCATGCGACCAGTCGGCTGTGTCCCGGAGCCCCAATCTGAGCTCTGGGAGGACACCGCAGCGGTTATTTCAAACACTGACACCATAGATGCCAAGTGGGATGCCTTTATTGCCGCTGCTGAGATTGAGTGGGTACGTGTGTTCCAGCTTCCCCCTGAGGAGGCCGACAAGTATTGTGGGCGGGAAAAAAACGCTCAAGCCTCGCTTCCAGTCTGTTCGTCGACCTGGGCCCGCTCGTTTTCCCAAGCGTTCTGTGCTCGCGGTTTGGTGGAAGCAGGTTTCGCTCGCTCTTTCGGATCTCGTCCGCACTCAGCATAAAATCTCAGAGAAGCAGCAGGTTTGGACGTCTAGCATCAACAGGCTCCACAAGCTCTCCAAGTTCCATGTCTTGCCCCAAGAGGACCTCTACTTTTCCTGGGCCTGCATCCTGGGCAACATCACGCAGGTTCCTGGAGACCTGGCGGTCATGCTACGTTCCTGGGCAGACCAAGCTGCACAAAATCAACATCAACAGTCCGCTAGGCGAAAGGAGCAGCAGTGGCTTTAATGGATAGATACCCACTCTATCCATGGTGCCTCCGCGCTCTTCTCCTTCTCTGCTTTACCGATCGGCCGGCAGCCGAACTGCATGGACCACAGCACGCCCGGGCCAGCCAACAGGCAGGAGGAAGTTTATAAGCTACAAAAAGAATGGGAAGGATGGTGGAAGGTGCACACTCAAAAGCAGCCCCTGGTTTGGCCCGAGTTCCTGGGGCATCGACCTGAACCCCCTACGCCTGACCAGATCAAAGCTGTCATCCGCACCTTCCCCATCAAAACTGATTCTGGATTCGATCAGGTCAGCCCTAAGAACTTCCTCCTGCTCCCAGGTGTGGCGCTCGAGTTGCTCCGTGGCATCATTGCGCGCATAGAGCACCGCTTGGTCTGGCCGCGTATGTGCAGCAAAATCGTTTTCATCACGAAACGCCTCGGAGGTGTGCGATCTCTGGGATTGCTGCACGTGCTTTGCCGTCTTCAATGTCGTCTTCGTCGACCTTTGATCAGTGCGTGGCAGAAAAGCAACTTCCGACATTTTTGGTGGTCTACCAAGGGGCGCTCTGCGGAGAAGTGTGTTTGGACATCTAGTGCCTGGTCCGAGTACTGCGCGGTGCGGGGGCACTGTTCAGGGACTATACTCCTGGATATAAAGAAAGCCTTTGAGTATGTGCAACATCATCATTCACTGCAGGCTGCTACAAACACACACACACACTTCCCGCTCTGGCAGCTTCGCCTCTTGATAAATGTTTACCGTGCGCCGCGCGTGCTGGATCTACAAGGGGTCTGCAGTGACTTCATCAATGTGCAGCAAACGGTGGGGCCAGGATGCACGTTTGCCACGCTGGTGCTGCAATTGCTTTTGCTCGGTCCCCTTGGTAGAGTCCAAGCAGCGCATCGCTCCGTTGTCTTAGCCGTTAACGTGGATGACTTCTCCCCCCAGCGCTTCGGTGGAGAGGGGCGTGCGAGAGAAGAGCTCCAGCAGTCAGCCACCACATTGGTTTCTGAGTTGCACAAATTTGACATGCAGCTCGCAGTTGATAAAGGCAGGGTGTTAAGCAATTCTCCGAAACTTCGGCTTCGTCTCGCTCGCAACCTTCGGCATCTTGGGATTCAGGCCGCTGTCACCGAGCGCAACCTGGGGGTTGACTACGCGTCTGGCATAGTGCGTCCCAGGTACACCACGGCTGCTCGATTCAGGGTCATCAAAAAACGTCGAGCTCGCATGTCTGCGTTGAAGTCAGGCCGACCCCAACGTAAGCTACTAGGGCAGATGAGTCGAGCGGCGCTCGAGGGCGCCACCTCCTTCGGCACGGCCGCCACTGGAGTTAACAACAAGGGGCTCAACACGCTCCGCAGTTTAGCAGGCAAGCTACCGGATCATAAGCAAGCAGGTAAGAGCCTCACTCTCTCCCTCATGCTGGCGCCCACCAAGGACCTCGATCCCATCATCAGGGCCACTTGGCTACCCGTCAAGTTCTTCCTGCTATGTCTACATGAATCTTGGTTGCCCCGACAGGTCCTAGATGCGAGTCTCAGGCAAGTTGATGCTCACCTCAGCCTCTTGGAATACCCCTAGGGCTCTATTGCGGGACCTTTCACTACTCTCTGGGCCTCTCTGCATCGGGTTGGAAATCGTGCTCGTTCCCTGGATCTCTGGAGTTTTCCGGAAGGTCGAGTTCTGAAGATTTCTGAGGCCTGCCCGTATGTAGTCAAGCAGCATGTCACGAGAGCAGTGTTCCTTTGGCTGTGCGCGAAGATAGCCGAACATCTTGAAGCGCCTGACTTTTGTAACGGTGTGTTCTTAGCTCCCATCTCTGCTTTCTTGCGCTCCAAGGCACTACCACAGCACCGTGCGTACGTGCGATCGGTCGCGATTGGAGCGCAGTGGCCAATGGCGAGGCAGTGGAAAGCTGGCTACCCCGTGGACCCCAACTGCATTGCCTGCCTCGCCGCTGGCTCCGTCAAGCTTGGCACGCTCACGCACAGACACTGCAGCTGCGCGCAGCACGCCCTGCAGTTTGATGTGCCGCACGTCTTGTGTCAGTCTCTCGGTGAAGCCGCAAATAGCGGAGGTCTCCCGCAGCTGCTCGCTGAGAGATGCTTAGCACCGGTGCCATTTTTGAAGCGACCCTCTCTTCCTGACCTCCCTCCTCTGCTCTGGGTCCACGGGTCCCCTGATCGGCTCACGGGAGATGTCTTCCTGGATGGCTCGATTTTTGAAGGGGACATGGGACCCTGGGCCTCTGGAGGCTGGGCTGTGGTTGCCTTGTCCAGTGGCGCCCCAGCCCTCCGTGAGGCATCAGCTCTGATGTGGTCCGCTTTTCTCTGATTTTCCCACCATCAATGAGGCAGAGTTGACGGCCCTCTTACAGTGACTCAAGCATGCGTGCCCGCCCCTCGTTCTGCACACCGACTCTGAATATGTCTTCGACGGTGTGTTGTCCAGAGGCCGTGTGCACACCACTAATGTGCTCGACACGCACTGTTTCCTTTGGCGCGAGGTGTGGGCCAGGCTCGAGGATTGAGGTTTCGACGGTTCTGAGTGTTGTGAGGCGGTTCGTTTCGTGAAGGTGCCTGCCCACACCTCGCGCACGGACGTTCAATCGGGACGCGTCACTGCTCGTGACAAGATCGGCAACGACTTGGCCGACTGCCACGCCAAATGGGCGGCCCAAGCCCTCCGCGTGCCGCCGCTTCAAGCCGCAGCCGCCGCCGCTAGAATCAAGGTTTTAAAGTCCTGGGTGAAGTGGGTGGGCAAGGTGGGTGAGAGCCTTCCCGATTCCTCCCGCCCTCCCTCGCTGCAGCGTGGCAAGCCCCCCACCCCGAAGCTCCTGTTAGTGCAGGAGGCCTTGCCCCAGGACCTTGTTTCCCGCGCAGTCAGAGCGTCCCAGGCCCTCAGTGTCAACTGTGAGAGGCCTCACGCTCTGGTCAAGTTTTCTCTCCAGGACAAGGTCGTTCTGGTCGGTTGCTCTCGCTGTGGTGTCATCTCTTCTTCTCGCCTCTCCAGTCTGTCTTCCAGCTGCTCAGGATGTCTTCCTGCCTGGGCCAAGAAGATCTGGGACAGGCTCAGGCGAGGAGAGTACAGGCACACTGCAGCAGGCGTCTCTCGTGTTCTCAAGGTGCGGGCCACTGAGCCCGTGCCCTAACTCGTCGGCTTAGCCATCGGTTGCTCGTCGGAGGATCTTCGGCGCGCAATGTCTTGCGCAGGCGGAAGAGGAGGCGGAGGAGGAGGCGGAGGAGGAGGAGGAGGAGGAGGAGGAGGAGGAGGAGGATGGATGGGGATGGGGAGGGGGAGGGGGAGGGGGAGGGGCGGGGCAGGGGCAGGGGGAGGGGGAGGGGGAGGGGGATGATGATGATGATGATGATGATGATGATGATGATGATGATGATGATGATGATGATGATGATGATGATGATGATGATGATGCTGATGATGATGCTGATTATGATGATGATGATGATGATGATGATGATGCTGATGCTGATGCTGCTGATGATGATGATGATGATGATGATGGTGGTGGTGATGATGATGATAGTAGGAGGAGGAAGAGGAGGAAGAGGAAGAGGAGGAGGAGAAGGAGGAGGATGAGGATGAGGATAAGGATAAGGAGGAGGAGGGGGAGGAGGAGGAGAAGGAGGAGGACAAGGAGGAGGTGGAGGAGGAGATGGTGGAGGAGGCGGAGGAGAAGGAGGAGGGGGAGGATGAGGAGGAGGGGAGGGGGGGGGGGAAAGGAGGAGGAGGAGGAGGAGAGGAGGAGGAGGAGGAGGAAGGAGGAGGAGGAGGAGATTGAGGAGGAGGAGGAGGAGAGAGGAGGGGGATGAAGTGCTGGGGAGGAGGAGGAGGCGGAGGAGGAGGAGGAGGAGGAGGAGGGGGAGGCGGAAGCGGAAGAGGAGGAGGAGGAGAAGGAGGAGGACAAGGAGGAGGTGGAGGAGGAGGAGAAGGAGGTGGAGGAGGAGGAGGAGGAGGAGGAGTTGGGGGAGGAGCAGGAGGAAGAAAAGGAGGAGGAGGAAAAGGAGGAGGAGGAGGAGGAGGCGGAGGAGGCGGAGGAGGAGGAGGAGGGGGATCGAATCGAAATCGCGGCCCTGGCCGGCGAATCGATCCGCACCGAAGCGGATTGCAGGCGGCCCCGCCCGTCCCCTCCCGCGCCGGGCGCCGACGGCGGCGAGGCCGCCGGGGAGCCACAGGGGCAGCAAGGCGGGCCCGCCGGGCGCCAGGGCGCCGCAGGCCGCGGCGAGGCCGCCCAGCGCCGCGGCGCTTCCCGAGAGGAGCCGCCGCGCCTCTCGCTTGGGAGCGCCGCGGTGGTTGGCTCGGGGGATGTTAGGAGGCAGCTGCTGGGAGGTTTTCGTCGGAAAGATTCAGGAGGAGTAAGCCCCATTTGGGAGCTGTTACGCCGGAGTGGGCCTCGGATTCAGCGGGATTCTGTCGGATTCGCCGGATTAAGCGGGATCAAGCCAGACTTCTGACCAGTGCAATAACCCACTTTCGCATCCACCGCTAACCCCCCCATCCTCTTAACAACCCCCGCGGCGATCCAAGTAAGGAGCCCAACATAGGGAACAAGGTCCCCCAAAACAGTTCGGGCGGAAGTTGGTCACTGGTGGAGAACAATCGCATGCGAGGGAAGGTTTCTTAGAAAAAGGCAACTTTTTAAATAATCCGAAAAAAAACGACATATACACTAAGCCTTTTGGCGTTCCGCGCGGATTTTTGGGGTCCGCGCTGGGCCCCCCTCCCTGGCGCGGTGCGGATCCATGGAATCCGCGCGGAGCGCGAACAAACATACGTGTCGTTTGTTTTTCTCTTCGACTCTTGGAAAACACGGGCCTTGCTCCTATAGACAAGGCCCTCGCCTTCCAATAGGCCGCCTCCTCCCAAGAAGCCGTCCCCAGTCCCCCTCTGCCCCCTATACGCGTGGCTGACTTTTTTGGGCGGGGCGGGGCGCTGCGCAGGAACCAAATATTCAAATATCTGAGACAGCGTGATCCACCGCCGCTTTACTGTGGAAAGTTCCCCCCCCTCTTCCTCCGGAACCCAGGGGTCTCCCCCCCCTCCGAAAATCCCCACCCCCTGCTGGAACCCCCGCCCCTCCCCTCCCCCGGCAACCCCCCCCCCTCCCCTACCCCCCCCCCCCTCCCCCTCCAGAAAACCGAGGGGGATCACTTCCGGTTCGAACCCCCCCCCCTCCTCCCCCCTCAGAAACCCAAAGGAAGGTCACTACCAGTTCGAACCCCCCCACCACCCTCCAGAAAACCGGGGGGGCCACTACCTGTTCGAACCCCCCCCCTGGGAAAACCGGGGGAGGGGGTCACTACCGGTTCTACCGGTTCGAACCCCCCCCTCTCAAAAACTGGGGGGGGGGGAGGTCACTGCCGGTTCGAAACCCCTCCCTGATACCAGTCGGGGCTCTTGTGTCAGATATAGCTGAACAAATCGAGTACTCGAGCAAACAAGTGGACTTAGGGAACTTACCGGTGCAACTATTTATGGAAAAAGATGTTCCCAATAAGTTATCTCTTCTGAAAAATAAGTCCCAAATAAGTTCCGTAAGTTCCCGAGCCCCCCTGCCCGCCGCGGACCCTCGGGCTCGTCCTTGAATGGGTTGCGCAATGGAGGAGGGAGGCGGAATAGGAGGCGGAGTGGGAGGATCAAGAAAGTAAGATTGATGATGACGCTGATGATGACGACGTTGATGATGATGAGACGGATGAGGATGATCATGCTGATGATGATGATGATGATCATGATGATGATGACGGCGATGATGACGGTGATGGTGATGGTGATGTTGATGATTGACGATGCTTTTTTTCCCGCCCTCAATGAAGACTCCGAGCGTGGGTCGACCCACTCGGTTTCCACCTCGAGGGTGACCTTGAACGTGGCCCTCTTCGGGTGCCTGTAGTCGTACTGCTCCACGTCAGGAGATGGGGGCCCTCCTGAACCATACATCGTCAGGAAGGCCCTCTTCAACCATGGGTTGGTCACGTCTTCGATGCACTTCCACTGCTGCTCGACCTTCTTGACCCGCTTCTCGGGCGGCTGGAAAATCTCGATCAGGTAGTCGCCGCCGCGCTCGGGCTTCTTGTCGGGTTCGGCGCGCGCGGCCTCTCTCGGCGGGCTCGGGGGCGGCCCTTCGGGAGTCCACGGCACGGGCGTCTCGGCCTCGGCCTCTGCCATGGCGCGAAGGGCCTCGGCCTCTTGCATGGCTCTCGTCGGCGGGGGAGTGCGCGGGGCGTTGGATGACATGGCGAGCGGGGGAGTGTGCGGGGCCTGGGATGATATCAGACCGCAGCTTTGGGCCACTGGCAAAGGTATGCACACATGTATGGGGTCAGCACCGCTTCAGCGGGTGAGCCGCTGTGGCGAAACCAAAAGGGGCCACGATCCTCGTGAGGGGTGTGCCGAAATGGCCCGAGGCCGCCATGCCAACCCAGCCACTGGGGCCTTCGGTGAAGCTCCCTATGGGGCCACGATCCTCGTGAGGGGGGCTCCGAAATGGCCCGATGCCGCCATGCGAACCCTGCCACTGGGGCCTTCGGTGGAGCTCCCTATGTGGCCACGATCCTCGTGAGTGGTGTGCCGAAAGGGCCCGAGGCCGCCATGCGAACCCTGCCACTGGGGCCTTCGGCGGAGCACCCCGCAGGGCCACGATCCGCGTGAGGGGTGTGCCGAAATGGCCCGAGGCCGCCATGCTAACCCTGCCGCTGGGGCATTCGGTGGAGCCCTCTATGGGGCCACGATCCTAATGAGTGGTGTGCCGAAATGGCCCGAGGCCGCCATGCGAACCCTGCCACTGGGGCCTTCGGTGGAGCTCCCTATGGGGCCATGGTCCTCGTGAGGGGTGTACCGAAATGGCCCGATGCCGCCATGCGAACCCTGCCACTGGGGCCTTCGGTGGAGCTCCCTATGTGGCCACGACCCTCGTGAGGGGGGTGTGCCGAAATGGCCCGAGGCCGCCATGCGAACCCTGCCACTGGGGCCTTCGGTGGAGCTCCCTATGGGGCCTCGGTCCTCGTGGCGGGTGTGCCGACATGGCCCGAGGCCGCCATGCGAATCCGGCCACTGGGGCCATCGGTGGAGCTCCCCGCAGGGCCACGATCCTCGTGAGGGGTGCGCCGAAATCGCCCGAGGCCGCCATGCGAACCCTGCCACTGGGGCCTTCGGTGGAGCACCCTATGGGGCCACGGTCCTCGTGAGGGCTGCTTCGAAATGGCCCGAGGCCGCCATGCGAACCCTGCCACTGGGGCCTTCGGTGGAGCTCCCCACCGGGCCACGACCCGCGTGAGGGGTGTGCCGAAATGGCCCGAGGCCGCCATGCGAACCCTGCCACTGGGGCCTTCGGTGGAGCTCCCTATGGGGCCATGGTCCGCGTGAGGGGTGCGCCGAAATGGCCCGAGGCCGCCATGCGAACCCTGCCACGGAGGCCTTCGGTGGAGCTCCCTATGGGGCCTCGGTCCTCGTGGCGGGTGTGCCGACATGGCCCGAGGCCGCCATGCGAACCCTGCCACTGGGGCCTTCGGTGGAGCTCCCTATGTGGCCACGACCCTCGTGAGGGGTGTGTGCCGAAATGGCCCGAGGCCGCCATGCGAACCTTGCCACTGGGGCCTTCGGTGGAGCCCCCTATGGGGCCACGATCCTCGTGCGGGGTGTGCCGAAATGGCCCGAGCGAGCCCTGCCACTGGGGCCTTTCGCCGTCGTCGTCGTCGTCGTCGTCGTGTTCGTCGTCATCGTCGTCGTCGTCGTCGTCGTCGCCGTCGTCGTCCCATCGGCCCCCCATCCCCCTCCTTTTAAGCGCACATAAGTAAGGACACATATCCGAAACGGCCGCACTCTCTTACGCACCGTTGCCATGTCCTCGACCTCGAGAACGAAGCCCCCCCCCTTGAAAGGCGGGGGCACAGGGGTGGGGGTGAAACATGGGAAGCATGAGTAGGTGAAACATGGGGGTGGGGCCCTGTCTCCGACCACGGTGAAACATGAATAGGGCGCGGCCCTCCCCGCCCTCGCGGGGCGGCCTTGCCCCCTGGGGCGTGGTCGGGGATCAGGGGCCTCGAGGGGGCTCAGGGACTTCTGAATTAGAACTAGAAGGTGGGGAGGAGGAGAAGGAGGAGGAGGAGAAGGAGGAGGAGGAGGACGACGACGACGAGGGCCCAACACCACAGGATGGTTGGGCAAAACATGTCATTCCTCCTTTCTACACCCGCATCGACATCATCACAATCACAGACATCCGCCTTTATGGCATCGTCATTTTGGTTTCGCCACAGCGGCTCACCCGCTGCAGCGGTGCGCGTATCCGCTCTGACCCCGCATAAGTGATATGTGTGCATACCTTTGCCAGTGGCCCAAAGCTGCGGTCTGATGTGAAGCCCGCGTTCCCGCGCCCCGCGCACTCCCCCGCTCTCGAGAACCATGACAGAGGCCGAGGCCGCGCGCGCCGCAGCCGAGACGAGCCGCGCCCCGCGCACTCCCCCGCTCCTGCCGACAAGAGCCATGGCAGAGGCCGAGGCCGTGCGCGCCGAAGCCGAGACGAGTCGCGCCCCGTGGACTCCCCCGAGCCCGCCGCCTCCGAGCCCGCCGAGAGCCATGGCAGAGGCCGCGCGCGCCGAACCCGAGACGAAGCCCGAGCGCGGCGGCGACTACCTGATCGAGATCTTCCAGCGGGTCAAGAAGGCCGAGCAGGCGTGGAAGTGCATCGAGGAAACCCACGGTTGAAGGCCGCCTTCCTGAACATGTATGGTTCAGGAGGGCCCCCATCTGAGGGCCACGTTCAAGGTGACCCTCGAAGTAGAGACTGAGTGGGTCGACCCACGCTCGGAGTCTAATTGCGGGCGGGAAAAAGCATCGTCAATCATCAACATAACCATCACCATCACCATCACCGTCATCATCATCATCATCATCATCCTGATCATCATCATCATCATCATCATCAGCATGATCATCCTCATCCGTCTCACCATCATCAACATCATCACCACCAGCATCATCATCACTCTCACTCTCTTGATCCTCCCACTCCGCCTCCTATTCCTCCTCCCTCCTCCATTGCAGAACCCATTCAAGGACGAGCCTGAGGGGCCGAGGAAGACGACGACGACGAGGGCCCAACACCACAGGATGGTTGGGCAGAAAATGGCATTCCTCCTTCCTACACCCGCATCGACATCATCACAATCACAGACATCCGCCTTTTTGGCGTCGTCACATAGGTAGCTCCACCGAAGGCCCCAGTGGCAGGGTTAGCATGGCGGCCTCGGGCCATTTCGGCACACCCCTCACACGGTTCATAGCATCATAGGGAGCTCCACCGAAAGCGGCACCCACCACGCGGTGCTCACCACGCGGCCCTTCGCCCATGGACGACGGCGAGGGCCGAAGCCAATCCTCAACAATATGAAGGGTCACGGTGAAAGTGACCTTCTTCCAGATCCTGCCCTCGGTGTCACGAGTGGAAATGCCAGCGCGTACATCGTGAGAAGGGCATCCTTCAACCACGCGTGGTTGAAGGATGCCTGTCTCGCGATGCACCAGGCCACCTTGAGGGCCGTCTTGAATCATCAGGGGCCATCTTGGGAACCGCTCGGGGCCAATCCTGCTGGTTTCGTGGCCCTCCCCCCGTCGCTCCCCCATGGGCCCCAATCGGGGCCTGTCGCCCGCGGCGCCCCAGAGTGTTTGGCGTCAGGCGCGGCCCCGTCCAGCGCCCATTGGGGGGAGTGACGCCGAGGCCCTAGGGGGGGGCCTGCTCGGAGCCCGGGTCTTCTCCGCGCCCCCCCCCCCGATGCCGTTTCGGCACTGGATCGAACGGCGCCCTTTACTGCGCGAGGGCGCGAGCGGCATCCTGCGACGCGAAATCCGCGCGATGATGGACGCCACGTACGCTGCCGACATATACAACTACAACGGCACGTGGGCCGATGCAACGTTGGCGACCTTCCTGTTCGAAGCTGAGTGCTACCCAGCCGCCCTCGATGCATGCATGAGGCTGCGTCTCGACCCGCGCGCCGTCTGGGGCGACTTCGGCCACTTCGCTTTCATGGCGCAAGAGTGCGGGTTCGAGCCGCCCGAGCAGGCCCGCGCCCACTACTGCTGGATCTTCGCCGACGTCGATGCGAGCATGAAGCAGCTGCCAGCGGCCGCAAACAAGCCCGACGGCGTCTCCGACGACAAGCCCGACTACAACAAGCACGACGACATCCTCGACGGCAACTCCGACAGCAAGCCCGACGGCATCTACGACGGCCAGCCCCGCGCACCAGCAGGACCTTCGGCCGCGCCCTCGTCCTCAGCACGGTTGTTCAGCGCACCAGCAACAGCAGGACCTTCGGCCGCGCCTTCGTCCTCAGCACGGTTGTTCAGCGTGCCAGCAAGACCTTCGGCCGCGCCCTCGCCCTCCGCATCGCACACAGGGCAGTGCCGACAGGGCAGCGGCTGGTTTCGCGAGAGGGCGGGCAACCCAAAGGGGCCTCGCTGGGGCGGTAGGGGCGGGACGACGTCTGCCAACGCGCAGTGGCATTCTGGCCTGCGCCAGGCTCGGCGAGAGGGCTGGGAAGCCGAGTACAGGAGGCTTTACAAGAAGCCGCCCAGTGCGGCTCAGAAGTATGCGCTACTTTTACTTCAATTAGACTTCGGTGCTGCTTCAGCACTGGCTGCATTCAAATACAAAAAATTAGCCTGACGAATGACCCGACCATATGCAGTTGTGAATACCGCAATTGTGATGCCATCTTCGCCCGTGCTCCCTATGGGGCCACGAAACGTTTGAGGGGCGTGCCAAAATGGGGCGCGTACCGCATGCGGGCTGCGCCACTGGGGCCTAAGGTGGAGCCTCCTATGGGGCCACGAAACGTGTAGGGGGTGCGCCAAAATTGGGCGCATACCGCCTGCGGGCTGCGCCGCTGGAGCCTACGTTGGAGCTCCGTATGGGGCCACAAAACGTGCGAGGGGTGCGCCAAAACCGGGCGCGCACCGCATGCGGGCGGCGCCACTGGGACCATAGGTGGAGCTCCCTATGGGGCCGCGAAGCGTGCGAGGGGTGTGCCAACATTGGGCGCGTACCGCATGCGGGCTGCGCCACTGGGGCCATAGGTGGAGCTCCCTATGGGGCCACGAAACGTGTGAGGGGTGCGCCAAAATTGGGCGCGTACCGCATGCGGGCTGCGCCACTGGGACCTTGGGTGGAGTTCCGTATGGGGCCACGAAGCGTGTGAGAGGTGTGCCAAAATTTGGCGCGTACCGCATGCGGGCTGCGTCACTGCGGCCTAAGGTGGAGCTCCCTATGGGGCCACGAAGCGTGTGAGGGGTGTGCCAAAATGGGGCGCGTCCCGCACGCGGGCTGCGCCACTGGGGCCATAGGCGGAGCTCCCGAGCTCCGCATGGGGCCACGAAACGCGCGAGAAGTGAAGATGATGGCGGGAGGAAGGAGGAGGGGAGAGAGGAGGAGGAAGGAGAGGAGAGGAGAGGAGAGGAGAGGAGAGGAGAGGAGAGGAGAGGAGAGGAGAGGAGAGGAGAGGAGGAGGAACGCGGGGCGCCGTCTCTTCAAAACGAGGCCCCAACACCACAGGACGGTTGGGACATAGCCCTCGCATCCCCGTCCGCGTCGTCCTCGTCGTCGTCGTCGTCGTCGTCGTCGTCGTCGTCGTTGTCCTCGGCGTCCTCGTCCTCGTCCTTGTCGTTTTCCCCGTCGTCGTCGTCGTCGCCGCCGTCGTCGTCCTCGTCGGCCTCCATCCCCCCCCCCCGCCGCAAACTTCGCGGCTTCCCCGCTCCCGCGTGTTGTTTCAGCGGCTTCCCCGCTATGTCGTGTCTCAGCTGAGTTTATATTCCGCGAGGGTGTCATATTCGAAACTACTGATATTGCGATTGCGAGTTCACTTCGAAACGTGCGAATATTCCGATTGTGAGGGTCTCTCAAGCCATTCGCCCGAAAACGCCCTGCTCTGCTGCCACCAATTCCCCTGCTACCAGGCCAGGGGGAGGGGGGAGGGAAACGCGCAGGAGGCGAGGGGGATGCATAGGAGAAGAGGCAGGCAGACGACGACGACGACGACGACGACTCGACGACGACGACGGCAACGGTTGCACCGACCCCCAAACAGCGCTTGCACTGCAGGCCGATCACTGCGGTTGGGTTTAGCAGGGCCGAGCTGCGGGCCGATATCGCACAGATCAGAGTGACCCGATCGCTCCCAGTCCTCGACGATCTTGTATGTGACCAACGATGGTCACATACGAGATCGTCTGATCAGGCTGACCTTCTTCAGGCGCAAACCGACGGGCGGGTGGTCTGGCATGATCGGGCGCACCAGTTTCTCGAAGGTCGTGCGAAGCCCGATTCGTGCACGAAAAAGCTGTAGCAGATGTTCGACTGCATCGATGCAGTCGAACATCTGCTACAGCTGGTTCGTCCGCTTCTCGGGCGCACGCTTTTCGATCGGCTCATTGGTCGGGTCGAGCAGCGCACTCGATCGGCTCCTCGATCGGCTTCTCGACCGGCTTCTGCCACTGCTAGCGGCCGATCGCGCGGACCCCATGGTCGCCCGCTCAGGCGCCATGGCCATGCAACCGAGTGGGATTCGGTGCAGCAAATTAGAAAGGGAGCGCTCGTGAGTCACAGACATGCGGAGGAGGACGAGGGAGAATATGATACTCATTATGATTGGGGTGGTGGCGATGTGGATGATGAGAAGGATGGTGAGGATGTTGATGAGGATGATGACGATGGCGACGATGATGGTGCGCTGCTATGGCGAAACAAAACATATTGCGCGCATGGGGCGGCATCGCCGCATCGCCAGGTGCGACAGGGGATGCTTACATTGACTTATGAGGAGGGGGCATGTGACGGAAGGGTGTATAGCAGCATCGCTGATGCATCCTGGGTTCTCTCTGGTCGTTGGCCCACCCCCCCGCCCCCCTATCCGTCTCGTCCTCCTTCCCCGTCCGCGCCTTCTCCCCCCCGCCCCTCTCCCGACCCCATCCTCGTCGCCCTCCTCCCTTAGCGGTGCCACCGCTGCAGCGGCTTTTTCCGCTGACCCAAGAGCAGCGACCATGTCGCAGACACTGATGGCGAGCATTGGCGCCGTGCGACTTCTCCTGCAGGACATGGCTGGCTCGCCTCGCCACGAGTCCATATCGCAGGTGCAGGCGAACGCATTGGAGACCTTGGTTGCGAGGGAGCAAGCAGGTCTCTCTGACGACCAGAAGGCGAGTGCAGCGGCCCTCGTCTCCCAGGTGAACTGGCACGGCCATCGCGACCTGAACGCATTGCAGGCCCTAGCGTCCAGTGCGCATGCATCATTCGCCTGGGGGGGGCGTGCACGCGGACGAGTATTCGCTGAAGCTTGCCAACTCGGCCTTCATGCTCATCACCATGCCCGATCGGGCCGAGACCATGTCCTACTACGACAAGAAGAAGTACTACGACAATTCCAAGACGGCGTACCACCGCGTGGCGGAGAAGTCGCCGCGGCCCAGCGCCTATATGCTGGAGCTTCCGCAGACGCCTCAAGACCTCCTGGCGCCGTTCCCGACGGTCTACCATGCCGCGTTCTCGGCAAAGCCTGGGGGCGGCCCAGCCGCGTGCCCCCTGGACATGCGACTCCTTCGAGACTTGGAGGCATCCTATCGGTGCCGCGGTGCCGCGCCCGCCTGCTCGGACCGCGCCAGCGGCGCGGCGTCGCAGGAGCTGGCCACCAGGGCGCCTCCGAACCAGATGGAGCAGCACATGCAACAGCAGATGCAGCAGATGCAGCAGATGACGCAGATGATGCAGATGGCTTTCGGCGCGGTGGCGGGAAGCATGCGAGGGGGCCAGAGCGCGGCGCCGACAGGGGGCGGCGATCTCTTGGACAACCTGGCGGCGTTCGGCGCGAATCGGCGGCCTGGTGGACACCCTGCTCTCGCCATGACGGGCGCGGCTCGCGCGGGCTCGAGCGATGCGTTTGCGAGCCTTCCACAGGCCGCGGCGCCGACCGCGGGATCGCAGCACGCTGGCCCGCCCAGCGTGACATCGTCAGCAGAAGGGGTCGCAGCAGATCGCGGCGTCGGCAGCGGCGCCCCCGACCAAGTCGCAGCCGATCGTGGCGTCGGCAGCGGCGCCCCCGACCCAGTCGCAGCCGATCGCGGCGTCGGCAGCGGCGAGCGCGCCGCCAGCCGCTGAGCCAGCCGTCGAGCTCGCGCGGCCCTTGAGGATGGACATCAAAACACAGGTCGAGGAGGCCATGCACATGATGCTGCATAAGAAGAATACGAAGCAGGCGAAGAAGCGCACAGCGGCATGCCAGGCGGCCAACGAGCGCGCGCAGGAGAACGAGGACGGTGAGCAGGAGGAGGTGGAGGACCAGCGTTCGTCACCGAAGGCCAGAGGACGGCCAAAGGCGAAGACGGCGGCGAAGCCGAAAGCCAAGCCCAAGGACGCGGCGACGACGACGCCCATGTCCAAGCCCAAGGTCCAGGCGCTCATTTCCGACATCGTTGCGTGGGCGGGCTCGGACGGGAGCGTCAACAAGAACACGTTCGCATCGAGGATGTACTCCAGGGCCAAGAAGCGGGCAGCTGACGACGGCTACTCGCATGATGCATCGGTCGAGGTGGCGAAGAAGGCCTACGGCGCGGCAGCCGCGATGTGGGATGCCAAGTGCAGCTGATCGCGGGCGCGTTGAGCTGCGCGCCCAGCCTGCCTTTGCACTGGATAGGATCTGGGAGGGTGAGGAGGATGAGGGGGACAAGGAGGAGGGTGAGGAGGAGGAGCAAGCACCGAGTCTAAGATGCACGCGAGCCCCGCACCGTCGGGGCTGTGTGCATCGCGCCTGGGCCTATGCATGCAGAGCCAGCCGCGTTCGGGGCACAACATAATGCGTGCCCAATCAAAGAGCCCCCAGGAAAGCCCAGAGGAAGAGGCGGTGGGTGGGGGGGGGGCTGTCGCCCGCGGGCGAACACTTGGGTGCCCTTTCCTGCCACATCGCCAGCATGATCATGTTATCATCCCGTTATCAGCCTTGTTATCAGTGTTATCACGCTCGTTATCATTGTTATCAATGTTATCAGATAACACCGTGATAACGGTTATCAGATGTTGATAACGCGCGTGATTACGATGATAACATGCTATCACGCCGCTTATAACGCTGATAACACGAAGTGCGAAACATTCGCGTTATCAGACATCCTTGATAACGGTTATCAGATGTTATCAGGTTGTTATCACAGCCCTTGATAACGCGCCTGATAACGGTGATAACGGCCATGATAACAGTGTGACAACGGGTTGGTAACGGCCCGATACGTCCTTCTGGCATCCTCTTCCCCCCCCATCTCCCCCTCCTCCGAATCATGTTCCTCCTCCCCAGCGGTCTTCCGCTGGCTCGAGCGGCGCCTCCGCTTCGCCTGTTGCCACCTACACGGGAGCGGCTCGCGCCCGCGCGCGGCGCGACAGGAGACCGAGATGGCCACTGCTAGCGATGCCGACGACACCACGTGCGCGATCTGCCTGCAAGCGTTGCTGGACGGCACGGGGGTTCGGACGCTCGGCTGCCTTCACAAATACCACGCTTACTGCGTGGACATGCACCTCGACGCCCACAACATGCAGTTCGACGATTTCCCCTGCCCGCAATGTCGAACGACGGAGCGGGCCCTGGGGAGGGCGGAGGCGGCGCTGACAGGCAGCCCGCCCGACGCCGCCGACGAGGCCGACGAGGTCGACGCCATCATCGCCGACGTGACGCCGCCCAGCAGCCCGCAATTGCGGCGTGTGCCGCGGCCGCCCCAGGAGACGCAGGTTGCGCCCGCTGAGGCGGTGGACGGGGCGGGATCGGTGCCACCGCCAAGCCCAGCGTCGCCGCCGAGGGCGGAGGCGACGCCCACGGCGGCGGCGAAGGCTGGGGCGCGGCCAAAGGCGAAGCCAAAGCCGAAGCCAAAGGCGACGGCGAAGCCGAAGCCGAAGGCCAAGCCCAAGGCGAGGGTGGCGGTCGTCTCCGTCTTGAGCATGATGGCGCCGCGGGGCGCCGACGACCCGCCCGACGCAGCGGGCGCCCCTCCCGAGGCGCCCGAGGACGCGCCGCCGCTTGATGGCGACGCCGCCGCCGAGGAGCCCCCGCCTGGGGCGCCTTTCCCAGAGTTGCCGCCGCAGCCGCCCGCCCAGATGCGCCCAGAGCCGACGATGATCACGCGCCCCACGTTCATGCATGACGTTCGGTTGCGATGCGGGTGGTGCAACGAAGAGGTAACTGCAGACAGGGCTCGGTTGAGGGGCAAGTCGCAGCAGAAGTACAGGTGCGACCGTTGCAATGTCCACATCACGCAGCTTAGCCGCGAGTTCGGCGAGTTCCCGAGCAGCGACTTCAAGCGCCTGGGCGAGGAGACGCAGCAGGCCTTCTTCAAGGACGTGCGCGACGTCTCCAGCGGGAAGATGGCGGTCGCCAAAGTCAAGGAGCTCATGCGGAGCTACGAGAATCACGAGGACTACTACGCCGAGGGAGGGGAGTTCCCCCCCTAGGCGCGTGGAGCACGCGCGGCTTCGATGCCGCGCTCATCGAGGCCAACAGCCTGGAGAAGGACAAGAGGCAGTGCAGGGTCTTGGGCGCAACGTACCGCGTCCCGATCCTGTCTGGAGGCCATCGTGGAGCCAGGGGCACCGAGCGGTCCCGCGTCGCCGAGGCCTCGCACCCCTCCAAGAAGATCAAGAAGACGACGGTCGCTGACGCCGACGAGGAGCCTGATGAGGGGCCTTCGGACGACGACGACTCGGACTCCAGCTCGGACTCGAGCAGCAGCTCGGACGACAAGAAGAACAAGAAAAATAAGAAGGCGAAGAAGGCGAATAAGCAGAAAAAGAAGGCAGCGAAGAAGGAACGGGCGAGGAAGGAGAAGGATCGCAAGAAGGCGCTGGAGGAGAAGGAGAGGGCCAAGCAGGAGAGGAAGGCCGCCGTCGAGAGCCGCAAGGTGGCGGCGGCGAATGGCAAGTTGGCCGACAGCATCGAGAAAAAGGTGACGGAGACGTTGACGGCCATCAACAGGGTGGTGGGCCATCGCTTGTTCCCTGAGTTCCGCCAGAGCATCAAGGATGACATGAACGCGTTCCAGGCCAAGCTGCAGTGCATGTCGCAGGACATCGAGAAGGTCCAGAACGGTGTCGGCAGCTCCATCCGCTACGTGAGCACGACCGCCGAGGCCAAGGCCTCCGCGGCTACTGAAAGCCCCTTTGAGCCTATAACGCACTTGGCAATCCTCCCCCATCCCTCCTCCTCCTCCGCCCTCCTCTTCCTCCTTATGGGCTCTCGTCGTCGCCGTCGTCGTGGTCGTGGTCGCGTTCGGCATCTTAGGGCCCTTCGGGATCTGAGGGCCCTTATGGCTCCTAGGGCTCCTAGGGCTCATCCGACGGATCACAGGGCCCCTGAGGCCTCTTCGGGCTCTTAGAGTTCCGTTTGCCATTAGGGCTCTCAGGGATCTTAGGGCTCCTAGGGCGCTTAGGAGCCTTGGGGCTCTTAGGGCTCCCAGGGCTATCAGAGCTCTCAGGGCTCTTATGGCCCTTAGGGCACCGAGGGCGCGCGGGGCTCTGAGGGCTCTTAGGGCTCTTATGGCTCGCGCGGCTTTTCTTGGAGCTCTTAGGGCCCCGATGACTCAATTGTATCATAGAGCTCTGTTGATTGCTCTTGGGGCATTTCGGGCTCTGAGGGCCTTGCGACTCTTCGGGCTATTGGGGCCCCTATGATCATTCGGGGCCCTCAGGGCTCTTGGGGCTCGCAGAGCTCATGGGGCTCTAAGGACTCTTTGGGCGCCCAGGGCTCTTTGTGCACTTACGGCTCTCAGGGTTCCTATAGGTCTCTTATGGCACTTAGGGCCCTTGAGAGTCTCGGGGTTCCCAGGGCGCGTCGGGCTTTAGGGCTCTTAGGGCTCTTAGACTCCAGGGCCCTCGGCCCTTGCATGAGATTCCATGGCCCTGGGGGCCATTGGCACAGGTGCTACTTGTGCGTTGGGAGGACGGGCGGGAGCGAGCGAGGCGGCTTAAGCCAGGGTAGATACCCTGGAGTGCCCAAGACATCTCATCATGGCCCCTAGAGGGCCTGAGAGAGCGCAACGTGGTCTCCAAGACGCCCCACCTCTCGGGGCCACATGTGCGCCCTCTCGGGGCCTTCTGAGGGCCTGGGCCTCGTGCCCCCCGAGGCCTTCCTGACCGACGTGGGCCGCAAGCTTCGCACGGCCCAGACCCTGTTGGATCTGAACGGCCGCCCCGGCGCGGCGTGAAGGCCAGCCTGATGGCCACGTGCGAGATGATCGTCGACGACTGAAGGGCCATCGGTGGTTGGGGTGTACGACTTCCTCAGGGCCTCGAGCTTTTTGTGCATCAGCATACCTTGCTTGGCCCCGTCGAGGAATAATTCTTCGACCGAGGGCCGAGGTTGCCGTCGGAACACGGGCAGGCGGCGCGCCGACCTCGCCTTCTCCCTCGTCGGAAACGGAGCGAGCGGCCCACGTCCTCCTCGTCGCCCTCTCCATCCCCCCGCCGCCCTCCTCGTAGTCTTCCTCGTCGGCCACCGCGCCCCTCCACCAACATTCCCGACGCTTCGCGCGCCCCCGCCAGCCCATCCAGAAACGACGCCCAGGCGAGCTGGCGAGGGAGGAGGGACATGGCTGGCGGACAGGATGAGGAGGAGGATGAGGAGGAGGAGGATGAGGGGGAGGAGGAGGAGGAGAAGGGGGGAGAAGTTGGAGGAGCTACAACTGGCCTTTGACCAGCTGGGGTGCGGCTAGCGACGCTAACGCCGCCGATGGCAGCCGCTCCAGGCGGCGCGTCGCCGCCCCCTGGGCATTTTTTTTGTTGGGGGGGGGGTCCGAGGGCCGAGGGCGAGAGCGATGGGGCGGTGGCGCACTGTGCTGAAGCCCTGCGCTTGGGGCCATGCTGGAGCCCTGAGCCCCATCCAGGCAATCTTGGAGCCATCTTGATGCCTCGGGGGGGCGTCGGAAGCGAAATGGCGAGAACGCGCGCCATGCCGATTTGCTGTTGGGTGTTGTTCCCAACCATCCTGCGGTGTTGGGTCTTCGTTTTGAAGAGACAGCGCCCGCGTTTACCTCCTCCTCCCGCTGCCCCCTCCATCCCCCTCTTATCATCATCATCGTCATCATCGTCATCATCAGCATCGTCATCATCGACGTCATCACCACCATCACCATCGCCATCATCATCATCACCCATTTCGGCACACCCCTCACACGCTTCGTGCACCCAGAGGGAGCTCCACCGAAGGCCCCAGTAGCAGGGTTCGCATGGCGGCCTCGGGCCATTTCGGCACACCCCTCACGAGGATCGTGGCCCCATAGGGAGCTCCACCGAAGGCCCCAGTGGCAGGGTTCACATGGCGGCCTCGAGCCATTTCGGCACACCCCTCACGAGGATCGTGGCCCCATAGGGAGCTCCACCGAAGGCCCCAGTGGCAGGGTTCGCTCGGGTCATTTCGGCGCGCCCCCCACGAGGATCGCGGCCCCATAGCGAGCCCCACCGAAGGCCCCAGCGGCAGGGTTCGCATGGTGGCCTCGTGCCATTTCGGCACGCCCCTCACGAGGATCGCGGCCCCATAGAGAGCTCCACCGAAGGCCCCAGCGGCAGGGTTCGCATGGCGGCCTCGGGCCATTTCGGCACACCCCTCACGAGGAACGTGGTCCCATAGGGAGCTCCACCGAAGGCCCCAGTGGCAGGGTTCGCACGGCTGCCTCGGGCCATTTCGGCACACTCCTCACGAGGACCGTGGCCCCATAGGGAGCTCCACCGAAGGCCCCGGCGGCAGGGTTCGCATGGCGGCCTCGGGCAATTTCGGCACACCCCTCACGAGGACCGCGGCCCCATAGAGAGCTCCACCGAAGGCCCCAGCGGCAGGGTTCGCATGGCGGCCTCGGGCCATTTCGGCACACCCCTCACGCGGTTCGTGGCCTCAGATGGAGTTCCACCGAAGTCCCCAGTGGCAGGGTTCGCATGGCGGCCCCGCCCCATGTCGGCACGCTCCTCACACGGGTCGTAGCAGCATAGGGAGCTCCACCGAAGGCGGTACCCGCCACGCGGCACCCTCAACTGCATACGTTTGGGTTCGTCGCCAGTGTATATATATACATATGTAGGAGGGAGGAGGAGGTGGAGGAGGAGGGCAAGGAAGGGGGAGGAGGGGGAGGAGGAGGTGGAGGACACGCTCAAAAGGGGGAGGAGGAGGAGGTGGAGGATGCGTCGCTCTGCTCGAACACCTGGAAATGGCCCGCGCGGTCGCGCGGCCTCACGGCGCAGCGAGCAACGCTGCAGCGATGCCCAGCGCATCTGCCGGGCCCGCCCGCGTCCGTCGTCCCACTGGTTCTCCACGTCGCGCCAGCCCGCCTGACCGTCCCACGCGTGAGACTGCGCCCACGACTGCGCCTCCCACTTGTACCTCTCCTTCGGCACCATGCGGATCGACCTGCCCTTGTAGTCGTGGCCGCGCCACTCGCCGCCGTTCGTTTTGAACGGCGCCGTGGTCTTGAGCACCGCGTCCGTCAGCATGGGGCCGCCGACGTCCTTGCTGGCGCCGCCGAGGCAATTGAACTGCGCGATCGTCATGTTGTTCGGCCAGTACCTCACGTTGCCGCGCCAGTTGGCCACGTGCCACTCGTTCGAATTCGAACGAGACATGTACATGACGTAGTTGTGCTGCTTCTCGATGTTTATCAAGGTCTCGAGATACGGCGACGTTTCAAGCGTCGGCTCGTTGATGTAGTCGTACACCGTCAGGGTGCTCTGCATAAACGCTGGCGCCGCCATGGCAACAGTTGGAGAGCCCAGGGCAATTCGCAAACAGAGAGTGGCGGCCCCGCTGCTCGAGCCCAAACTTGGCTACGGATGTATCCCTATGCATAGGGGCACGTCCACCAACAGCTCAATGGTCAGAAGGGGGGAGAGGAAGAGGGACGAGGGGAGGGGGGACGAGGAGAAAGAGGGATGAGAGGAGGAGCAGGTTTTTTTCATTATTATATATACGTGTGTAAAATTGTATATATTGGGGGGGGGGGGGGGGGGGGGCTCCATGGAGAGCCCGCTGGCCACTTGGAGCCGTCCTTGGGCGGTATTGGGCCCTCTTGGGCCATCTTGGAAGCCACCTTGAGCGACGCACGCCACACGCACACACACACACACACGCACACACACACACACACACACACACACACACACCGCCCGCCGCCCCCAGGAACGGGGGTCGGGAGAGGAAGCGATCTAGGCCGCCTACGCCCAGGGCTGGTGGGGCCGACTGAATCACATGGGTGCGCATATCCTCTGTCCTCCCCCCAAATTGGCATGTCCACCCCTCGCCTATGGCATATCCTCCGCCCGCCCCCCCCCCCCCCCCCCCCCCCCCCCCCCCCCCCAATTGGCATGCCCCCGCCCCTCCCCCCCATCCGTAGCAGCGGCATTTTCCGCTCCATGGCCCACGGCGCAGCGCAGAAGCGTTTGAGACTGCAGTCCGCGCTGCGCACGGGCGGGATATCGCTGGATGGGTTAGCGCGGATTGCCGCGGAACTCGGTTGCGAGCCTGTCGGCGATAAGAAGCTTCGCGCTATAAACCACGAGTTGTTCGAGAGGGCGAGGTTCGACGTCGATCTGCGTTTGGCAACTGGCGAACCATGGCGATGGGAGGTTTGCCAGCCCGCGCTCGTTCTCCAGGAGATGGCGGCTGCTTCGGGCGAGTTGCAGACGCGTTTCTCGAATGCTTGCTCGAGGCGCCCGTGCTCGATTGACAGGCCTTGGAGCATGGTCGTCGGCTTAGACGGGCACGCGGTTGGGGGCAAACAAAACAGAAAAACAAACGAAAAACCATGGTTGTTTCTTTCATTGTTTTAGAGCTCGGGGGATCAGCTTCGAGCCACGAGGCAACCTGGATGACCTTCGCTGTGATTCGGGATCACATCGTAGGCAAGGCCGAGGGCAAGTGGTCCAGATTGTTCGCAATACTTCTGCGTGAGATCCTGCTTGGCCCCCTGTCCTTCAGAGACGCGGGCGCGGCGTTGAATGTGCTCGGCCAAACGCGCCTGCTGTTCGCAACGGTGAAAAGCGGTTTAACCGACCTCGACGGCCACAGGATGACGTTCGACTGGGCGGGCGCAAGCTCCCACAAGCCATGCATTTGTTGCGGCAATTGTTGGAAGAAGGGTTCACATCTCATTCCAGGGTGCTACGATATATCTTGTTCAGATTTCTCGAAATTTCGGTTGCGTGATCACGGGGGCATGGTTGCAAATCTGGCGGTGGTTTTGGCGGCGAAAGCGAGACGTGACGCTGGGGCCATGGGCGTTGGGTTGGGGACTTCAAGGAGCTCATCCAGGGCGTCGGCTTCCACCCAAACCCACTGGGCCTTCTAGCAGATGAGGCTTTGCGCGGCATCCTCGACATATCTGACATCATCCGCACAAAATGGGTGCACCATTATCTACAACATGGCGCATTTTCTTGGGAGTGCACGGCTTGCGTGAGGGCGTGCGAGAGCAAGCTGGGAATTATGTTCGAGATGCGGGGTGAGTTGGTGAAGGCTGATTGGACATTCCCCTTATCAATGGGCGTCAAGATCAGCCAAGTCCACGACGCATGTTCCGCATCCTCCGAGGAGGAGTCGAAGATTCGGTACACGGCAGGCGATCCCATATCCGTGCATGTTATCATGCGGCATTTTGTCGAATGCAGGCTGATCGACACCCCTGGCCCTGAGAGGGAGAACGGGTCTTTCAGCGCAGCATGTGCTGTCTTGGACCTCGTCCTCGGGGCTAAGAGGGCCCCGCAGACTGGGCTCGCAGCCATCCTCAATGAGCTCAGGGCCGCTCTTCGTATACACATGGATAGGCATGCAGCCGCATACGGCAAGGGGTATTTACTTCCGAAACATCACGCCATGATGCATATTCCAGATCAAATTTGGAAAGACAAGTTTGTAGTCGTCATGTTCGTTGTTGAGCGCTTACAGCGTCAGGAACACAGAGCGGCACGAGTACCCTGTCCCCTCGAACTTGCTGACGAGGCACCGCAATGATTTGACCGATGGCGTGCAATCCCTTCGCGAGGGCCTTCGCGGGTCTAGAAAGGAATTGCCTGGCTATCCAAATGCGGAGTTGGTCATGGCGCCTGGTAGGGCGGTCGCGGGTTGCACGTTCACGACGTGGTTTTGGTCGGGGATGGTGCTGGCCTCGTGTCGGCCTGCGTCTGTGAACGCGGGGCGCTGTGCGTTGTCGTCAGGAAATTGCTGCCCACTGGCAGGCGCACACGCTCAAGCAGATGGTGTTAGCTTCCGCGGGAGTTGATGGCAGTGAGCACGCGCGATGCTCACGCGGCCCACGCGTGGCACCGCGAAGGGGACGCCTATGTGGTGATGGTTTAAAGAGCGCACGGCCTTGCCATTTTATGTGGATATATACATATATATATATATGCCTTGAAAACATCAAACGGGGATGCGAACGACGAAAACGACGACGGCGACGACGACGACCAGGTAAGCGGCGCTTCCGTTGAAACGAACGCTCTCCTTCCTCCTCCTCTCCCCCCTCCTCCTTCCTCCCCCCATCATCCTCTGACCGTTGAGCTATTGGTGGGCGTGCCCCTATGTATAGGGATACATCCGTAGCCAAGTGTGGGCTCAAGCAGCGGGACCGCCGCTCTCTGTTTGTGAATTGTCCTGCAGTGGGCTCTCCAGCTGTCGCCATGGCGGTGCCGCTGCCGGAGTTCATGCGGCGCACCATGACGGTGTACGACTACATCAACGAGTCATTGCCAGACACACACGTCGCCGCATCGAGAGACTCTGATGCACATCGACGATCAGCACAACTACGTCATGTACATGTCTCGTTCGAACGTGACAGACTGGCACGGTTACGTGGGCTACGGGCCGAACAACATGATGGTCGCGCGGCTCAATTGCCTCAGCGGCACGGGCCAAGACGGCGACGGCGGCCCCAAGCTCACGGACGTTCCGCTCAGGACCACGGTGCTGTTCAAGAACGGCGAGAAGTGGCACGGCCATGACTACAAGGGCAGGTCGGTCCGCATGGTGCCGAAAAAGAAGTACAGGTGGGATGCTCAGTCGTGGGTGCAGTCTCACGCGTGGGACGACCAGGCGGGCTGGCTCGACGCGGAGAACCCGTGGGGCGACGGCCGCGGGCGGGCCCTGCACACGTTGCGCTGAGCGCATCGCTGCAGCGTTCGCTGCGCCGTGAGGCCGCGCGGATACGCGGGCCACTTCTAGGACCTCGAGCGCGATGCGCAGGTGCTCGAGCAGAGCTACACGCTCAGAATTTACCTCCTCGTCGTCCTCCTCCTCCTCCTCCTCGTTGACTTTGCCCTCCACCTCCTCCTCCCCCTCCTCCTGCTCCCTTGCCCCCCTCCTCCACCTCCTCCTCCCCCCCTCCCCAACTCGAGCCTTGAAAACGTCAGGCGGGGATGCGAACGACGAACGCGACGACGACGACCAGGTCAGCGGCGCTTCCGCTGAAGCGAACGCCGACGACCAGAAGCGGCGCTTCCGCTGAAACAAAGCGACGGCGACGACGACGACGCCGACGACCAGAAGCGGCGCCTCCGAAACCGACGACGAAAACGACGACGACGACGACGAGGACGACGACGACGACGAGGACGACGACGAGGACGACGACGACGGGAGATTGGAATATGGGGGTGAGGCAACCCCCGCTGAGCATTTTTGGGGCTACATAGTAAGTCCCATAAGTAGGATAAGTCGTACATAAGTTAGATGGGAAGTCCGATAAATATCGGCAGCGTCAGAAGTTACAAGTAGCCGAAGTGCAGAATGCGTCCAAGATGCGCGCTAGGTTAGTTGGGCCGCCTGCGACTAAGCTATCCAACCTATGCGATTACATCATCCTCTGAGCGAGTGCAACGCTACTGGTGGGTGTACAACGCTTCCTGATCAGCCGTTAAGCGAATACATGTATATTTGTATAACTGTATCTGGCGCAAGAGCGCCGACCGATATCAGCCCCCACCTCGAAAACCAGGGGGGGTCACTACCGGTTCGAACCCCTCACCCCCCCACTGTCCCCACCACTGTTCCCACCACGGTACCACTCTCCCCACTTTCTCCACGGCCCAAACCACTGCCCGACTATCCCCACTGTCCCCACTTTCCCACTGTCTCCTCCGCTGTCCCATCGCCGTCCTCGCCACCGCCTTCACCACTGTCCCCACCACCACTGTACTCCCCACTGTCCCTCTGTTTCCACCACATTCCCACTGTCCCCACACCACTGTCCCCCCCACCACCGTCCCAACCACTGTCCCACTGTCCCCACTGTTCCCACCATTGTTCCCGCTGTTCCCACCAGTGACCCCACCAGTGTGTTAATGTTCCCACTCTCCCCACCATTGTCCCACCACGGTCCCACTCTCCCCACTTTCCCCACGGTCCCCACAACTGTCCCCACGGTCCCCACGGTCCCCACAACTGTCACCAGTGTGTTAATGTCCCCACGGTCCCCACAACTGTCCCACTGTCCCCACTGTACCTTCTACTGTCCCACTGTCCCCGCCGCTGTCCCACTGTGCTGTCCCAGCGTCCCCACTGTCCCCATCACTGTCCCACTGTCCTCACTGTCTCCACCACTTTCCCCACCGTGCTACTGTCCCACCACTGTCCTCACCACCGCCTTCACTACTGTCCCCACCACTACCGTCCCCACCACTATCCCACTGTCCCACCACTGTCCCGCTGTCCCCTCACCACTGTCCCCACTACCACCGCCCCCACCTCTGTCCGCCCGGTTTTCGAGGGGAAGGGGGGGTAGTGACCACCCCCCCTTTCCATGATGGACTGGGAGGGGGGGGGGAGGGGTTCGAACTGGTAGTGACCCACCCCCGGTTTTCCTGAGGAGGGGGGGGGGGGAGGGGGTTCGAACCAGTAGTCCCCCCCTCCGGTTTTCCGCCAGCAGCGGTAGAACACGCTCTTTCAAATATCTGTATGTCTTGCGATGCAGTCGAAATCTCTCGTATCCTCGTCTTCTTTTGGCTGCGAACGAGAGGGGGAAATGAGAAGGAGAAGGCCTTCTCAGAAGGGGGCGGGACTTCTCAGAAGGCCTCGGCCCGTCTGAGAAGTGTTCTGTGTCTTCGGGGAAGGCTTGGAAAACTCCTCAGAAGGCCGGGGAACCTCCGAGCCTTCTGAGAAGGCCTTCTCCTTCTCACTTCCCCCCGGGCTCGCCGCCGATCTATCGGAGGGGCATCATGGCAGAAACTTTGCCCCCAAATCCGGCCGAGTGTGACCAGAACCAGCGCCCGCAACTGTCCGACCGCGCCCGAGTGTGACCGAATGTCGGGTTAGAGCACGACGTTTTCGGTCGCAAGGCAAGGTCGGACGCGTTCTTGGTCACCAACTTTTTGGGGAATCGCATACCTTTTTGGCTGACAGGGGCTGGGCGACAGAACAAACACAGAGGATGCAAGATAATAGTGCGAGCTCTTTGGTCACATTTGTCATTCAAAGCTCACTGGATGTCAACATTGGCTCAAGATGGGCAAAAGAAGCAGGGATGCAAGGGTTGACTTGATGAAGCAACGCATCCTGACTATGGACTTTGACTGTAGCGCCGTGACCGCCCTCACCCCCCTTCACCCTTCACCCCTGCCACGTAACGATACGCACCAAGGCCGTCACGTCATAAATCACGGAATGAACCACTCCCTGAGCATTCCCTCACATTGCCGGCGCGAAACGTGACGTGACGCGCACCCCCACCCTCCCCCTCCCCGGTCACGCCCGTTATCGCCAGGGCATACGAGACTGTCTCCATGCCTGCTGCAGCCGACCGCGCGGGGCAGAATACAAAATTCCCAGGTCTGCGAGAAAACGTAATTTTCTAACCCGGTGGCTTTTCATTGCTTCCCGCCCCCGCGGACCATTTTCGGAACATCCGGGACAGCAATGGGGACAAGCGCACAGCACGATCGGGTCGGGGACGCACTGACCAGGGTCAATGCAAACCCAGGTCATTCAGGCTTTGCCACATCCCGCAGATCCTGCACGCAAGCCTGGGTCAGTGCACCTCTGGCTCTGCAGGATCCTGCAAGAGCCGGCGCCTCGGCTGACCCCCGTTTGCATGGACCAGTCGGGTGGGAACGTCACGCCTTCCAGAGCAGAACCAACGACACCCGAGAAACAAAGGGCACCCTGGAGGCGAGCAGGGTGCTTGTTGGCATGAGTCTCCACTGTGAGTGCCGGCCTGGGTTCTGCCCATCCCCCCCTGCCGTTGCCCCTGATGAAGGGGCCATGGGACACACACACAAATAAATACACACAATAAACATATTTTCCTATGTTTTCTGGGTTTGTGCCTTCCCCCACACTTCCCATGTTTCCCCATATTGCGAAGGCCTTACGGCTGGTGCCGCCGACCCTGAATGGCGACGACGACGACGACGACGACGACGACGACGACGACGACGACGACGACGACGAGCGCTCTTGGGGGCCTCTTGGGGGTAGGTAGTTTGTGGGCCTCTTGGGAAGCTCTTAGGGGTCGCTTGGAAGCCTCGTGGGGGCCTCTTGGGGCTTCCTGGGGGTCTCTTGGAGGGGGCCTGGGACGTCTTGGAGGCTTCTTGGACGGTCTTGGGGCTATCTTAGCGTTTTCGGCCGATCTGTGGGCGACTCGGGGCCCTCTTGGGCCGTCTCGGGGGCCATCTGGGGCATTCGGACCTCATTTGGAGTGTTTTCGATGTTTCTAGGCCGCCCGAGGAAAAACAAATCTGCCCCCCCACCCCCCCCGGGACCCCCCCCGGGACCCCCCCCGGGACCCCCGCCCGGGACCCCCCCCCCCTGGGGAAGGGATCAAAGGGAAGGGGCTTCCCTTCGACTCGATTACGACACTGCTAGATTTTTCTCTCGCTCACGAGCTTGAGAAGGCAGCTGCAGGGAAAGGGGACGACAGAGGCGACGACCGACGGAGACGACGACTCGAACAGCCAAGCCCCTCGCACACGCCGACGGGGTCGGCGGATTTTCTTGGGAGTGGACGATTATTTGTGTCTGTGTGTTCTTTCCCCTCCTGTCAGGGGGACGTAAGACCCGGGTACGGGGGACTCGGAACTCCCCGACGAGGTCGTCAAAAAAATGACGAGGCCGAGCCTGCATTTTGACGAGGCCTCCCGCTGCAGACATCCCACGAAACTCCTCCTCGTCAAAATCCGAGGCGCGGTCGTCAAAAAACGATGGCGAACCCGAGTCCCGGCAAACCCGGGTCTTACGCTCCCCCGATCCTGACCTGAGCTGCATTCCAGGCCTGGGTCGGGGCACGCACGTGGCGCGCACCCGTCAGCTCCCCCTGCACCGCCCGGCGTGCCAACGACACGCTGCCAGCATGCCGCGAGATCCGACGCCGCGACAGGACTGCAACCTCGCGAGACGCCAACAGAAGATTAGCCGACCCCTATCCACGACTTCGTTGGGCCTTCGAGCGGACGGCAAACTTTGGGCCACAATCCGGGGATACACGAAGGGCGGCGCGCGTCCTCCTTAGGGCTGCGTCCGAAGAGCCCACTGGGGATGCATCAAAGGGTTTCCCCTTTGCTCTCAGCGGCCAAGCTTTTCGGACGAAACTCGGGGATGGGTGGAGAAGAATTGACTGCGACCCTAGACCTAGACCCCCTCTGACTGCGGCACTTTTTGAGCTGGATCGCTCTGTGCCGGCCCGCGACCGGGCGACAGAAACGAACGATGCAGAAAAAATGCAACGCCAGGATCTCAGAGTACTCAGCTCTGGGTACCCAGTCCCGATCACGCTGAGACCCAGACCCCAAACGTCATGACTTCTCCATGACGTCTACCCCCAAAGGTCTCGCCCGCTTCCCCGGGGCTGGCTTCTCATCCTCCCGGTCGTTCTTTCACAGCCCCAGGGCCCCGTAGCGCGTAGGGGTCCCCCGAGTTGAGCAGGGACCGACCGTCCCGGTATTCCTATTGTCCTACCACGAAATGTTCTTAGAACCCAAACATGTTCTAATAACAAAAACCATGCTCTTAGAACATAAGCCCGATGTGTTAAAACCAGCAGCCAGAAATGTTCTAAGAACGTTTCGTGGAAACCACAGAAAAAAAGGTTCTTAGAACATTCTCTGGTGGGGCCAGTGGCGAGCCAGGACGCTTCGCCACTGCTTGACCGAGGCCGAAAACGCAGCGAAGAACCTCCCGCCGGGATCTCTTCATGACCCGATGGGATCTGGGTGTTCGGTTTTCGGGTCAGCTCGGCTCCCAGGCGGCCGCTCGGGACGATCCCGGCAGCCCCGGTGAACACCCCGCGTCTGGGAGGCCACCTGGAATCCACGGAAACATTCGAAAACCTCTACCTTCGAGCTTGAAGGGGGTCTGGGGACGCAGGACGCGCGGGTCAGCCGCCCGACATTTGACCCTCGAAGTGGATCTGGAAAAAATTGGTCGATGCCCAACCACACATGTGTGTCCAACACCGACAGCGGCCCCTGTTGGGCGGGAGGCCTTCTGCCACGACTAGACAGGACTTTCCTGCTCTCGGTCTTGAAGCACATGCTTTCCGTACCCAGTTCTCGGGGAGACGTAAGACTCGGGTTCGGGGGACGCAGCTTGGCCTGACGGGGACATCATGAAACTGGCGAGATCCATCCTGAAATTTGACGCGAGCTCCTGCTGCAAACATTGCACGAAAACTGGACGGTCACAATCCAAGACGCGTTCCTCAAAAACCGTCGGCAGCTGTCTTCAAGATACATAAGAACATCCAACAAGCAAGAATAATCTTGCAGGGTCCCCTCCCCGAATCGACCTCGATCCCCAGACCCCCGACGTTCTGATTGTTTCACAACGGCAGACCCCAAACGTCTGCACCCAACCCCCAGGACGGGCTCTTCACCCCCAGTCGTTTCCTGACGCTCCCAAGACCCTGTAAAAGCCCCTGGCGGCCGAAAACCACGAAAACCCTCCCGCCGTGATGTTTTCTTCCCACGGCGCGACGAGGCCTGGGCCGACTTGGAGACCTCGCTCCGACCCCACCCGCGGCAATCGCCCCGACTGGCGGCTGCCGCCCCGCGGCCGGCGGAGGCTGGGCGGAGGAGGGGGGAGGAATGGGAACACTATCAGAGAGGAGGAGGAGGAGGAGGAGGAGGAGGAGGAGGAGGAGGAGGAGGAGGAGGAGGAGGAGGAGGAGGAGGAGGACCGAGGCCGCGGCCGGCGGCTGCCGCCCCGCGGCCGCGAGCGCCGCGCGCCGCAGCCCGCGGCCGGCGGAGGCCGGGCACATGCGGGGGCCGCGCGGCTGCTCGGCCAGGCGGGCGCGGGCGAGCGCGGCGGGGGCGGCTGTGAGACGAGGCCGGGGCGAGGAGCAAATCGGGGTGTGGTCTCCTCCTCCTCCTCCTCCTCCTCCTCCTCCTCCTCCTCCTCCTCCTCCCCTTCCTCCTGGCAAGCCGGGACGCCCGGGACACACAAATACATACACACAAATAAAAGGATTCCCCATATTCCATATTTTCCCCTATGTTCTGGGTTTCTGTCTTCCCCCCCCGCTTCCCACATGTTCCCATGTTTTCCTGGGAGTGGACGATGACTTGTGTCTGTGTATCCTTTCCCCTCCTGAGCCAGGGCGAGGATCAGATCGGGGTTTGGTCGACCCAACAGGGGGTCCAGCTGAGAGGATGTGGTGCTGTAGGTTTGGGGCAATTTTGCATTGCACACGTGTCGCGCCAGAAAGCTGTAAAGTGTTGTGTGTTGCATTGTGCTGCAAATAATGTACTGCGCGCGAAAGCCCAGCAGTATACCTGCGCACCGGAATGTATTGCACGCCCCAAATCCATCACAGCGGCACACATCTATTGCACCAATTCTATTGCACCACCCCCTTGTAGCTGGACCCCTTTTTGCGCCAACCATTCTGGAGAGGACATTCGAAAGTAACTACTGGGAGTCTTTCGTCGGAAAGATTAAAAGGGATTCAGCCCCCTTTGGGAGCTGTTACGCCGGAGTGGGCCTCGGATTAAGCGGGACTCAACCGGATTATGCGGGATGAAGCCAGATCAAGCGGGATTCAGTTGAGCGCCCGAGTTATCCGGGGTAACTCGGGTCCGGGGTAACTCGGGTTTGGATTCCCGGAAAAGGAACCCGAGTTAGCCCTGACCCGAGTTATCCCTGATGATTCGGGGCTCTGGACGCCCGAATTATCCGGGGTGACTCGGGTCCGGGGCAACTCGGGTTTGGATTCCCGGAAAACGAACCCGAGTCATCCCTGACCCGAGTTGCCCCTGATGATTCGGGGCTCTGATCCAGCGGGATCGAGCCGGATTCCGGAACAGGGCAAAATCAGAATTCGGCCTCCCTGGAACTGCATCCGACGGGACACATCGAGAATCTATGAACTCTGGCGGCTCCGGAGGACGTCTCCGGCGCCGCGGCCTTCTCGGAGCGTTCCGCGGCGCTCGGAGCGCGGCGGGAGCGCGGCAGCTCTGGAGCGGCAGCCTGGGCGGCTGGCCCCGCCCGAGGCTGGCCAAGAGGCGGCTGGCCCGGCAGCGGGCCGGCCTTGAAGCGTTGTCGCCCTAACAGGGGATATGTCGACCCCTATCCCAGGCTTCGTGGGGTTTCCGAATGGACCAGAAATTTGGGGCCTAACCCTGGGATATACGATGGGGGGGTGTCCATTCTCGATAGGGGTGCGTCCGAATAGCCCCCTTGGGGTGTATCCCAGGGTTTTCCCATTCTTCTGAGCGGCCAGACTTTTCGGGCGAAACTCGGGGATTGGGGGAGAAACATCGCCCGCGACGCCCCGCTTCGGGCCCCTGGGCGCCCTCACAGATCGATCCGCCTCGAGCAGGGGAACGAACTCTATGCACCGTCGCATTTTCTGGCCCTGCATTGAAATTTGCACTGGAGAGCGGCTCCTGGTGTATACGGGACCTTGGTGTATACATTTTTCGTCGTTACCCCGGGCCATCGGGGAAAGAAGTATACACCACACCACTCCAGCGTCGTCCCCGCCCCGAAAAAAGTCCTGGAATTAAAAAAACAGCCCGCCACTGGCAATGTATAGGTTCCAGTTTCCGATCGTGGATGACGCAGAAAGGTCGGGTCTTGGGCCGCGGTCGTGACTATCCCGATGTTGCAATTTTGTTCGCGACGTCGGATCTCAGGGTCTTAGAGGCAGTTTTTGTCCGTGGACTCTGGGAAGTTTACCTGCATGGAGGCTCTGGCAAGCTTGCTTGCATGGAGGGTGGAAAGAGGCGGGGGGCGTGGCGAGGCCCGAAAGGAAATCTGCACTTCACGCAAGCCGGGACTCACTTGCACGCCTTTTCGGCCCAGCATTGCTTGAACAGGCGGCAGGGAGGGGGGGGCATGCCATGCAAATGAACTCGCCTGAGTCCAACGAAACATACCTTCTTAGTGTTAGGGATGGGATAGCGAGGGGGGGAAGAGGCTGAATTAGAGAGCAGATGAAACAACCCTCACAAGAAGCACCCCGACAGGCGAAGCCGTTTAGCGAGAGCACCCACGGAAGGAATCGAGCGGGGCAGGGCTGTCTAGCAAATGCCCAGGGCCGTTTGGTAAACATGAATCATGGAGGTCGGGGTGGCTGTTCTCTTCTGAAGCGTAGAGGACATCCCCAGCGCGCGGAGCGCGCCAGGGGCGGTGCTGGTGGCGCCGCCAAGGAGGTCGCCGATGCGAGAAATCCGCGCGGACCTACAACAATTTCTGTCTATGCAATTTCTTCGTTGCCGGGCTGCAGGTACCGTGCTACCACAAGGAACGCACAAGAAAGAACGAATGAGCTTTTCTGGCCACGGCGAGCCTCGGCCACGAACGGGTGCCTCGACCTGGATCCAAGGAAGGACCCGAATACCCGAGCCCCTCCTGAGCCCGAAGCGGTCTTTATTTCAACGCTTTGACTTTGCACTGTAGACTTTGGAATGCCCTTGAAATTCATCCCCGGGAGATGACCAAAGTCGGGGCTCCGGGGGTATAATAAACGTTTTGTCCAAGCCAATCGCATGTATGGATGTACAGAAAGCACATAGACAGCACCACATATACAGCATATAGACAGCCCTGCCACACGTTCGTGACTTGGAAAAGCTGAATTGGTGAGTATCCCATAGCCCTGCCACACGTTCGTAATGATGTTCCTTCTCAACATCGACAAATAGAAACTTCGACTCGTAACTTTCCCCGGGAATGCTGAAGTTCGGCCTCGCCGCCCCTCTCCCCCGACCAACTTTGTCTTGGCTGGAGATAATCAAGACCAGGGGCTGGGATGATTTATCATCCGGGGCATGGACCTATGGACCACTTTGGATTCAGGCGGGGCTCAGATTTTAGAGCCGTTCCCGACGGATCCGGGTCAAAGAAGAACCTGTGCGTGGCCGATTCTCGAGGGAGGGAACGGGGAGCGGGACGGCAAGGGGATTGTGGAGGGGAAGAGGGGGGGCGCGGACAAGATTGGCTCGCCTGCGGCCAAGCACCCTGTCCCTCCGCGTCGTCACTGTCCACTTTTCGCAGGACGAAATTATTATCGGCCCGTATCCTGTGAGGATGCGCGATAAGAATGCAATGGCCTTGGACGCCCATTTCGAAGCTTTTCGAGCGAGGCGCGGCCAACGACGGTGGCCAAGGATGAAATCAGGAGGCAAGGATGCAAGGGTACGCTTGGGAAGGCTGCTCATCCTTACCATGCGGGTTGACTGCGCATCAGACGAAGCCAGGCCGAGAATGACATCGGGTGAAAGGATCAGTGGAGAATCTCTGAGATCCGGCGAATCTGAAAGATGTCTCGGGCGCCGCGGCCTGAACGCTCTGAAGCAACCCAGAACGCTCCGAACGGATTGATCCTCGTCCTAGCCCCGTCAGGTTATGCTCGCCGATTCGGGGGTGCTGGATCGGACCATGGTAACCGAACGGCACTCGACCGGGCCTGGTCACTCGTCAAGGGGAGGGGGGGGGGGACTTGAGATGCGAAGGGCAGTGGGCGCCATTCGAAGAAGAAAAAGCCGTATGGGCATAAACTGCTGCCGCTCCGCGCGGAGCGCCAAACACTTACGTGCATGCCGTGCTTCTTCGATGCACATCCACACGAGCATGAGCTGTCGGAGGTCCTTGCAGAATTGTTTGTTTGGGTCGGCGCTATGACCCCCAGGCCTCAGAGACGCAGGAAGTAGTGCACCCCTCGCTCTTCCTCCTCCTCATCCTCCTCCTTCTCCTCTCCCTTCCCCTCCTCCCTCGCTCCTCCTCCTCCTCCTGCCCTAGCTCCCCCCCCCTCCTCCTCCCTCGCTCCTCCTCCTCCTCCTGCCAGAGGCGGTGCCGCCGAGCAGCGGCGGTGACAGGGTGCCCAGCGCCGACCCGAGAGAGATCTAGGCGGCACGTCGAACAGGCGCTGCTCCTCCAAGGCTGACAGCGGAAGGGCAAGGATGAAGGGAAACTGGGACACACAAATAAATACACACAAATAAAACGATTCCCCATATTTTCCTATATTTTCTGTGTTTTTGTCGTCCCCACCACTTCCCATATTTTCTTATATTTTCTGGGAAATCGACGATTAATTGTGTCTGTGTGTTTTTTCCCCTCCTGAAAGGAGTGGGACAGCAATTTTGACCCTTCCTTGTCCGCACTGGCGGCTGCCTCAATCTGCTTCTCGGGGCCCAAGGCGGCGATTTTATCTCCCTCGAGGCCGAGCGCCGTCTTCCTGGACGCAGCAGGACATGATCTTCCTGCCCGAGCAACGCCAAACAGGTGGGCGAGCAGGCCATCGGCAGCACCCTCCGGCGGCGCGCCCAGGGGGGGAGGTGCAGGAGGCGGGCCTGCTCAGAAGGCTCGGCCGGCCCCCGGGGTAGAGGAGGCGGGCCGGCTCAGGAGGCCCAGCCGGCCCCCGCGGGGTGGAGGAGGCGGGCCTGCTCAGAAGGCCCAGCCGGCCCCCCGGCCCTCGCAAGAGCTCTTCAGCACTCGCGGCGGCCACGGGGGGCCTCTGACAGAGGGCTGGGGGGCCCCCCCACCAGCGCGAACACTTCGACGGGGGGAACGCCTGGTCGTGCTGAAGGATGGGGGGAACTGGCAAAGGGGGTGGGAACATCGACCCAGAGCCAGCGATCCGTCAACAGTGGATCGGCGATGGCCCCCCGATGGCGAATCCGCAACTTCCTGAGCGGGTCGGGCTATCGGGCCCATGTCGGCGACCAGTGGGCGATTGAGGAACGATGCGTCCCACTCTCAGCCCATCCCCACCCTAACGTTAGGTCGGGTATGTCCTCCTACAGGCGGATTTGGGAAGAAAAACCAGTAATCCGCCGACCCTGTCGGCGTGTGCGAGGGGTTTGCCTGTGCGAGTCGTCGTCACCGTCAAGCGTCGTCTGCGTCGTCCCCTTTCCCTGCACCCTCCCCAAGCCTGTCAGAGAGAGAGAGAAAGAGAGAAACAAAAAAAAAAAAGCCTCGCAGTGTCGTAATCGAATCGAAGGGAAGCCTCTTCCCTTTGATTCCCTCCCCGTCGGGGAAGGATCCCGGGGGGGTCGCCACCAGATACGCTTTCCCCCCTGAGGTCAGATACGCATCCCCTCTGGGGGTCCTGGGGCAAAATACGTAGCACCTCGCAGATGCGGATAAGAGTGAGGGGGCTGTGGGGACGTCGGCAGTTTGCTAGACTCTGGAGAAGCCCGCCGCAGGCGCCAAAGTTTCACAATTTATGCAACGAGCCCGCCGCAAACGCCAATGTTTTCGTTAAACCAATGTGGGTAGGCCGCGGGTGGGTCGCGAATGGGTCGCAAATGGGTCGCGAGTGGGTCGCTGTTGGATCGCGGGTGCAGAAGGCAGAATATCCGCCCCATAATAATCACCCCGAGAAGCGAAGCCGCTTAGTAAACGCACACAAGGAAATGAATCGAACAGGGCAGGGCTGTTTAGTCAACGCCCAGGGCCGTTTAGTAAACGTCAATTGTCGGGTCTGGGTGGTTTTTCCTTCCTTGAGCGTGGGTCGCGGGGTGCGTCGCGGGTGGGTCGCGGGGTGGGTCGCGGGTGGGTCGCGGGTGGGTCGCAGATGGGTCGCGGGGTGGGTCGCGGGTGGGTCGCGGGGTGGGTCGCGGGTGGGTCGCGAGTGGGTCGCGGGTGGGTCGCGGATGGGTCGCGGATGGGTCGCGGATGGGTCGCGGGTGGGTCGCGGGGTGGGTCGCGGGTGGGTCGCGGGGTGGGTCGCGGGTGGGTCGCGGGGTGGGTCGCAGGTGGTTCGCGGGGTGGGTCGCGGGTAGGTCGCTGGTGTGTCGCGGGGTGGGTCGCGGATGGGTCACGGGGTGGGTCACGGGGTGGGTCGCGGGTGGGTCGCGGGTGGGACGACCACAATAAACAACAACAACAACAACAACAACAACCACAACCATAACCACAACAACCACAACAACAACAAGAACAACAACAACAACAACAACAACAACAACAACATCACAACCAACAACAATGACGACGACGAGGACGACAACAACAACAATCATTCTAAGACTGTTCGCTCCGATCTGCTCATTTGCTAATCAATCGTATATCCCAAACCCTCGGTACCCGCCCTCGTCGTCTTCGATCGTACCCCCTTGGGGGTATATCTTCCTGACTTGCCACGTGTATTCAGCGCAGCCCCTAAAACAAGGGAAGAGAGGACGGGTGGAAGGGGGAGGGAGAAGAATGGAGCACGGGAGGAATCAGCAGGAGGGGGCAAGTAGCACAAAACAAATGGTAGAACCAGACGGGCAGATCGGGTGGGCAGACTCATAGCGGGCAGGTCGGGGAGGCGGGCCCAGGCGACGAGGTCGAACAGGCGGGTTGCTGAAGCGTGGGTCCTGCATGAATCGCGCGGGAGTCTCGAGCGTTAGCGCGATTCCCAAGTAAATCGTAAGAAAAGGGCGCGTGGGCCACGAAAGGCATACAATCCGAGGCCACAGAGGGCAGCGACGAGGCGCTGAGGGCAGCACCGGGGCCACGAAGGGCAGCGAGGCGAGGGGGCCACAAAGGGAGACAGCGGGGCCACGAAGGGCATGCGTATGGGGCCACGACGGGCGCGAGCGAGCGGGGGCCACGAAGGGCATTCGTATACGGGGCCACAGAGGGCGACAGCGGGGCCACTGAGGGCAGCAAAGGGGCCACGAAGGGCAGCGAGGGCGCCACGAAGGGCGACAACGGGGCCACGAAGGGCATGCATATGGGGCCACGACGGGCGCGAGCGAGCGGGGCCACGAAGGGCATTCGTATACGGGGCCACAAAGGGCGACAGCGGGGCCACAAAGGGCAGCGACGGAGCCACCGAGGGCAGCAACGCAGCCACGGAGGGCAGCGAGCGAGGGCGACCGCGGAACCAGTGCGGGCAGCGATGGGCATATCGAAGGCGGGCGAAGGGCAGCGAGCGGCGACGGCAGTCATCAACGAGCTGGTCGGGCGGGCAGGCCCCGACGGGCAGGTCGATCGGGAGGGTCGTTGAAGCGTGAGTCCTGCTTGAACCGCCAGGCAACATGTAGCGGGAGCGCGATCACTGAGTGTCGAGGACCGGCATCAGAATAGATTGTGAGGAAAAATCAAGCGAAGCTGTTCGGTGGTAAGTTGCGAAGAAGTGCCAAGCGAGAACGCGATTCTGCAATACCTTGTCATCATGAAGTATCAAGCGGGAGCCGGGATTCGGTGGAAAATTGCCAGGAAGTCCCAAGCGAGAGCAATATTCTTGAATCCATTGTGAAGTATCAGGCGGGAGCCATTGTTGTTGTAAACAAAGGGCCAACGACACAGATTGAGCCTCAAGACCTTCCCTGATAAAAAAACAGGGTGCGAGCCCCGGGAGGGGCACTTCAATCGAAAAAACAAAAATGTGAACTGGGTGGGGGGTACTTACAATAATTATTCATCAGAAATGAGACTTCAACAACAATAACAACAATAATAATAACAACAATAACAGCAACAGCAGCAGCAACAACAGCAGCAACAGCAACAGCAACAACAACAGCAGCATCAACAACAACAACACAAACACCAACCACAACAACACCACCACCAACAACAGCACCAACACCAACAACACAACCACAACCACCAACAGCAACAGCAACAGCAACAGCAACAGCAACAGCAACAGCAACAGCAACAACAACAACAACAACAACAACACTAACAACACCAACAACAACAGCATCAACAGCAACAACGCAACAAGCAGAATTCTCACCACGAATCCCCTATTCAGCCACGCACCCAGGGAGTTCGGCCCCCTCACTCTGACCAGAGCACGACATGCGTGTCCCAAGAAGCACCCGAGACGGTCCGAGAGGGCCCCCTATCGACAAACGATCGGTCCAAAACGCCTTCGCGCTCCCAGACTGCCCAAGAGACCTCCAAGACACCCTAGCAGGACTCCAAAGGCACTCCCGAAAGGGCCCCAAGGAACACAAAACCTTGATGTTCCAAAGGTTTTTGACAGGAATTGAGCGTTCTCGCCCTTTCCGCTTCTCGCCGCTCCAAGACGGCCGGAGATGCGCTCAGGATCGTCCGAGGACGGCCTGCAAGGCTTCCAAGAGCACTCCAAAACATCCCAAGAGAACCCCACGACAGCCCAAAACGCCTCCAAGACGGTCCAAAAGGCCCCCAAGACGGCTCCAAGAGCGTGCCTTGACGGGGAACCCGAACGGACATTTCGAGCCCTCGGCTCCGAGAAGCTCCCAGGAGGCCCCAGGAGGTTCCCAAGAGGTCCCAAGAAGTCCGCGAGGGGCCTCGACAAAACCCGAGAAGGCCCCTAAGAGGCCTCCAGGAGGCTCCCAAGAGATCCCCATATTCCTCCCCAGAGGCCCACGAAAGCCTTCCAAAGAGACCCCAAGAAGCATCCCTCAGGACTCGTTCCCGCGTCAGCGTCGTCGTCGTCGTCGCCGTCGCCACCACCGCCGTCGTCGGCGACGTCCCCCTTCAGGGTCGGCGACACCCGCCGCGAGGCCTTCGCAATAAGCAAACCATGCTCAAAACTGAATAAGAAAAAAAAACTCGTACCCATAATTTGATTTGTTCGACTATCTTTGAATATTCCTCCTGTAGGGGAACATGCCCGACTTAACCCTAACGCTGCCCCTCAGGGGGGAGGAGGAGGAGGAGGAGGAGGAGGAGGAGGAGGAGGAGGAGGAGGAGGAGGAGGAGGAGGAGGAGCAGCAGCATTAGCAGCAGCAGCAGCAGGTGGAGAAGGAGGGGGGGGAGGGAAGGAGGAGGAGGGGAGGAGGAGGAGGAGGAGGTGGAGGAGGAGGAGGAGGAGGAGGAGAAGGAGGATCCTCGAGGAGGAGGAGGAAGAGGAGGAGGAAGAGGAGGAGGAAGAGGAGGAGGAAGAGGAGGAGGAGGAAGAGGAGGAAGGAGGAGGAGGAAGAGGAGGAGGAGGAGGAGGAGGGGGAGGAGAAAGGGGAGGAGGACGCGAACGACCGTGTGAGGTACGACCGAATTCGACGGAAAAACAAACACAACAAACGAATTGCCAGGCGCCCTAGGATCCAAAAAGGAGGTCCTCATCGAGGAGGAGTAGGAGGAGGAGGAGGAAAAGGAGGAGGAGGAGGAAGCGGAGGAGGAGGAGGAGGAGCAGGAGGAGGAGGAGGAGGAGGAGGAGGAAGGGGAGGAACGGAAGGAGGAAGAAAGCGAGCGCCCGACATTTCTGATCACCGAGGGCGTCACCCACGGCCTTTCAGCACCCCAGCGCTCGCCGCGGCGGGCTCCATCGATCTGCGCCGCCTATACATATCGCAGGCGCCTGGGTGCACTCTTTACCCGCTGGCCCCCCTCTGTGGGCCCATGGGTGTGCGATGTGTGCTGCCATCTCGGAGCGACTCGGCGCCGTCTCGGTGGGAGGCCGTGTTCTGCGCCGCCGGGATATGTCCATATCAACTGCCGCGGGGTCGTGTCCCAGGGATTCGGGGAGCGGTGGACATGGATACCTGCCCGCCCATGCCGGCTGGCAGATATCCACATCCACCACTCCTCGATATCTCCGGGACACGACTCCGAAGCAGTGGATGTGGACAGATTCTGGCGGTGGATGTTTTTTTTAAAGGCCAATCTACTTGCATGGAGGGGCGAAGGGGTGCGGGGCGAGATGCGGCAAGGACAATTAACTTCAATTGAGCTGGGACTCACTTGCACGCCTGTTCGGCCCAGCGCTGTGTGAGAAGGTGGCAGAGGGGGGGGGCAAGGGGGAGATACTCTGCGATGCCCTGACTATGTCAAAACGGAGCCCCCGGAAGTCCGCCGACCCCTTGTGGGTCTCTAGGCGTGTGAGATAGTTCCCCCCCATAATCCCCCCCCAGGGACCCGAAACCGGAGATTCGACCCCCCCCCCCCCCCCTCGCCTACCACGACCCCTCGCCGAACGCGCCAAGGGGGAGCAAAGGGCCCAAAAACGGGCCTAGAGCGCACCAGGGGTCTCCGAGACGATCCAAGAAGGCCTTGAGTAGCCAAACGAGCGGCCAAGACGACCACGATGACTCCAAGACAAGCAACGAGACCTCCAAAACGGCCCAAGAGGCCTCCAAGATGCGTCCCAAGAGGGTCCCTAGACGCAAACATGGGCCCATTCCCTTCGTAAAACATACAATTTTCACAAATTCGCCTTATGGGCTTTCCGATGCTCCCAGACGGCCCAAGAGGCCCCCAATACCGCCCCAAGACGGCCCAAGAAGCCTCCAAGAGGGCCACAAGATAGCCCAAGAGGGCCCCAAGACGGCCCAACAGGCGTCAAAGACGGCCCCAGAGGGCCCCGAAGACGGCCCCCAAAACGCTCCAGGAGTGGCCTCCCAAAGAGCTCAGTATGGTCCCACACGGTCCAAGTGCGATCAAAGACACCCAAGATGGCCTCCAGACGGCCCAAGATGCCCCCAAGAGGCTCCAAGAGGCATCCAAGATGCGCCCCAAGAGGGCCTCTAGACGCAAAAATTTGCCCGCTCCCATCGTAAAACGTACATGTTTCACAAATTCGCCTTTTGGGCTTTCCGACGCTCCCAGACGGCCCAAGAGGCCCCCGAGACGGCCCAAAGAACCTCCAAGAGGGTCCCAAGACAGCCCAAGAGGGCCCCGAGACGGCTCAAGATGCGCCGAAGACGGCCCAAGACAGCCCCGAAGACGCCCCCAAGAGCGCTCCAGGAGCGCTCCAAGTGCTTCCAAGAGAGCTCAACATGGTCCCAGACGGTCCAAGAGCGATCGGAGACACCTGAGATGGCCTCCAGATGGCCCAAGGCGCCCCCGGAGGCCTCCACGATACGTCCCAAGAGGGTCCCTAGACGCAGAGATTTGATCATTTCCTTTGTACAACATATGTGTCAGAAATTCGCCTCTTGGGCTTTCCGACGCTCCAAAACGGCCCAAGAGGCCCCGAAAACCGCCCCAAGACGGCCCAAGAGGCCCCCAAAACGGCCCCACGACGGCCCAAGATGGCCCGAGACGGCCCAAGAGGTCCCCAAGACGGCCCAGGAAGGCTCCAAGACGGCACCAAAAGGGGCCTAAGAGGACAACCGAAAATTGAAAAATCTAGCTTTCCGCCCCCACGAGCCCCCAAGAATGCCCCAAGAGGCCGCCAGAGGCCTCCAAGAGGCCGCCAAGACGCCCCAAGGAGCCCCCAAGAGGCCCCCAGGAGGCCCCCCAAAGACCCCCAGACGCTTCCGTATTGCGAGCCGTGAAGCCAACTGCAATGCACTCCGCGCATACAGCCTTACTCTTCCTCGTGAAGTGCTCACTCTCTTGCTCAGCGCTAATGTGCTGCTGCCGCGCGAACTGTTCCGTGCGCGCTGCGAACGTCAACAGCCTCTTCACCCGTTTCGACTCGTCTGCCACATCTTTCGCGGCGATGCATCGCTGATCACAGTTTCCGCACACCACTTTTGCTCCTTTCGTCTTCCGGTGGCCCTCCACTTGGCTGCGGGTCGAAAGGCCGACCTCCCAGGAGGACACCCCGCACCCGGGTGCACAGCACGCAAGGCGCTCGCAAAACACGCCCCATACCACCGGCATCACGCAAACATTTGGACCCCCTACGTATCTGCCACTACCCGCGCGCGACATCGCACCCTCACACAAGACGCCGCTGGCCTCGCAACGCTCACAGAAGGGGTCGGCGGATGTGGCGCAAGCCTGTAGAATCCTGAAGATTTCTCCGGGATCAGCTCTCCTCACCCTGAGTCGTTGTTGGACGACCGAAATGGGGACGGAAAGAATGGGCACAATGCCTAACAACAAATGTTGTCGCAAACCAACAGCGGCCGCTGTTGGGCAGGCGGCCTTCTGTCTCGAATGGACACAGGCCGCGGCGGCGCGGACAGCGAGTCCTGTTCCAAATGAATAGGAACTGCTGCTGGGCATCGTACCCATTCTTTCCGTACCCGTTTCGGGCGTCCAGATCGTTTTCTCACGGTCCTGAGGCCCGGCGAGGGCCCCCGCAGAGCGCAGACGATTTGTTCGACACGAGCAGGTCTGCCCAGAGATCCGACGTCGTCACTTTTGCAACACGGGGTCCCCCTCCTCCTCCTCCTGCTCCTCCTCCTCCTCCTCCTCCTCCTCCTTCTCCTCTCGACCAGCGTTGCGTCCTGAACCGTTTTGATTGACGGTCCTGCGGCCCAGCGAGGGCCTCCCGAGCCCGAAACCTGTGGAAAACCTCCATCTTGAATCTTTCCATGCGCTAGGAGGAGGAGGAGGAGGAGGAGGAGGAGGAGGAGGAGGAGGAGGAGGAGGAGGCACAGACAGGGCTGAGCTGGACCTCTGGGTGCGGGGGGGGCCTTCTGGACCGTCTCTGGGCCGCCGCCGAGGACGTCTGAGGCTCTCGGCGCTCTCCGCCGAGAGCCCTCTCGCGAAGCGATCCTCGGTGGCACGTGTCGGGGATCTGCTGACCTGGGTCAACCCAGAACCGGGCCAGTCAGGCTCTGCAGGATCCTGCAAGCTCTTGCAGGATCCTGCACCCACGCCCCGGTCAAGGCGACCCTGGACCTGCAGGATCCTGCAGGATCCGGCGCTCTGACTGACCCCCGGTTGTAAAGGGGCCCATGGACACACACGAATAAATACATACAAATAACAGGATTCCCCATCTTTCCCCATATTTTCTGGGTTTTCGTCGTCCCCCCCTTTTCCCATACTTCCCTGGGAGTCGGCGATTAACTGTGTCTGTGTGTTTCTTTCCCTCCTGAGTTTGCCCTGACCCCCGCCTCTTGCGCCCCGATCGGTGGCGCATTGGGTGGGCGCTCCGGGCCGCGGGGTGTTGCCGCAGGGGCTGTGGGCAGCGAGGGGCGCCAGCTCGCCTCGCGCCTCCGCAGCGAGGCGAGGGGGCGCGGCGCGCGGCCGTGGAGAGTGGGAGGAGGAGGAGGAGGAGGAAGCTTTTTCATCCCGGGTCATTTTCTTGACGGCCCCGAGGCCCTTTCAAGGGCTTCTGGTGCCCGAAAATAGCGAAAAACCTCCCGTCGTGATTTGTTCACAACGCGTAAAGGAGGAGGAGAAACAGGAGGAGGAGGAGGAGGAGGAGGAGGAGGAGGAGGAGGAGGAGGAGGAGGAGGAGGCGGGGGGGGATGAGAGGGACGAAGAGCACTCCAAAAGGCCACTGGACATCCTTCCCCAGCCATGGACCCCTTCAATGCCCTTCTCCTCCCCCTCTCCCGCTCTGCCTCTTCCTCTTGCAACTGCCCCTGCTCCTGCTCCTGCTCCTGCTCCTCCTTTTCCTCCTCCTCCTTTTGCTTCTCCTCCTCCTCCTCTTCCTCCTCCTCTTCCTCCTCCCTCCCCCGTCTAGATTGACCACGCCGACAGTGTCACCCCAAGGGATCCGCCTAATTTTGGAAGCTCCGCGCGAAAGTCTGGGATCGGCGCCTTCGGCGCTGCCACTGGCGCGCTCCGCGGTCCAGGGAAGGCGGTCCAAGCACCGACCCCAGAACTCCGCGCGGATCTCCGAAAGTTCATGCTTAGGCAGTGTTCTCTGACGCCGATCCCTCCTCCTCCCCCCCCCCCTCCTCATCCTTTCTCCTCCTCCTTTTCCTCCTTCTCCTTTTCCTCCTCCTCCTCCTCCTCTCCTCCTTCCTCCTCCTCCTCCTCCTCCTCCTCCTCCTCCTCCTCCTCCTCCTCCTCTTGCGAAATTCCATCGGACGCCCCTGACAGAGTAGGATGTCGGGGAGCTGGCGTAGATGGCCGCAGGCTATGACATAAAACCAACCTAGCACCCAGCAGGGGCGCGGGGCGCGGTTCAAAAAACACGCGATGGAACAAAAAGCACCGTGCGCCATGCTTGTTGCAGGGAGATGCCGACCCAGCGGTCGGCTGCCGGGGGCGGTCCGGGGAGCGGCCTAGCAAAGGCCCTCCCTGAGGCCAGGAGGAATACACAATGGACGTGGGTGAATCCATTCCGCTTGCCTGCCATCTGGGGGGGGGGATGGGGTACTCCTACACCCATGGGGGTAAGCCCCGAGGAAGAAGAAAGGTCTGGGTTCAGGGGTTCTTTCTCCTGGGGGGTAATCCCCCAGGAATGAAAATTAATACAAACAAAAGTGTGCAACAGCATCCCGGAGGTCGCAGCATTTATGAAGGAAACTCACATGCTCGACCATGGACCATCTGTTACCGATCTCCGCAACATGCGAGATTGACCCTCGGCAAGAATGACCTTAGGTGCGCGGCCTAGGGTGGGGGCCCTTCGGGGACACCACCAGGCGCGCATGCCGATGCGAACTCATCGCATTCAGTGACCAGGGGGGGCGCGTGGGGCCCGCACCACCAAAGGTCACTCTGGCGAAAGGTCACTCTTACGTGTAGCAAACCATCGCTCCTGGGCAGTCTTCACCAATCTTCGGCGGTCTTCGGGCAGTCTTCGGCGGTCTTCCGAGGGTATCTGGCGGTTTGTGACAGCGGTCTTCGGCGCGAAAGCTGGATGGTTAAGTTCAACACCAAGGGGTCCATGATCGAACACCAAAAAAACAATCCCAGCAGCCCTCTGGGCGTACGTGGTCTAAGGCGGTGTCTCTTCCAGTCCCTTTCTTCCTCTTCGGTGTGGGGTTTATCACTGTTCCTTATGAATATACACCCGATATTTCAGGCGGCCACCAGCCAACCAGGAACAATGAGGACCCCATGAGGGCACCCCCCACCATCCCTCTTAAAACGCAATATAAAATATACGTTGGGGCAAAGTCTGGAATCACTTTCGTGAAGCCCGCGAACACCTTGTTTGTTTGTGTGGCAGGGACGGCGGTGGTGTCAGCATATGACCTGCTACACAATGCACTTCGCGGCTAAATCTTGATCGTGCGCGGCCACCCCGCAATCACTGTCAAGTGGTGGCGTGTGGCCTGCTGTGCGCAGGCCCACCCGGCACAACGATGGGCATTGGTCTTGGACATGGATGTTGGAGGCCGACACGTGTCCCGATGTGCGCTGTCACGTGCGCAGGCACACATGGCACACTCTGCGCGTGCCCCGGACGTGGCGCACCTGGCGCGGCTGGAGTATGCGGCACACCTGGGGCACGCGGGCGCACGTGGCGCATCCAGCGCACCAGGCGTGCCTGGCACGCTCGAACCCCAGGGGTGCCTGGCGCGCGTGGCGCGCCTGGCACGCGTGGCGCACCTCGCCCCAGCGTCGCGCACATAGACTCGGTGTTGGTTCCCAGTAACTGTCGATCCAACACACGACCGCTGAACATGCAGAGCCTCGGGTGCTACCTCTGTGTTGGGAGGGCGGGTGGGAGTGAGCTAGACGGCTTGCTATCTAAGGGGTGTGTTGACCCCTCGCCTTGCCCCTTATCCTGGACCTGGACGGGGCGCTCCGCGAGGTGTTGGAGCGTCCAAGATGGTTCCAAAATGGCGCCAGGTTCCTCAATATGGTTCCCAAAATGATCCGAGAAGCCTCAAGACCGCTCCAAGAGAGACGTGTCCAAGTGGCCCGAAGGCTCCCCCAAAAGGTCCCCAATATGACACAATCCTTTCAAAACCTTGGGCACATCAGTGGTCGATGGCCTTTTTTCGCCTTTTGGGTTTCGATGTGTTTTGCTGTTTTTCTTTTGGTTGCCTTCGATGTCCTGCTCCCCTTTTCGATTTCCATGGCCTTCCGAAGCCTCCAGGTGGCTCCAAGATTGCCCAAGAGGGTCCCAAAAGGGGCCCAAGAGAGACCCAAAACGGCAACCCAAGGCGACCAAGAGCGCTCCAAGAGTGCCCCTCAAGCGATTGCAGGCGCAATACAAGGGCAAGGCTGCTTGAACCCCCCATGTTTGATCGATGTCCTCCAAGATGGCCCCAAGAGGCGCCCAGGGGACCCCAAGAGGCCCCGAACAAAAAAAAGGTCCCCACTAGGCTCCCAATAGACCCCCAAGACGCCACAGAACGCTCCCCCTGGAGTACCCAGGACGCCCCAGGAGGCCCCTGAGACCGCCAAGGGGCCCCCGAGACGCCTCAACAGGCCTCCAATAAGATCTCAAGAGACATCCGAAGAGACTCCGAAAAGCCTCTCGCCCTTCTGCTTGCACTTTTCCTTCTTCGTCCTTGGCCTCGTCGTCTCAACTCCCCTGGGCGTCGTCGGTTTGGGATGGACTGGTGGGGAGACTTTTATGTTCGCAAACGCGCCGGGATGCCGGGCGCCGTCAAGAAACGCGGATGACTAGCAACGACCTAAATTCCGCGGCAAGAAGAGGGAAGGAACACAAGCGGAGAAAGAAACAGAAGCGAAGAAAGAGCACACAGGAGGCGAGCCACGCTGCGGCCCAGGAGACGCGGTAGACCGGGACGAACCACCAGACGAGGTGCAACACCAAACTAATTGGTGAGGATACGCGAAGCGTCAAGAACTCCTGAGAGTTCGCCGTAAGAACGACTCAGGGCAGCTCAAGGGGCCACTCAGCCGGACCAGGCCGGACGAAACTCGGGATCGAGCCAGACTCAGCGGTCCTGAGCCGACCCAACAAGAACAGGCCGAGTTTCGACCACGGATACGCCAGCGCAGAACGCCGGACTCGACCTGCCGGGAGCTGCATCCCAGCCGCTTCCCTCGAGGTTAAGAGAAATACTCAAATTAACAGCGCCCCCAGCTCGGTTCAAGCCCCTCGCAGCCGACAGTACATACTGGCACTGCCGACGCCGACTCTCGGTAGGGCACCCCGGGTCACAACAGCGGTGCCCACGACACGCCGCCGAGGGGCACGCATGAGCGCGCCACTGCTGGAAGGAACGGCGGGCCTCCAGACAGTGCCCAAGAAGCCACGCGCTGACGGGCTACCAGTGCCAGCATTTCAGTCAGATTACAGGGCAGTTGTTAATACATTGGATTTTTAATACATGGGATTTCTCATACATGATTAATTCATGAATGAATGTATGCATGAACTCATCTTTGTTTAAATACTAAATCCCTCCATGTTTAATACATGATCCGCACGCGGAGCATGTATTAAAACCAGCACTGTACCCTGACATGTGACGTTGCGCAATCGCAGCATCACAACAGACATCACGACAGGAGCCATCGGTCCCATCTTTCTGCGCCGGATCTCCAGCCGGATCGACCTGGGCGGTTCCTGGGGCCCGAACGCGTGCGAAAACGCCCGCTGTGGCAAACCTGCAACGCCAAGATCTCTGAGGCCTTCTCCCTCCCGAGCATCGCTGTATCGGGGGCGGGGCTATATGTTTTAAGCCAGAGCAGTGTGTCTGGCGCAAGTGGGTCCGCGGGGAGAAGTACGGTAGCATTTGCAATAGTTGGTGCCTAGATGCAACAGCTTGCCTGCTGGATGCACTAGTTGCGCGTGGTTGTAGTTGTGAATATTTCTCACAGGCAATAGATGTCGCCCTCTGCACGCGTACACAATCTAATCTCTGTTCGGTGACAACTACTGGGAGAGCCTTGTCTGTCCTCGAGATTCCGTTTCAAAATGTATGAGCGTGCGCTGGCGTCTAGTCCTCGATAAAGAACCGCTGGCTCCGACTCGTGTCCAGCTACAGTCGGCCCGTATCAGAAGGATGAGCGAAAAGGATGAAAGGACCTTGGACGCCCATTTCGAAGCTTTTAGAGCGGCGCGCGGCCAACGAAAGCGGCCAAGGATGGACCGAGGAGGCAAGGATACAATGATACCACTGGGAAGGGGAATGCCTGTAGTGCGCCGCTCAACGCTCCACCGTCTGCACCAGACCCACAACTCCATCATACCTATGCTTCTTCCCGAAGTATGGCCGCCCCCCGCCTCGCCATCGCTCGGACGTCCATTCCCTGTGTTTTTTTCGGCTTCGTGCGTGTTTTCTTTTTTCGCCAATGATCAAGGATGCTCCTCGATGGCCGTCGCCGGGAAACAAATGCACACGTCCGAGCGATGCCAGGCCGCAGGAAGGCCCCTTCGATGGCCGGCCGACCGCTGGGCGCTGCGGGCGCCCGCGGCGCGTCCAGGCCGGAGAGACGCCGCGCGGCGCCGAGGGGCCGCGCCCGAAGCGGGCACGGACAGCAACTCAGGAGAGCCCAGGATCGAATCCGCCGACCCCTCCTCGGCTCGTGGCACTGTCTCGCCCCTCCCCGAGCAGGCCCCGCCGCCCTCTGGGGAAGCCTCCTCCCTCGCACTTCTCCCCCCTGGGCGCGCCGCCTGGATCATATTCTCGAGTCGTAACTCGGGCATGCGGCGGCCGTTCGGGGCGACGTCCTCCTCCTCCTCCTCCTCCTCCTCCTCCTCCTCCTCCATCCAGGCATCCCCGAAACGCACTCGACGAGGCGCAGCCGCTGGAAAGCATCCCCAGGCCGGAACACCGCACAGAGACTACGAGAACGACCGAAAGCCTCGAACTTCGAATCTCCTAGGGCTCCCAACTTCGCGCTTCGCGCTGCGCGAAGCGCGAATAACTTCGCGCTCTCGCGCCGCCCTCCCAAAGGGAGAATAGGAGGACGAGGAGGAGGGGGAGAAGGAACGAGGACCGCGAAGCGCGAATAACTTCGCGCCCTCGAGGGAGCCCTTGAATCTCGGACTTCCCCCCCCTCTGGGGGGCTGCTAAAGGCGCCCCAGGCCCCAGGTGCCCCCAGCTTTTCGCTCGATGCTGCAGCCCCTGGGGCCCTCTGGGCCTCGTGAGCGGTGCTCTGGGGGCCGTGGTGGGGCGGGGGCTTCCGGCGAAATCCTGGGGGCACCTTGGGCCAAGGGCACTTCTAGCCACACCCGACCCTCGCTCGCCGTAAAACAGGGCTAGGATCGGGATAAATCGCTCCAGAGCGTTCCGGAGCGCTCTCAGAGCCTTCCGGGACGCTCTGGAGCGGCCGCGGCGCCCAATACATCCTCCAAACCCGCCGATTCTCAGAGATTTCGAGTTATCCCGATCCGATTTTGTCCCGATCTTCGCGTCGTTTTGCGCCGCCGATTCCTCCTCCCACCGGCCCGACGTGCGCGGGGCGCCGCGATCGCTGGGCGCGCCGCCCCACCAGCTCTACGGCGCCTGGGGCGGGCGGCCGAAGTGGGGCGGGGAGCGCCGCGGGGGCGGCGGCGGCAGACGGTGCCCCGGACGCATGGTCGTGGCCAGGTGTGGAGAGAAAACGCATACAGTCAACCCATAGAACCAAAGCCCGACGAAAATAAGGAGTACCAGGCTCCCCAAACGGCTCCAACAGGGTGCCCAGACGGGGGGCCCGACGAGCCCTCGGCGACAGAGGCTCCCAGGAAGCCTCAAGATGCCCCCAAGAGGCCACCACGAGCCCCCCAAGAGGCCCCCAGGAAGCCCCAAGAGGCCCCCCCGCCACATTAGAGAACGCATGGGTCGCCCTCCAGGGTCGGCGGCACCGGCCGAAAGGCCTTCGCAATAATGAGTACCCCCTTACAAGTCTGATATTTGATTATCCCTGAGGCGTTTATAGATGATGCTCCACAAGAGGCAGGGAGGCCGCGCTTCACCCATCTCCCCCAAAGATCCGATCGTAGCCCTGATCTTCGATCCAGACACCCCAGCATCGATACCTGCACGGAGAAATCAGATCTTTCCTGGGCCCCAGATTTGTTATCTCTGAGATTATTCTCGCCGGCACAAGATTCGGTAAGGTTGCGCGGGAAGGATGCAAGGGCATTGGATGGCCATGTTGAATTGCTTTCGACCGGGGCGCAGTCGAATACCTAAGAAGGATGCAATAATACCGATGGATGCACGGATGCACTGCAAGGGGCCCCTTGGAAAGTTGCCCATACTTACTATGCGGGTTGACTGCATTGCCACTCGCACTGGCCACAGCATGGCCTCGAAATGTCAGGGGACTCGTCGGCGTCGGCGCCTCTCCCTGGCTTCAGCGCTCGGTGCAGGGGCCGAGGGAGGAGGGACGAGCCGCGGGGCGACTTGGTCAGGATGGCCCGTGATGGGGGGAGCCTGCGCGGTCTGCGTGAGGATAACCATGATACGCATTCATCGACCCCCGGAGTTGCCACTGACTCTCGAGTTAATCCGCCGACCCCTTGGGGATCATCGGCGTGTGAGATGCTTCCCCCTCCCCAAACCCCTCCCCCGGGAGCCCGGTCCGGTCGATTTGGAGGGGGGGGGGGGGTCCGGGACGAGCGCTCCACGGGGCTTTTCCTGGCCCAAGAGGGCTTCAAGACGGGCCACGAAGCCCCCAAGAGGCCTCCAAGACGGCCCACGAAGGCTCCGAGAAGCCAAACGACCGCTCCAAGACGCCCACGATGGCCCCAAGACGGGCCAAGAGGTCTCCAAGACGGCCCCTGAGGTCCCAAATGAGCCTCCCAAGAGGGCCCAAAGAGTCAAAAATTGCTGATTTTCCAGAGTGTTTTTCGATGTTTTTTGCTTTTCCGCCTTTCCGGCTTCCCGACGCTCCAAGACGGGCAAAGAGGCCCCAAAGATAGCCCCAAGATGGCCCAAGAGGCCCCCAAGACGGCCTCCAGACGGCCCAAGACGGCCCCAAGACGGCCCAAGAGGTCCCCAAGACGGCCCAAGAGGGCCGATTTGGAGGGGGGGAGGGGGCCGGGACGAGCGCAGCACGGCCGGGACGAGCGGTTCCAGGGCTTTTCCGGGCCCAAGAGGGCCTCAAGACGGGCCAAGAAGGCTCCAAGAGGCCTCCAAGACGGCCCACGAAGGCTCCGAGACGCCAAACGACCCCTCCAAGACGCCCAAGATGGCCCCAAGACGGGCCAAGAGGTCTCCAAGGCGGCCCCCGAGGTCCCATACAAGTCTCCCAAGAAGGCCCCAAGAGTCTAAAATTGCTGATTTTCCATAGTGTTCTTCGACGTTTTTTGCTTTTCCGCCTTTCCGGCTTCCCAACGCTCCAAGACGCGCGACGAGGCCCCAAAGATAGCCCCAAGATGGCCCAAGAGGCCCCCAAGACGGCCTCCAGACGGCCCAGGACGGCCCCAAGACGGCCCAAGAGGTCCTCAAGACGGCCCAAGAGGGCCGATTTGGAGGCGGGGAGGGGGCCAGGACGAGCGCAGCACGGCCGGGACGAGCGGTTCCAGGGCTTTTCCGGGCCCAAGAGGGCCTCAAGACGGGCCAAGAAGGCTCCAAGAGGCCTCCAAGACGGCCCACGAAGGCTCCGAGACGCCAAACGACCCCTCCAAGACGCCCAAGATGGCCCCAAGATGGGCCAAGAGGTCTCCAAGACGGCCCCCGAGGTCCCAAACAAGCCTCCCTAGAGGGCCCCAAGAGTCTAAAATTGCTGATTTTCCATAGTGTTCTTCGACGTTTTTTGCTTTTCCGCCTTTCCGGCTTCCCAACGCTCCAAGACGCGCGACGAGGCCCCAAAGATAGCCCCAAGATGGCACAACAGGCCCCCAAGACGGCCTCCAGACGGCCCAAGACGGCCCCAACACGGCCCAAGAGGTTCCCAAGACGGCCCAAGAGGGCTCCAAGACGGCACCACGAGGGGCCCAAGAGGGCGACCAAACATGTTGAAACTCTAGCTTTCTGCCCCCAGGAGCCCCAGGGGGCCCCAAGAGTGCCCCAAGAGGCCCCCAGAGGCCCTCACGAGGCCGCCCAGACGCCCCAAGGAACCCCCAAGAAGCACCCCAGAGGCTCCGAAACGGCCCCCGAGTGGCTCCAAAACTCGCAGTGTCGCTGTCCGCTCGGACCTCCCCGCGGAACTGCCCGAGACCCTCTGGCGGTGGCGGCGAACAGACACCAAACAAATATCACTCGCCTTTTCCACCCCTTCGCAGCTTCTACTACCCCCAGATTGGCATAAACAAGGGGTCGGCGGTGTGGCGTAAGCCTAAGAATCAGCTTGTTAATTCCTAGGGGGGGGGCACGCCGAACGATGTCGCTTAGCACCCCATCAAATCCCACCAGCCCTCTGGGCGCAGGTGGCCTCGGGCGTTTCCTCTTCTTACCTACCTTCTGCCCCAGTTCGGGGAGGTTTCCCTTCCCCCCCCCCTCTCCCTGGGCCTGCCTGGTCGGGGGGGGCCAAGAGGTTGGAGCGCCAAAGATCCCCCCAAGAAGCCCCGATCTGCCCAAAAACCGAACGAACACAATAGTGTGTTGCATTATTTTGTTTTGCCTCCGATGGGCCTCTGGGGCGTCAAGATTGACCGCCAATTGCCCATGAGAGCCCCAAGATGAATCCAAAGACGGCCAAAAGAGCACACGTGGGCGCCCCAAAAGGGGGTGTTGAGGGATCTGAGGGGGGGACGCCGATTACAGCCGCCCTCTTTGTTGAGTAATGGGGCCCAAGATGGACCCACGAAACCGCTACGATCCACCCAAAAAAACGAAAACCCCTCAAGGACCCTCAGAGAGCCCGAAGAGGGCCAAAACGGCTTCTGAAATTGTTCCGTGATCGCTTCAGGGTCTCTCCAAGAGGCCTCCAAAAGGCTCGAGGAGCGAATGATCCGCGAAGCTTGTTCCTGGCCCATCTCGGGGCGGCTCGGGGGGCTCTTGCGCCTGTCGCCCGACAATTTGGAGGTCCATGTGCAAATTGTCTGGTCCAAGATGTACCTTTTCCTGCACATCATCTTCGGCACCGCCTGATCCCAGGGCTTCGCCCTCTCCCGGCCGCCGTGAGACCCCGCCTTCTTTCGCCCTTTCTCTGCTGATTAAAACTGTGCGCGTCCCGCTTAGCTTTCAGCGGAAGAGGCTCGCTCTCGCCCCGCAGATCAAAAAATGTGCAAATTGTCTGGCGGGGGCCGTGTCCCTCCTCCCGCAAACTCCTCCACCTCTTCCGCCCTTCCTCTTTTGACTGGGCCGCGAGACTGCACGCGCACTTTCGCCCTCTGCGCCTGCTCCGGCTGAGTCAAAACTGCGAGTTGATGGTTCCCTGAGCTACAGTATGCATTCCGCTCCCCCGCTCCACCGTTCAGAGCAACTCGCACGGGCATCGTTCAGGATGGGCTGGTTGGGATGCGCGAAGCGTCAAGAGTTCATCGATTCAATAATTCTGAGGGGGGGCGATAAGAGTGAGAGGAGTAAGACAGCACAAGCGAGGCCGAAAGACAGCACCTTCCGAGGCAAGACCCCCCGCCGACAGTCAGAATCCCCGAGACGTTCCAATCCGATTAGGGCCTTGCTGGGGCCCTGTTCGGATCTTGATGGGATCCCGCGCTCAGGGGTCCAGGGGCGGTACATCACTCCTCCGGAGGGGGCGAGAGGCGGTATAGGTTCGCCGAGGATGTAGCGGGTGAAAGCATTTCAGGGTTCGGAGT
>CAUYUJ010019749.1:570441-577941 GCA_963575745.1 Prorocentrum cordatum
ATGGGCGATAGGGGGTCGATATGCATCCCCCCTGTGCCTATCCCTATCGTTGCCCCCGACTATAGGCAAGCGACGACGCTCTATAACAAGACAAACATTGAATAAACATAAGCTTGAGGCACCCAGCGCGGATTACTTGGATCTGCGCTGGACCCTCCCCCTTGGCGCGCGGGAGCGCGCCGGGGGCGGCGCCGGAGGCGCCGCCAGGGGGGCCGCAGCGCAGATCCAAGAAAGCCGCTCGGAGCGCCAAAAGCTTATGCTTACGGCGCTCCTTCTTCTCCTTCTCCTTCTCCTTCTTCTTCTCCTCCTTCTTCTTCTTCTTCTTCTTCTTCTTCCTCGATGTGGGCGAGCGAAGATGCCTGGCCACTGCCCGAGGGAGGCGACGCCCCGGGCGAGGCCGCGGGAAGGAGGAGGAGGAGGAGGAGAAGGAGGAGGCGGAGGATGAGGCGGAGGAGGAGGAGGAGGAAGAGGAGAAGGAGGAGGAGGGGGAGGAGGAGGAGGAGGAGGAGGAGGAGGAGAGGAGGAGGAGGAGCAGGAGGAGGAGGAGGAGCAGGAGGAGCACCCGGCCCAGCCGGCGGCGCCGAGAGCGGCGGGTCGCTGCAGGCCGCTGTGGAGGGGGCGGGGCGGGGCGGGCCTGCAGGGCCAGCGCACGCTGCGCCGCCTCGCGGGCCTTCAGCGCCTCCTCCCGGGCGAGCTTCGCGGCGGCCTGCGGCCCCGCCCCGGCTGGCAGGAGGAGGAGGAGGGGGAGGAGGAGGAGGGGGAGGAGGGGGAGGAGGAGGAGGAGGAGGAGGGGGAGGGGGGGAGGGGGAGGAGGAGGAGGGGGGCCTTGCCTCCCGAGAGGGCGGCGGCTTCCCAGGGCCGGCCGCGGTGGCTGCTGAGGGGATGGGGGGGCTGGAAGTTGGTGCCCAAGTGGGGTCTCCCTGGCCTGGCCCAACTGAAAGTGGGTTGCGGCTGCGCCATGTGGCTTACCGTCGAGTGGGATCCGCCCACTTCGCCCAGACACTCAAGCCACCTCGGGCACGTGCAACCCACTTCAAGCTGGTTAGGCTGGATAGAACCCACCTTAGCAGTCACTCGTATCCCCCGGTCCTCTTAGCAACCCCCTCGGCGATCTAGAGGTCCGACGCTCCGAAAAAATTAGAGCTGGCGGTATTTGGCCGTTTTCGGCTTCTGGAAGCCCTCGATGGGCCTCAGGAGCGTCAGAAAACAACTCGGGGCAAATAACCGGCGCTAGGGAAGCGGTCCGGACCTCCGGGGCCCACGCATCGAACAAATTGGAGCAGCCGGATGTCTGGGATCAGGAAGTTGTTTTTCTAGAGAAACTGGTGAGTCTGCTTGCATGGAGGGAGGAGAGCGGGGGGTCTTGGCGAGGCCCGTCAAGGAATGTAAACTTCACGCAGGCCGGGACTCACTTGCACCCTGTTTCCGCCAGGCATAGCTTGAAGAGGCGGCAAAGGGGAGAGGAGGGGGGGAAACTGCCATGCAAGTGAACTTGCCTGAGTCTGAACCCTCAGAGAGCCTTGACCCCCGAAGTCATGTTTTTGTTTCATGACGTCGATTTGTCGCCGCAGGGCTTACTAAAAGGATAGGGGAGTACAAGTGGATGCTAAAGTGGTTTTTATCTTGCCTAACCCAGCTTCGAAGTGGGTTACACGTGCCCTAAGTTGCTCGAGGGCGTACAGATCTGGGCGAAGTGGGCGGAGCCGACTTGACAGAGTTACACACATAAGGCACTGGTAACCCACTTATATGTTGGTTTAGACAAGATAAGAACCAACTTTAGCATCCGCTTCTAACCCTCCATCCCCTTCACAGCCATCGCGGCGATCCAAATAGGGGTCTCAGAACAAGAGGCATGGGATTTTAGAACCCCAGACCTCCGACGTCGTGATTTTCACAGCGTCGTGATTTCTCCACCCGCTCCCCAAGACTGGTCTCTCATCCCGAGTCGCTCCCTGACGGTCCCGGGGCCCGGCGAGGGCTCCGAAGGCCGACAAATAGAAAGGAAAGCGTTCCGTCGTGATTTTTGTGCACGACGCGAGGGGGACTGGGAAAAGCGACACCACCACCACCACCAGGGTCACCATCGGGAGGAGCCAGGGAGTGTCCCACAGTGGTGGTATGCCCCCCCCCCCCTCCTCTCGCTCGAGACGTCCCCTCTCTCCAGCTCCGGGAGGCATCGTGGAGCTCCTCGCTGGAGATGCGATGCCCCCCTGGCAGGGGGGACCCTCGCTGGAGACGAGGGTCGGTCAGAATCGAAATCGGTAAATCGAGAATCTAGTCAGATCGAAGTATACATAGGATCGGCCGGCATAGGCGCGGCATTGGAATCGGATCGGCCGCTTTATGGACTTGCAAACATCGGGCCGGATCGGGCCAGCGGAATATCGGACTCATCTTGGATCGGGCCGGCCAGAATCGGCATCGAGTCGGGTCGATCGGATCGAAATGGACCCAGCCTGGTGGAGGTGGTGTGCCTTCTCTCCCCCCAGCGTCAGCCATCCAGCTCCCACCACTCAGCTGTCTCATCGTCCTCTCTCTCTGCTCGTTGTCTGTGCCTCTTCGAGTTGTTCCTCCCTCCACGCCTGCGGCCCTCGCTGCATCTCAGGGCCCTTTTGAAGAGCCAGGCGCCTGGAAGAGTGCGACGCCTATCACTCCCGAGAGGCTGATTTTCCTCAGAATCTGTCAAGTTGACTTGCATAGGGGGGGCAGAAACTTGGCGAGGCCCCAAAGGCTCAAAGGGAACCTGGACTTCACGCACGCCTGTGCGGCGGAGAGGGGGGGAGGGGTACGGGGGGAAATGGCATGCAAACCAGCGTGCCTGAGTCTACAGAAGGCACCCTCTTGGGGCCCTTTCTAGCCAGGTTGCCTTGGAGGTAAAGGTACGATGCCTCCTAATTTCGGATCCGATCGACGGCGCTATCCTAGATCGGGAGCCCACCATATAGAGACCTCCTAGATGGGGTCGGAGTAGATGGGGTCGGAGGATCGCTACATCGGTGATGCACCGGCGATGCATCGTCGATGTCGGCGATACATCGGCGACGTCGACGTGAAACATGTCGGGTTCCACGTCGAGCCGCATCGGCGATGCATCGGCGATGCGGCGCGATCCTCCGACCCCATCTACTCCGACCCCACCTAAGACGCCAAGACTTAAGTCGGGCGTGTCTCCCTACAGGGGGACTTTCGACGAAAAATAGGAAATACATCAACATTAATCAAACAATAGTTCAAAAATAGTCTGGGGACTATTTTTTGAATCTGTTTTTCCCTTCTTGGGGCATGCCTGGGGAATTTCTGAGTATGAATCGAAAATCCCCCTGTAGGGGGACACGCCCGACATAAGCCTAGACCATGGCCCCATCCCCTCCCAGCCGCTCATCCTAACCTCGAAGGGACGGAGGAAACAGAGGGGGGAGGAGGCTCGGAGGAGGAGGAGGGAAGAGGAGGGAGGAGGAGGGAGGAGGAGGAGGAGGAGGAGGAGGAGGAGGAGGAGGGCGGCGCCCCCCTCCCTGTGGCCCGGATCATCAGGGCTGTGCAGGCCCGCCCCGCGCCCGCCCTCCTCGGCCCCCCATTCCCTGGCCATCGCTCGGACGTGTTTTCTTTCGATGCCCAAATGATCGAAGGATTGCAATCCTTCGGGTTTTTTTTTGCAATCCTTCGGGTTTTTTGCCATCCTGGTTTTTGTTTGCAATCCTTCGAGTTTTTTTGCAATCCTTCGGATGCTCCTCGATGGCCGTCGCCGAGAAAAAATGCACACGTCCGAGCGATGCCAAGTTCCCCGTGGTCTCTGTTTTCCCCTCCGCCCCCCCCCCCACGGTGTTGCTCGTCCGCCGCCTCGTCATCCTGCCCGTCCCCCGGGCCTCCGACGTCGTCGTGAGTTCTGCGCGACCTCGACCCCCCGGGGCTCTCGGCCCCCTCCCCGGGACCCGTGCTCCATTCCGAGCCGCCTCTTGACGGTCTCGGGGCCCAATGAGGGCCCCCAGGAGGCGGAAAATGGTGAAACGGATCACGTCGTGAATTTCACAACGCGATGGGGTCTGGACCCTCCTAATGTCGTCTCTCCTCCTCCTCGTCCTCTTCCTCCTCCTCCTCGTGCGTTCACCCAGTTCCCTCCATCATCCCCCCCCTCCCTCCTCCACCCCGCCGCGCCTCTCCCATGATCCCTCGCCTGATCCTCCCCCCTCTACTGTGCTACTCCTAAGAGGGAGCCAGAACGAGGACAAAATCGGGCGAGGACAAATCAACACACTCTGAGATCCAGCGGCTCTGGAGAATGTCTCGGGCGCCGCTGCCTTCTCAGAGCGTTCCAAAAGGTTCTGGGCGTTCTGGAAGGCTCTAGAACGGATTTGTTGTCCTTGCCCCGTCCGGTGAACTCCCCCCCATCAATCTATCCTCCCCTCCCTCACTCCGCTCTTTCTCCGTATGCTTCTATTGGGGGCGGGAGGGCGGAGGACGGGGCGAGGGAGGGAGGAGGGAGAGGATAAGGAAAACGGCGACGACGACGACGGCGGCGACGACAGCCTGCAGGGGCCCTGTCAAGCGGGCACAGAAGGCGCACGCGTGCCTCCTTCTCTCCGCCGCGCCGGCCGCGCCGCCGTCAGCGGATCTAACGTACACCGCAGAAAGAGCGATCCAGAAGAAAACTCGTGTGAGCAAAGGAGAGATGCAGAACATGCCCCGGTGAGCAAGTGCTGGATCTACGTCACGAGGGGGGCAAGGATCAGAACAAGAATACTTAGACCCAAGTGGTCCTCCCGAGACTGCCTCGGCCCCAACAGTGCCCCAAAAGAGCACTGAGAGACAATTGTTCAGCCTCCAAGGAAATGAGGGAGGCTTGGCTTGGATTTCGGACCGCCCAATTTCGAACCATGAGGCCGAATATCGACCAAGGACTCCTTCTTGCCAAGGACACCCCCGAAGAGCCCCATGAGGACCCCAATGCCCACCCCAAGAGAACCCAAAGAGGGCCCCGACAGAGCCCCATGAGTAACCCAAGGAGGTTACAAACCACCCCTCTCACAATAAAGCCTCAGCGAAGGACTCCTCCTCCTGCTCAGCAAGGGATTCCTCCTAGCCTCGTCGCAGAGGAAACAGCACCGGTGACGCTTCCCTTTCACTCGTCTTCACCTTTTTCCTGGCCTCCTGTGCTGCCCTCGTCGCCACCGCTGGATCCGCCGCTCCTGGTCAGAACGCACCCTAGGAGAGGTCTGGGGGGCATCGGTTTTGGTACTCCGGATTCCATAATAAAGTCGGGGGGGTCACATTTGGGGGTGGTCTGATTTGAGCTGTCTTGGGGGGTTCGGGGAGGTCTGGGCAAAGGGCCCCTTTCATGGATGGTCTGGGAGGGTCTAAAACTTCTCGTCTGGGAGGGTTGAGAACCCCTCCCTTTTATTACGAAATCTGGAGTACCTTTTGGTTTCCCCATTATCCAAAGCCGACACAGGCCGCTGTTAGGCAGGCGACACCTTGTGCTCCAACAGGGCGACGCCAGCGGCGGCACCCACGGCGAGTCGTGTTCAGGCTGTCGGCTTCTTGAAGGGGCCCTGGGACACACTAATAAATACACACAAACAAAAATATTCCCAATATTTTCTTATATTTCCTGGGTTTCTGTCTTCCCCCCCACTTCCCATATTTTCCCAGATTTTCTGGGAATCGACGATTAATTGTGTCTGTGTGTTCTTTCCCTCCTGACGTTTGTCCTGTCCGGGAGCCCATGAAAACGTCCGAACACCTCAAACTCGGAACGTCCTCGCCACTCCTCGTCATCCCCAACCCTCCGACGTCGTGATTTTTCAATTCGTCCACCCCGTGAGATTTTGACCCCGTCCCCGGGGCTAGACTTCCATCCCGAATCCTATTTTGTTCACGGCCCTGGGGCAATGTGAGGGCCCCCCAAAGCGGAATGCTACCGACACCTCCCGTCGGCTTAGGCAAGCGTCTGGCATGGCATTTCCTACCCCCCATCCATCCTCCCTGCCGCCTCTTCAAGCAACGCTGGGCCGAAAAACAACGCAAGTGAGCCCCGGTTTGCGCGAAGTCCACAGAATCAGCAAAACATGTGCAGGAAAAGCCAAAGGCCCGCTTGTAGGGCAGGGGCGCCTCCTGCGTCTGGGTGGCGGAGACCGCCCTCTTCGCAGCCTCCTCGGCCTTGGCCGCCTCCTCCCGGGCGGCCGCGGCGAGAGCCTGGCCGCGAATGGCGCGGTGTGTGAGGGCCGCTCCGCTCGCCCTCCATGTCTCCTCCCTCCTCCTCCCCCCTTCTCTTCCTCCTCATTAGAATCTTAACGACTTCTGCCGTCCGTCGTCTCGCGATGGAACGGCCGCGATCTGCTCAAACTGTCCTTGGAGATCTTAGGGTTGACCTGGATTTGCCCATATGAGCTTGGATTGACTTCGATCTAGCTGCGTCTATCTGGCTCGATCCATACAAGTCGATCGGCGAAACGTCGTCAAGCCCTTAGGGACGTTCTTCTATCTCTCCCACTTTCGTCTCCGCTCGTCTTCTTTCTCCGCCTCCCTCCATCCACCTCCGCCCTATTCCCTCCATCTCGTTCCTCAATGTTCCTCCGATCCGCCATCCTCTTCCGTGTTCTGTCCTCCCCCCTCGTTCGACTCCCTCTTCTCCTCCTTCCTCCTCGTTCCACCTCCTTTTCCCTCCATCCTCGTCCTCCTCCTTATCCTTCTCCTGCGCGTCCTGGTTCCCCTCGCGGCGCGTAAGTCTTCAGACGTCGCAGCTTCCCAAAGAGGGGGCCCGACCGGGCCGCCACTGGGGACGAGACAACAACATGCGGGACCGAACTTCCGCAGATGAGGTCGGAGGGAGGAGGAGAGACATCGCACCATCAAAAAAATTCGCTGGCCCAACGGGCCAGAGGCGTGCTAAGATCTCCGGTAACTGGTTCACAGTATTTTTAGTTCGCTCGCGCGGGGCGGCCCCTGGGGGTCCCCGGACGAAAAGTACCCCGGCAGAAGCCCGGGAGAAGCCCCCAGAGCAATCTAGGGAAGGGACATTTTTCGACACCCCTCACGAAGATCGTCGCCTCCGAGGGAGGAGCCGCAATCGACTACCCCCCCTCCCGCCCCAAGAGCCCCCCAAGAGCCCCCCAAGAGCCCCCCTAAGAGGCCCTGGGGGCCCCCGAGACGCCGCCAAGGAGCCCCAAGAGACTCCCAAGAGGTCCCCAAAAGGCCCCCAAGAGACCCTAAAGAGGGCTCTAGGGCCGGCGGAATGAGCGAAGCGATTAAATAATGTCGAAGTGGTAGGAAAGGTAGGTGGAGCGGGATGTGGCGGCAGCGGTTAAACGGGCGTGGCGGCCCTGGGGCCTATGCTAGGTCCTCCCCCCTGCGGGTCGCGTGGCCCTCTTGGGCCACCGCGCCACCGCCCTGGAGGGCGCCCCAGGCCCCCTCCCCCGTATGGGGTGCCCGCCTGTGCAGAGGATGGACGGGGGTCCAGGGTGGACGGCGGCCAAGCAACGTGAATAAAGGGAAATTAGGACA
>CAUYUJ010019749.1:580441-620441 GCA_963575745.1 Prorocentrum cordatum
GCACGCACGCACGCACGTGCACCACCACCCACTACGCACGCGCGCGCGGAGCCACAGGTCCGCTACGACACGCGTCCGCGGATAGAGAAAATCAGCGCCATGGTAAGGGATGGGAGGGAGGGGTAGGACGTCAGATATGACGCGAGCGCACCTAGCTTGCCCCCTCCCCCTCCCCCTCCTTCCCCCCCTGCTCCAATGCTTTTCCTTATAGATAATTCCTCCCTGCCGCACCCCGAAGCAAGCTTTTGGGGCGGGCTTCGCCTAAGACGTCCTCACCATTTACGAACCTGAAGCTTGAAAACTGACATTCGTTTCACAGGTGGAGGGCGCGTCGTTTTCAAACTGTGGCTCTCGCCTGAGCGCCGCGCACATTCGCTTCAAACATGTGCAGAGACTTCACGGATTGAGGGCTGCTCGTTTTCAAAATGTGCCTCGCGCACATTCTGTCTAAGAATTTCAAGAGCTTCAAGAATTGAGGGCAGGTGGTTTTCAAAATGTGGCTCTCGCCTGTAGCGTCGCGAGCGTTTCTTGCAAACGAATGCAAGCGTTTCAAGAATTGAGGGCAGTTCCTTTTCAAACTGTGCTTTTCGCCTTTGTTCCGCGCACGTGTGTTTGCAAAATCTTGCAAGAGCTTGACGGAATGAGGGCGGTTCCTTTCCATAATGTGGTTTTCGCCTTAGCGCCGCGCACAGTGGTTTTACACACTTGCAAGGGCTTCACGCGCACATTCTTTTCACAACGTTGCAAGGGTATTGGGTGAGGTTCCTTTTTCAAAATGTGGCTCGCACTTTATCGCCGCGCGCATTCGTTGTAAAATTACTCACATTTTCGAAAGGTTCAGCACTATGCGGGTGCAACACCAATGTTGGTTCGCGGTGTAAGCACCAAATTATGACACGATTCCAGTTCGCCACCTGCAGCAGTTACATGGCGTTGAAATCCCGAAAACAATGTTTTGGCATGGTTCAGGATCTTGAAACGGATGTCTTCCAACGAGGCACTTCCCTCAATGGCAATGGACCGTTGTAGGGGCCTATGAAGGGGGAGTTTGGGGGAGGGTGTATCGTTGATGACTCTTGGGTTTACACTTGTCCACCTCCTCCTCCTCCACCTCTTGCTCCTCCTCCTCCAGTTCCTCCCCCCCTCCGCCATTCCTTCTCCGTATAGGTAACTTCTCCTTGCCGCACCCCGAAGCCAATTTTTTGGGCGGGCCAGGCGTTTCGCCTGAGACTGCCTCACCATGTACGGCAATGAAGCGTAAGCGCTGGCAACCGTGTCACAAATGGAAAACGGGTCGTTCCCAAAATTCGGCTCTCACCTCAGCGCCGCGCACATTCGTACATTCATTATTTTAAACATGCGCAAAACGTTTTACGGATTGATGGCGGGTCGTTTTCAAAATGTGGTTCTCGCCTAAGCTCCGCGCGCATCCTAAGAATTTGCCAAACTTTCACTGATCGGGGGCGGGTGGTGTTCAAACTGTGGCTCTCGCACTAGCGCCGCGCGCATTCGTTCTACACATTTGCCAAAGCTTCGCGGGTTGAGGGTGGTTCATTTTCAAAATGTGGTTCTTGCCCCAGCGCCGCGCACATTCGTTTTAAAGCGTTGTCATGGATTGGGAGAGGCTCCTGTTCAAAATGTGGCTCTCGCCTCAGCGCCGCGCACACCCAGTGCAACAAATTGCATCAAGAGTTTCGCGGATTCCCATGGTCCACGCACCAGAAATGATGTGTTGAAAAGGGTTCAACACTATGCAATCGCAACAGCTATGTCGATTCGCTGCTGAAGGCCCAAATCTGGCGTTCTGGCACGATTCTGGATCGCCAAGACGCAGCGGTCAGGTTGAGACGTGGCGCTTGAATTCAGAGAACAATGCTTTGGCACGCTTCAGGATCCAGCCCCAGGCATGGTTGTTGCGGCGGATTTCAATTTCGAGCCAGCCGAGCTGGCTTCTTCGAGCTTCGTTTCTGAATTGCGCGGCAGCTTGATCTTTCCTTCTGTCGCTACTCATTACCCCGCGGGCCCCCCGACGACGTTCGACTATTTTGTGTGTTCTCGGGGCCTGGCTAAGGGTATCGAGTCGGTCGACGCGATGTTGGGCGCTGATCTCTCTCCCCATCGGCCCGTGGAGCCCCTCTTTCACCCCCGCCTGGCCATGCCCCATGGCCTTTCGCACCGTCGCCCCCCCCCCCCCCCCTTCCCCTGCATTGCTGTTTTCGGCCCCGCCCCGAAAGATTCGCGCTGGGCAGGCGAGCAGGCGCTTGCCGATGCCGCCCTCGACAGGGCCATTGTGGGAGACTCCTGGGATGCGTTTCGATTGCTTGGTCCTCTGCATCAAGCCTTCTCCGACCGCGCCGACCGAGACCTCATTCCCATCGTAGGGGTCTCCCCCCCGAAGCTCGGGGCTCGGGGCGTCGGCCCCCGGCTGGTTCGGAAGTCTATCGCTCATCAAGATGGGCAGGCCAGATACCCAGAACATCGGGCCATCAATTGGCTTGCTTGGGCAGCAACTTCGGCCCTTCATGCGCGCCACTCGCGCTGATCCCAGGCCCACTTCGGCGCAGAGGTTGGGCGCTCTGCCCCAGGCGCCCCCGGCCGCGATGGCGTCGGCGCGCGCCGATTACACGCCCCTCTTTGAGCTAGTGGCTCAGGAAGTCCCCACCCTATGGGGGCGCCGAGACCCTTGCCGGCGCGCGTGCTGAGGCGTTGGGCGCCGCCAAGGCCGCCGACGGCAAGTGCGCTGCAAAGAGCAGGGCGGATTGGTCAGCGCCGTTGCACGTTGGACTAGCCTCGGGGGCCAGGAGAGCGCACAATTTTATGAAGGACCCCGCTCCTTGGAGCCCCTCTTCCACCCTCTCCTCCGACGGGCGCGTTCTCGATGACCCCCCCCCCTGCAGTCGGAGGGGGATAGGTTAGCGGTCCTCCGGGGTCGAGGAGGGGGGGTTCAGCCGGGCGGGACTTTGTCTAACCCCCTCCCTCGTCTTACCGCGGATGATATTCGAAGCATTTCGAAGTCCTATCGAGAGGCCTCGGCAATGTCGGCCGATGGCTTCCATTGCCGCCAATTCCCCGTGTTTTCGGACAGTGCGCTCGAAGTTCTAGGCTCGGCTTTTTTCTGATGGAGGCTGTCGGGCGCCCCCCCCCCCAAATCTCCGCGGTTATCATCGCTCGCCTCCCTGAGCAGGTTGGCGGCTACAGACCTATGGGGGCGCTCTGCTCCGGGTTTAGAATCTGGGGCCGCTGCGGGCGCCCCTTGGCCCAGGACTGGGAGCCGGAACACCCCGGGAGATATTGGGCTGCTGGCCAGTCCAGGGGCGCGACTGACGCGGCGTGGCGTCAGGCCCTCGCTGCCGAGAGCGGACTGGCCAAAGGGAAGGCCTCATGTAGCGTGATCTTTGACCGCGAGAAATGATACGAGAATATCAGCCTGTCTGAACTGGCCGTTAGATCCACGAAACACGGCTTCCATTTTCGCCATCGCCCGCGTGTGCATATATGCGCATCGATGCGGCAGGCTCCTGTGTATTGGAGGCTTGCTGGCGGGGCCTCACTTCTGCGACAGCGGAGTCTTTGCTGCCTGTTCCATGGCTACGTCGTTGATTTTTTCCCCCGCCAAGACGGGCGCGACTCTCTCACTCATCGTCGCAATCTCGACCTCGGCGTCTACAATGATGGCCAAGGGCTTTCGTGCACCGGCCTGCCACATCGGGTGTCCAAGGCGGTCTTCAGCGGAGCCCGGGAGCTGCGGCAGGTTTTCGGGTGTTCTTTCGCTTTGGACAGGACCGCTATCGTGGCGCCCTCAAAAGAGCTAGGTGACCACATCTCGTCGCAGCTGCAGGCTCTCGGATGTAAGTTCACGGACAGCGCTGTCAAACTTGGCATTGGCTGCGCGGCCGGGCGCGCTGTTAGGGTTGCTGGCCGGTCGGCCAAGATGAGAGCTCGATTGCGTTCGTTGTGCTTGCCGGCGTAAAAAGCAACATCGCGTGCTCAACAGGTCCGCGGTGCTCAGGGTCGCCTCGTCTGGGCCTCTCGAGGCGGCGTCCTGCGGGTCCGAGGTCGCGGGCGCGAGCGATCGAGACCTCTTGCTTCTTCGGCGCAAGATTTTTTCACGTGGCAAGCCGCGCTCGCCGTTCCCGTCGTTAGCAACAACCTCCATTTTAGATGACGACCCCGCGTGGCGCAATGCTGTGGCCCCCATCCTGCGCCTGGCCAACAAGGAGATTTGGCCTGGCCGACGTCTGCCCAATGGGCCACCACCCTCCCCGCCTCGAGGCAGGCTTTGGAGTCGGTGTTCGGTAAGCCCGCCTGCTCTTGGAGGCAGGTTGCGGGCCCCATCAGCGCCCTGCGCATGTCCACGGTTCGCCTGGAGAGGCGCGTGGACAACTTCATGACGTTGATCGATGTTCGTGGCCTTAGCCTCCCCCTTGAAATCCTCTCCCTGGCCCTCACCAGGCCCCTGGTCAAGGACGGCTATTTCGAAATGTTGGAAAGAGATTCCGGGGATAAGCGGGGGGCGCTTCCTCGGGTCTGCTGCGACATCGTCCGCGAGAAGATGCATGGCAAGAAATGCACGGCCTTGCAACAGGCTAGGATTCGGGCCTTTGTCACCGAAGCCTTTTTCACTGGGATACGGACCAAATCTCTCGGATATATTGTCGAAGACTCTCGTCATTTTTGCGGCTGCCAGGACGCCATCTCCCACCGGCTCTGGGAGTGCCCCCATGGGCCTGCCGCCGAGCTTCGCGCTGAGGTAGTGGACGCCAGCGTCGTCGAAGCAGCTTTGGCAGCTAAGGCGGCCGGGGGCGACGTCTTCGTTTTCATCTTCGGAGCTTTTCGCCATCCTGCCGTTTCCTACCCCCGTCCCTTCGCGGAGTTCGACGATGGCCCTGTCCTTGCGTGGCACTGGGAAGATATCGCGAATCGAATGGGCAGCCCACCAGCACCGAGTGGTGGGGAAGCCTCTTCGTTTACGGCTCGTGCGCCAGTCATCCCATCCAGGAGATCAGTAGAGCTGCCAGCAGCGTCACCATGGCCGACGACGTTGACGATGCTGGTGGCCACATTGCGGAATTTCGTGCCCCTGTCTGGGCTCCGTGCCCCCAGACACCCCAAGGGTGCTGTGTGTAGCTGTTGCACTTGGGCGAATGTCATGGCCTCATATCGACTTTCTGAGAATTCTGATCGCGAAAATGTGGCCAAGCTAGCGCGTCGTCCTCGGGGCGGGCACTTGTCGGGCAAGCGAGTTTACTCGGGTGCCTTCCTGCAGATTTTCGCACAGGGTGCTGAACCAGCGCCGCGTTTCACGGTCGCCGCCCCTCGCGATGTCGACGAGGCCGGGATCGACGCATCCGAACGCTGGAGGCGCGTGGGCAACCATCGCGCCGACGTCAGTGCGAAGCTGGCTGTCGATCTCCTCCCGAGCGACCCCGACGCGCTGGAGGCGGCGCGCATGCTTGTCAAGCAATCTCGCGCTACTCCTGCGCTCGCCACCAATCTGATCCATCTGTCTTCGGCGGAGCGGGTTCCGTGCCTTCCTGTTCCCCAGGGGCCCGGCCACAGATGGGAGCGTTGGTCTGGCATCCGGCGCCGCGCCGTCTGCCTGCGGGGATCGCGAGCTTCGCAGCGCCCCGCGCCAGGCAGGCGCTCTGAGTTTTCAAAGCTCCACGCTGCCAGGCAGGATCAGCTCGAGCATCGCGCCATTGCATTTGATTGCTCGGACGGATCGGTTCGGTTCATTTGCGCGCGCTGTAATGGCCATTCGAGGGGGCCCCGGATCGGGGTCTCGGGGCGCGCAGTGAGCCCCCCCCCCCCCCTCCCGGGCTGCCCCCCATGGGTGGGGTGGGGGGGCTCTGTGCAAGGGCCGCCACCCGCGTTACAGTAGCAAACAGACGCTCGGCGCCACGGCGAAAACGAACAATCTGACACGGCGCTGCAATGCTGGATATGGTTCTCGAAGAGCACCCCGGCCACCTGCAACCGGTGCGGCGGTGTGCCCTTCAGATTTTCTTAGCTCTGCCGCACTTCCCTCTATTGCGGCGCTAGTTTAAGCCTGCTGCTAGCAGGCCTGCAGCATCCAGAACGAACGGCGCATGCCGTTCCCCATCATGTTTGAGACCTGTCTCTCCTGCACCTTTGGCTCCCCGTCTTTCGTAACTGAGAAAATGAATTCACCTTCCCACTCTGACGCGTGCTCGTCTATCGTGGCGGTCGCTCGAATTCCTGCTCCCGCTCGGCTGGCTGCATGAAGGTCCTGCCATCGACGGTGCTGGACTTCCTGGTGGTGGTGTGCTGATGTTGCCCCAGCCGTCGCGCGTGCGCCGTGATCTCGTTCACTCCTCCTTTCTGTCCTTCCTCGACCTTCTGCTTACCCCTGTCGTAGTTGGGGTTGTCCTGCCGATGCCAGCAGCCCCTTGCACAGCGCCCCCCCCCCCCCCCCCTGGCCACAAGCGCAGCAAAGCCTCGCCCCAGGTACTCCTGCCAGATTCCAATCTGGCGGTCGCGTCGCAGCCGCCCTCGCCATGGGATCCGCGCCCTTGCCCCTCTGGTCTTTGCTCCTGTCGTTGCCTTTGTTGTCTCGATCTTTACATTTGTCGTCCTTGCCCTTGCCACTGGGACACCGCCGTGTCCCCGCGTCCACCTCCAGGTCTCCTGAGGTTCGGCTTCCTTTGCTGCATTCGACCCCAAGTCCTGGTGCGATCGGCCACTTCTGCTGGCATCCGTCCTCGTGCACCGCCGCGGCTTGTAAGTGCTGAATCGCGGTGCAGACCAGCTCGTCGCAGCTTCCCTCGCTCTGCAGCTGCAGTACCGTCCTGATGTTATTCGGAGCCTTCTGCAGGTAGATGCCCTTCTTGACTCCTGCGTTGAAGACCTCTCCTGACGCTGTCTCGTGGCGCCTGGCGTCGCGCTCCGAATCGGGGCGGCGCTGCTCGAACTCCGCCAAATCCGAAGGACGTGGCTTCACACTGAAAATCGCCGTCATGATGTTTTGCGCTCTCATGGCCGTCGCAAACTCGCGGGGTTTGATCAACGCTCGCCACGCCAGCGATCCGTCCTGATCCTCTACGCTCCTGATCAGCATCTGCGCGTTGCCCTTCACTGTCGTGACCAGCGCGAAGAACATTTCCTCCGTTGCCGTAACTCCTTCAGCTCCCAACCGATGTAGGGTCTCCGCCATGCTGGTGTCTGGATCTCCTCGCTGCCCAGCCGCCTCTAGGAGATTCAGCACCTGCGCCGTCTGGCCGCCCAAGTACGCCCTCATCACGAAGCTCCAGTCCGTCCACTGCTCCGCGTGGCCGTCGAACGTTGAAGGCGTCAGCCCGAAGCCGTGCCATTCAGCACCAGGCTCCGTCATGGTCACGTAAACCTCGTTCTGCACCTCCGTGGTCACGTGGACCTCGTCCTTCTCGTCATTGGTCACGTAGACCTCGTCCTGCTTGTCTGTGGTCACGTACACCTCCTCCTGCTTGTTTGTGGTCACGTGGACCAGGTTTTGCTCGTCAGTGGTCACGTAGACCTCGTCTTTGAATTCTGTGACATAGACCTCGTCCTCCTGCTCTGTGGTCACATACGCCTCGTTCTTATGCTCTGTGGTCACGTAGACCTCGTCTTGAGCTCCTGTGGTGGTCACGTAGACCTCGCCTTCCATTGGCCACGTAGACCTCGTTCAGCGCTCCTGTGGTCACGCAGGCCTTGTCCAGCTGCTTGATTACGTAGACCTCGTCCACCTGCTTGGTCACGTAGACCTTGTCCAGCTGGTGTGTCACTTGGTTGCCGTGGATCGGTCGCCCTGCGGCCGCGGCCGCGAGAGCAATGGCCACCGCCCCCTAGCAGCGGGGGGGGCGCCCAGCGGGAGCTGGCCGTAGCCAGCTCCGCTACGATGATAATCTTTGTGCCAAAGAGGCTGCAGACGGGAAGCGTATCATGTTCAGGCGTAAACCTGTTTAAACCTGTTCTCTCCTCGGTTTCCCACAACACGTATAAACATACACTCGTGCCGTTCTGCGCGGATTTCCTGTATCTGCCCTGATACCCCTCCTTGGCGCGCGGAGCGCGCCAGGGGCGGCGCCGGAGGCGCCGCCGGGGGGGCCCAGCGCGGATCCAGGAAATCCGCGCGGAGCGCCACAATTTTCGGCGGTGGACAAAACCTCTCTTTAGTAAACCTCCCTTTAGTCAAAACGTGCTGGGACCGAAACCAACGGACCTGGACCCGCAAAAGTGACGGCCGCGACGCCCTCTCGCGAACCGAAGACGGCCAATTCCTCAATCAACGCGTCAGGGTTGGAGGTCTGTGCACCCCCAATATATATATATATATATATATATATATATATATGTGTGTGTGTGTGTGTGTGTGAGTGCCGTCTTCTCCTCTCCGAACCACACCCTTCTTGGAGTCGCCGATGCTCGCCCCTCGTTGGGAGCGGCTGGCCTCGAGCTTGGCCGCCGCCTCCTCGGCCTGGGCCGCCGACTTCTCGGCCTGCGCCTTTCTCTCCTCCAGCTCCTCGGCCAGCGCCCCGCGAAACGCTGGGGCACTGGGCGGCGGCCGCCGGTCGCGCCTGCGCATTCTGCACTGCCTGCTGCTACTGCTTCTCCTCTTTAAAAGGGGCCTTGCGACACACAAAAGGCGGATGTTGGAAACCCTGGACTCAAAGATGGTTTCATGTCTTGGCGGCCCATTCGTTACTTCCGCCGCTTTCCGCCGCCTTTCCTCTGGCTTCCGCCGGCGGAGAAAGCCTCGTTATACTTCCGCCGACCTTCCGCCGCATTCTGCGGCGGAAGAGATGACAACTCCTTCGATCCTGGAAGGCAAGGCCAGTCTTGGAACGCCTCAAATAAATAGACACACGAAATCTCAGGACTGCCCATATTTGCCAGATTTTCTGGATGCTCGCCTCCCCTCCATTTCCCATGCTCTCCATATTATGATGGGCATCGACGTTTCTTCGTGTCTGTGCAACTTTTCCTTATGATGGGCGGCGGCCGCAGGTCGCGCCCGCGTGTCCTGCACTGCTTGCTGCTGCTGCTGCTGCTCCGCCCCCCCTGCCCTCCCCTCCTCTGCCGTTCCCCTCTCCTTCCCTTACCCCGCGGGGCGACTTCTCGAGCGGGTGAGCAAGACCAGTGGCCGAAGGCCGATCGCAGGCGGGGCCGCGCGAATGTGCCTCGCAAACAAAAAAAAAACGGGGCGCAGGGGCTGGTCGTGGCAAGAGGTGGCGGCGGGTGCGGCTCGAGGACCGCGGGGTGGGCCGCGGGGCGAGCTGTAGGTCGGGCATGTCCCTTTACAGGCGGACCTGTTTCTTTGGGGGGAAATCTACGAGCACACTCTGCAGTCGTCAACTTCGAAAAAGCGTCCCCAGATCGGGGATGGACAGAACCCCCTTTAGCAAAACGTGGTTTAGTGAAAGCGACCTCAGGCCCAAACCCGGCGGGCGCAAGCCTGGAAAATAACGGCCACGGCGCCCTCTCGAGAGCCGAAAACGGACAATTCACTAATCGACGTGTCACTGTTGGGGGTTCTGTCCAGCCCCGACCAGAGCTTTCTTCTACTGAGCTGCCATTGCCGTCCTGCAGAGGGGCATGCCCGACTTGAGGCGAGCTGCGGGAGGGCCCTCCGAGCGGCTCCGCGGAGGGGCCGCTCGGCCGGGCCGCGGAGCGAGGCGCAGGTGAGCCCTGGGAGGGCTGTGGGGCTGGCTTCTGCTTCGCCGCTTGGGCGATCGGGTAAGCCCCTCCTCCTCCTCCTCCTCCTCGTCCTCCTCCTCCTCCTTCTCATCCTTCTCCTCCTAGATCTACTCCTGCTCCTCCTCCTAGGAGTCGCAGGCGGGTTGCTGGGAGGGCTGTCGGGGGCGGCTGGGTCGTGGGGTCGCGAGGCGGGCCGCCGGTGGGTCGGGGGGCGACGACGGCAGCGAGGGCGAGGCCCAGACTGGAGCCGAGAGAGCCTCTGCAGAGAAGCAGCGGGATAGTCGGGTCGGGCGAAAGGGGGGGATAGCAAAGGGGGGGTTTGAGAATCAGCTCACGTAGCTGATTTTCCCGGCGCCGGAGGCGGCTATGTATCGAGGAATGGGCCCCTCGGTGAGGCCGAAACCAGCTGCATGCAGCAAATTTCGTAACCCCCCCTTTCCCAATCCCCCCCTTTCGCCCGACCCGAGATAGCTGGAGGAGACGGAGGAGGAGCGTGCGCATGCACCGCGTGCGTTACCAAGACCTCCGCTTCCGCACCCCACGAAAACTTCGAACCCCTGGAGGCTCGTTGGTCTTACGGTTGGGGGTGGGAAACTGGCGTGCAAAGCGGCGCCGCCGGACGCGCTTGGCTCAGTATCCGCTACCCTCCATCTTGGGGATAGAGTGCACCGAAAAAGCCCTGGCTGGGGGATACCGTGCACAGAAGGGACCCTCGCAGGGGGGATCGCCTCACAAGGATAGCGTGCATTTCGGAGAACGATGTTGTACGCTATCTGTCCAACGCCAGCCGTAGACGTACTACGGAACCAGACCCCTTCCTTGGCCCCACCTCCCCGTTGCCACTTGCGCGGAGGGCCACAGAGGCAACTCTCACCAGGGCGGGGGGGCCTGGGGCGGAGCAGAGGGAGCGGCAACAAAAAGAGCGGGGGCAATGCCACACCGTCCTGCAGCACCTTCTGCCGTTTCGCCTCCTTCGCGACCGTGGCGGCCTCCTCGGCCTTCTTCTTCTCCTGCAAGGAGGCGAGGGTCGCGTTGCAGTGAGCGGGTGCAATCGTGAATCACGGGGTTGGCACGGTACGCGCGGACGGGAAGGAGATGGGGATTGGGGAAGGGGAAGGGGCAAAGGCAGGAACCCATACCTCCAAAGCCCAGACTCGAGGTTTCCAGGAGTGATCTTGGGGCCGAAAGGATCCCCAGGGGGGAGCGCGGCATAGTGGACGTCTTCGAGGCCTCGGGGGGGGGTTCTATAGCCATCTGGGCCTCCATGGAAAGGCAAGTCAGCTCGGGCCAGGCTCACCGCTGGTAACACCCGAATGGCCACGCAACCTCGTCTCTGACAGGGGGGTGTACAGACCGAGACTGTGCCCGAACATCTGCCCGAGTGTGACCGAAATTGGCGCCCGACTTGTCCCAAATGCGCACGGGTGTGACCGATGTTCTGGGCATTTCGGCATTTCTGGGCATGTATGGTTTTGGTCACCATTTCGGACACGCTTTCGGTCACAGATGATCTTCGGTCACATACCGTTTCGGCTGGTAGAGTCCCAGCACCATGTCTGCGGCAACTCACGTGAGCCTCCCATACCCTCTTGTTGGCTCTTGCGGATCGACGCTAATCGACGCCAAGACGACGCTGATCGAGGCTGAACGACGCTAATCGGCGCTACCCCATCGATTACCAGACGCTCACCGACGCTATGACGCACCCTAGAGTCGGCGGTAGACAGACCTCCCTTTCGTAAACCTCCCCTTCGTGAAAACGGCCTGGGACCGAAACCCGCGGACCTGGACCCGCGAAAATGACGGCTGCGACGCCCTCTCGCGAACCGAAACGGCTAATTCCTTAATCGACGTGTCAGGGTAGGAGGTCTGTCCACCTCCGATAGAGACGACATTGCGAGGGTACTCGAGGCTCCCATTTCTCTGGCCAAATACTGCTGCACCACGCGGGGCTCCGCAGCCCTGGCCTTGTGGATGCCACGACAATGGACACTCGAACAATCCAATCATTGAATTAAAGAGTGTTTAAAACGTTTAAAACATGTTCTAAAACATGTTTCAAACATGTGTTTTACAGATTGAAGACATGCTTGAAGGATTAGACATCTGGAAATTATTTGGCAGCGCGCTTCCTCGCCATTAGTCGACTCCCACAGCCCTGGCCCCAGCTGGCCTCTCGCGCGGGCCCCGCCCGTGCGGGCTCCTGCCGCGACGGCCTCAGCGCACGGGCCGCCCGAACCTGCACGATCTGCCCCAAGTGGGCCCCAGGAAACGGCACGGCCGCTGTTCCCCCGCTTTCGGGGATGGACAGACCTCCCTTTAGTAAAAGGCGGTTTAGCAAAACCGACCCGAGGCCCAAACCTGGTGGGCGCAGGCCTGGAAAAGAACGGCCACGGCGCCCTCTCGAGAACCGAAAACGGACAATTCATTAATCGACGTGTCACTGTTGGGGGTTCTGTCCACCCCCGACGCTTCCGGAACAACACTCTTGAACATGAAAGCGGCAAACGGGAACCAACAAAAAAACAACGCGACCCGAAACGGCAGCAGAAGCAGCTCCGGGGTTGGAACCGCAGCCAAAAAGGCGGAACAGTGGGGGGCCACGTGCGAACCCTACCCCTACCCCCCACGATTTCTTAGGGGGAGCGTGGGGTTCACTTCGCTCGGGAGCTCCCGAACGAAGTGAAACCCACCCTCTCCCTCAGAAATCGTGGAGGGTAGGGGTAGGGTTCGAACGTGGCCACCTAAACAAGCATCGGCCACGGCACCGGCCACAGAAGCGGCGCCGGCACCGGCGGCAGCAGCGGCAGAACGGAAGCGGTCAACAGAGGACGGCCCCGTGGCTTCCGGGGCCTGCCCTCGTGGCGGCATACCCCGCGGCCCTCGCCCCAGCAGCGCGTGCCCGTGCTACATAGCGCCCATGCGCTGCGTCCTGTCGGCCCCGCGGCCTCCCCGAGACGCAGCCGCAGGCCACGCAGGCCACGCCGCGCGGCGCGCGGCAGGGGAGCCAAATGCCGGCCGCGCAGGGACAGAATGTGACGGCGGCCCCCTCGAAATCGAACGCAGGTTCTGAGCCGGCCGGCCCCCTCGCCCCCGATGTTCAATGCTAGTGGACGCGCGCAGCGCGGCCCGCGGAGTCAACCAGAAAAATGCAGTCGCCAGTGGAGGCGTCATCAACAGTGAAATTGGCGGCCGGGGGGCGTCGTCATGTCCTACAACAACTTGCGTTTGACTTCGAGGAGGGATGTACCCACCAACCCTCCCCAACCCAATCCGACGTCGCCGATTGGCCCGTAAATCTCAAGTGGGGGGACGCTCCGGAACCTCGAGAAGGAACACCGTGGCACCCATACACACATCCCGACCTCCGAATCTGGAGGGACCTGGAACCTTCGGCTTGGGATAGGGTAGCTTGGAAACCGGCGGCGAGCCGGGGGGGAGTGAGAAGAGGCGGGCCTTCTCAGAAGACCGGGAAGTTCTCTGGCCTTCCGAGAAATTGTCTAAGCTTTCCCCGAAGACACAGGAGACCTCTCAGAAGTCCCTGTCTCATCTGGAATATGGACAACTCTGACCCCCCCCTGGGGGCCCAAAGAGATCTGTCCAGCCAGAGCAAGGCAACGAGCACATGGGTCAAGGGCACAAACCACTTCACCAAAAATGCCCGTTGCCCCATGGAGATACTCCAAGTGGAGCCCATTCCACGGCGGAAATCCAAAAGACGAAGAACAGAAGGGTATCCCTCGAGAGCTAGGGTCGTTAGAATTGTTCTGGACCCACTCCATCCACTGCCTGGAGAGGTCCCCGAAGATGGATCATATCCCCCAGGCGGTGGTCATTGATGAATCCCCGCACGGCACCCGCGACGAGGACCAGCAACCCTGGATTGGCAGAGGCCGTTGGGAGGGTTTTTCGCGTGGGGCCCAGTGGGCCCTTGGTTTTTCGGGAACTGTTTCATGGATTTCTAGAGGCTTTCAGGACCCCTGGAAGCTTTTGAAAACCCCTGGAAGACTCGTCTTGGACACCTCCGCCCGCGCCTCGGGAAAGGCCCGCCCGAGGGAGCTGCGAGGGCCCCCCTCGGGAGGCCTGCGAGCGCCCCCTGTCAACGCGCGGACGCCTCCTTGCCGTCGCTCGGACGTCCGTTTCCCGTGCAGTTGTTGGTTTCGTGCGTGTTCTTGTTCGCTCGATGATCCAGGATGTTCCTCCAGGGTCCGCGCCGAGGAAAAAAATACACACGTCCGAGCGATGCCAGGCCTCCGAGGACCCCCGGGAGGCTGCGGCTCCAGGGAGCCGAAGCAGCAGCAGCAGCAGCAGCAGCAGCAGCAGGAACGCAGAAGGCGGGGGAATTCCGAGGATGGGGCGGAGGGCAGAGAGGGAAGCGGGAGGAGGAGCCGGAGGAGGAGGAGGAGCAGGAGGAGGAGGAGGAGGAGGAGGAGGAGGAGGAGGAGCCGGAGGAGGAGGAGCAGGAGCAGGACGGAGGAGGAGGAGGAGGAGGAGGAGGAGGAGGACGGGGAGCTGTGTGAAGCACGGAGCTGGAGGAGCGAAGGGCGCGCCGCGTCCAGCCGCGGGGCAGGGCGAGGGTGGGCAGCAGGAGGGCAGGCTGTGGAGGGAGAAGCCAGCGAGAGCGAGGAGCCACAGGTTTACGTCGGGCCTGTCCCCCCCCACAGGGGGATTTTCGGCGAGAAATAACAGATACCCCCAAAAGAAGGAAACAATTGTCCGAAGATAGTCTGGGGACTTTTTGGGGGGAATTTGTTTGGCCATTTTGGGGCCTGTTTTGGGTATGTTTTACTTTTCGTCGAACATCCCCCTGTAGGGGGACACGCCCGACATAACCAGAGGTCGAGTAGGGGATCGGCTGCGGTCGCCCCGCGTCGTGGGGACGCGCGAGAAGGCTGCAGGAGGCTTTTGGGGGGGCCATCTCGGAGCTCTTTTCGAGCGGAGCGCGCGGCCCACGAAGGCGGCGAAGGATGTTAGGAGGCAGCTACTGGGAGGTTTTCGTCGGAAAGATTAAGGAGGATTAAGCCCCAATTCGGGGGCTGTTACGCCAGAGTGGGCCTCGGACTAAGCGGGATTAAGCCGGATTAAGCGGGATTAAGCGGGATTGAGCCAGACTTCAGACCAGTGCAAAATCAGAATTTGACCTCCCAGGAGTTGCATCCCAAAGGATGGACCGCGGATGCAAGGGTGCTTGGGAAGGTTGCCCCTCCTTCCTATACGGGCTGACCGTGCAGAACTAGTGTGCCCCAAAATTGAATTTCCCGTCGGATCTAACAAGCATTCTACGCATTTGTTCGTTCACTCGGCGAGATAATCAAGTCGGCGGGCAACCTACAAGCACTCTACGTTTGTCGTACGTTCGACGAAGAAAACAATTTTGGGGATAGACCAATTCTGTGGTCGATCCCCTACCCGACGGGGAGCCGAACGATCGAGGAGGCGCAGGTCGAGGCTTGCGAGGAGGATCACCGCGGGGCACAGAGAGACCAAAGAGGGCGACGCGTGCGAGCAGACGCAGGGCGGCGCGGACCGCTGGACAGGCGCGTTCCACTACTCGCAAAGTAGCTGCTCGCGAATGGCCTGGATCCGCCGCGGGGGATCTACGATACATCACATGGAAGGAGCGCCCATTTTTGTTCGGACGTTTGCGAGTAACCGTTTGCAAGGGCCGGAGCATCCGGAGGACGCTCTGGGCGCCGCGGCTGTTCCAGAGCGGCCCTGGACGCCATGAGAGCGTTCGGGTCTGGCTTCGGGCCTCCAGAGACGGTCCCTGGACCTTTCCCCGGGAACGCCCTGGCCCCGGATCCCGAGCAGGACCAGGCCGCAACTTCCAAGCACCGCGATCCATCCTCAGGCCTGTACACCACCACGATCCTCGACCCGCGCCCTCCGTCACAGTGGACGCTGGCAGGAGGGGAAAGGACACAGCGGTCCTCGTGGAAGCAGGACCTGCATCCTGTGGGGCTCTCCTGAGGAACATCCCACATCGATCTTCCCACAACTTACCAGCCTGGAACATATCCCTATCCCTAAGCTGGGCATCGCCTCATCACAATGCCAATCTTAAGGATTCCCTTGTTATTTCAGGGCACATCCCTAAGGTTGTCATCGCCTGTTGGCGTGTCACTCTTAGGGATAGGGATAGGTTCGAGGCTGATAAACAACCTCGGTGCCTCCAGGCCCCGGGCGCTGGGAAGCGGCGAGGCCTCTCCAGGACCCCTCCTATCACCCAGGCCCCCGACGTCGTGTCTCTGTTGCTTCTCAAAGCGCCGACACGTAGAAAGGTCTGGGCCCCTTCCCTCGGGAGTGTTTTTTCATCCCGAGGCCCCTCCTTCTGCCCCCCCTCTTTGTTAATTCAAGCTGTGCGTGGCCCGCTTAGCCTCGACCAGAAGAGGTACGCTCTCGACCCGCGAATCAAAAAGTTGTTTCATCCCCAGTCGTTGTTTGACGGCCCCGAGGCCCGGTAGAGGGCCCCAGGAGTCCGAAAATAGCAAAGGCCTCCCGTCGTGATTTCCGTCAAAACTATGGGCCTCCTTGAAGGGATCAAACTAGATGGCGTCGGAGGATCTCGCCGCATCGCCGATACATCGGCGATGCATCGGCGATACACTGGCGACGCATCGTCGATGTCGGCGATGCATCGGCGACATCGACGTGAAACAAATCGGGCCCCACATCGAGCCGCATCGCCGATGCATCGGCGATGCGGCGCAATCCTCCGACCCCATCTGCTCCGACCACATCTGGAGGGCCCAGAGTGACTTGTTCACAACGCGAGGGGGTCTCGGAACGGCGAGGCCTCTCCAGGACCCACTCCTCCAAGACCCGTTTGCCTCGTGGCGGTCATGCTCAGTGCAGGCCGGGGCACGGCCCCAGAAGGAGAAGAGCGGAGCGATGCTAGCGAAGATGGAAAAGAATGGAGTTGGAGAAGTCGGGGAGGTCCAAGAGGAGGGCGTCCAAGGGGCGGGGGTGGGGGCGCAAGTCATGGCCGGCGGGATGTGCGCGGCCCAGGGGGGGGGGCCAGGGACGCATTGATGTAAGAAGAAGCGCCATGAAATCTGGGGAGATACCATGGCTCCCCATCATGAAATCCCCCCCCCCTAGTCATCACCCCCGTATTGGCCGCCCCAGAAGGAGAAGGAGTCTCAGGAGGAGCAGGATGACAGCGGGAGGGGAAGGAGGAGCAGGAGGAGGAGGAGGAGCAGGAGGAGGAGGAGGAGGAGGAGGAGGAGAAGGAGCGGGGGAGGAGGCGCGGGGGAGGGAGGAGCGGAAGGAGAGAGGAGGAAGGGAAGCCTCCGCAAGTGGCGCCTCAGCACGCTGAACCCCCCCCACGCCAGCAAAACTGCAGGATTCGACTTTGGCATGACACGAGCGGCACCTCCACTGAGGTTTCAGGGGGCCCGGCCCCCACGGGCTGCCCCAAGGGCGAGCCACTGGCCTTGGGTCGGGCCTGTCCCCCTACGGGGGGATTTTGGACGAAAAAGCAAAAAATAGTCAAAACTACTCCACAGTGGTCAGAATTACTATAAACAAATAGTCGCCATACTATATTTGGACTGTGTTTGAGTATTCCTCCTGCAGAGGGACGTGCCCGACTCAAGACTAGCCCTGAGGAGTCCCTTGACGGCCCTGGGGCGTGTGGAGGCCCCCTCCGAGCCCGAGACTCGGCTCGAGTCCGATCAACAAGACGACATCGATCCCTCAAAACATACACACCCGAGCCGAGCTTTGCCGACGCACCGCACTCGAATCGCACTCGAACCAGGTTTGTTCATTTGTCCGTATCGCACTCGAATGCTCTGTCAACGCAACTCGCTCCCGCACTCGAGCCGACCTTTTCGATCGCCCGTGACGCGACGTTAGTGAAGGGGAACTGGAACACACGAATAAATACACACAAATAAAATTAGTCCCCATATTTTCCCATATTTTCTGGGTTTTTCTCTTCCCCCCCACTTCCCATATTTTCCCATATTTTCCTGGGAGTTGACGATTAATTGTGTCTGTGTGTTTCTTCCCCTCCTGAGTTAGGACTCGCTGGCTGCGCGGCGACCATCGGCTGCACGCAGGTGTGCGCGACCGCCCGGGGGGGGACGCGGGGAGGCCGCGTCCCGAGCGCGCAGGCCGCTGCTGCCGCAGCGCCCTCGGCCATCTGGGGCCCCGCTGTTGTGGACGCCCGAAATTGATAGGCGTGTTTTCCACCACCACCACCATAAGTTGGAGGGGGGGGCCCTCCTCCTCTTCCTCCTCCTCCTCCTCCTCGTCCTCCTCTTCGCCCTCCTCCTCCTCCTCCTCCTCCTTCCCCCCTCTAAGATATGGTGGTGGTGGTGGAAAACAGGCCCATCAGAAATGGGCACGGAAAAAATGGGCACAATGCCCAACAACACATGTTGTCTGAAACCAACAGCGGCCGCTGTTGGGCGGGCGGCCTGCTGTCTCAGATGGGCACAGGCCGCGGCGGCGCGGACGGCGAGCCCTGCTCAAGATGAACAGGGCCTGCTGTTGGCCATTGTACCCATTCTTTCCGTACCCATTTTGGTCGTCGGCTGTGCCATCTCCAGAGCGGGGAAGCCCAAAGGTACCAATACCGCTACAGTCGGGCCGCTGAAAGAAGGAGCGCCAGATAAGGAACGAAACCCCTTCTTTGACCCCAAACGCACATCAGTGGGAACTGGAGATCCTGGCCGGAGATCCAGATCGGGCTCGACACCAAACTCGGCGAGCACAGGAAGTGGATCTGCGCGACCCGAAGAGGGTGGGTGGGAGGGCGAGGATGCCAGGTGGAGCGAGCGCACCCAGCTTGCCCACGTCCCCCCTTCCCTGTTCCATGCCCCCTATGCCAGGCTCACCGTGGACGAGGAACGCTGGAGAAATAGCCATGCACGGACCTACTCAATGCAAGGAACGTCGGGCCCCTTCACAACCCGAACGGTTCCTTATTTCAGCTTCTTGGCTGTACTCCCAGGACCTCTCCCGGGGTGCGTTCTGACGAGGATTTCGAGGCAGATCCAGCGGTGGCGACGGGGGCCTCCCAGGAGGCCCAAGAAGGGGAAAACGGGCGAGGGGATAGAGGTATGGGTACCTTTTCCTTTTTCCGACAGAGGTCACCCCGGCGACGGGTCACTCTGACGCGTAGCTGTGGCCAGCTCGCGGCGGCGGTCCGCCGCGGGCCAGGGCGTGACGGGGCCGGTCTCCTCCTGCTTCGTGAAGAAGTTTGAGAACACGGCCTGAGGGCATGCGGGCGCGCGCGCGCGGGCCGTCCCCACGGCCGCCGCGCTGGAACGAGCGGTAGGGCCTGCTCGTCGTCCTCCTCTCTCATTGTCCCTCGGCTTCACGTCATCATGCCTCCGCCCCCTGCTTCTCCTCGCACCTTTCACGCCTTCCTGCCACATCACCCGGCCCCCTCCTCACTGTCATCCCTCACCTCTATGTATCCTCCTCCTTATCATCCTCCTTCTCGCCGTCGTCATTAGCATCGTCACCATCATCACCACCAGCATCGTCATCATCATCAACGTCACCATTGCCATCACCATCACAATCCTCATCAACAGCAGCAACGACAGCAACATCATCAGCATCACCATCACCATCCTCAACATCATTATCATCATCGTCACCATCACCATCATCCTCGTCATCATCATCATCACCACCAGCATCATCACCATCATCATCATAATCATCATCCTCATCCGCATCATCAGCATCATCTGCATCCTCATCATCAACATAATCATCATAATCGTCATCATCATCACCATCACCATCACCATCATCATCATCATCATCATAATCAGCAGGGCCTCTTCCGACCCTCGTCGCCAAAGAGATGATGTATTTGTGAAGAGCAGCGCACGGCGGCGAACTCGCGACAACAAGGCGAGCCACTGGACAGATGAACGAGCCTCGCATCCGGCTGTAGAAGCCACACTCAAGCTCATAGGGGAAGAAAAAGGGAGGGAGGGAGAGCTTGAGCAAACGTGGCAGTGGCCATACGGCGATGCTCAACTACAGTGCCTGCTTCCCGTACTGAATACACACAGCAGGGCCTCTTCCGACCCTCGTCGCCAAAGAGATGATGGATTTGTGAGGAGCAGCGCGCGGCGGCGAACTCGCGACAACAAGGCGAGCCACTGGACAGATGAACGAGCCTCGCATCCGCAACCCGAACTCGAACTTGGCCTGGGGCCGAAAAAACAATCAGGGCTACCCTCCCATTCTGTCAGAGAGAGCGAGGGAGCGCTTGCTTTCACATGTGCGTACAAGTATGGCAGCGGCGGCTTTGGCAAAGGCAGCGGGGCAGGCGGCAGCAATGGCTGTCCAATGCTTCCCGCCTGGCGCCCGCCCACTGAGCTCGAGGTGGGGCCGGAGAGTCCTGCTGCAAATGCCTGGAGGGCCGCCGCATTTTTTCGACAGCTCCCACAATTCTCCGATGGCCCATGCTTGCACTCGAGTAGCTTTCCTCCAGGGCGCGCCAAAATTGGCACATGTGACAAATTACAGAAGAGCTGCTTTGCAAACTGAGAAGCTTCTGAAAACGAGGCGACGACGACATCAGGCTGGTCTGGGGATTCTCAATCATGACGCCTACATTGTGATTGAGGCATGCACGGATCACTTGAAGGGAAAATTGGAATGACTTATTTCCTATATCGAGCTTGCTAAACTGGTCAGGCGAAAGGTCAGGCCGCCCGTCAGGGTACTCAGCAGTCCGCAGCGGGACCCGGAGCGCACGGGTCCAGGTGCTGCAGGGCGTGCCGAGCCAGATCCCGGCGATGGCCCCACTCGCGATCCAGCCCAGGATCCTGTTGAGGAAGGTCGGGGTGAGATGGTTCTCAAGAGGCGAGCCGTTTATGTCCAGGCTGAGCGCTGCATAGCCCATGGCCTGCGCGCTGGCTGCGACGCGGCCACAACCCCCGAAGAGCTCGAGGAACAGCAGTGATCGCAAGCGCACTGCCCTGCCCAGGCTCGCAGCGAACCTTCTGCCGAGGTGGGCGCCCACGTCCCCGCCATGGACCAGGTGGGTCACGCCGGCCGCCGCTTTCGCCCGCGGCCGGCGGCGGGCGTGGCCCCGCCGCTCTGGCCCGCAAGCAACAGGCCCCTCACGCTCGCCGGGACCTGGTCGAAAAGCGGGCCAGTCAGCCCATGCTCGACGAGCCCCGTGAAGTGGGCCATCACAAAGTTCCCGAAGCTGAAGATGTCGCTGTGGACCTCTTGCAGCTCCCGCAGCAGGCGCGTGGCCTTGGTGCATCGGCGGAGGCTCGACGCTGACACCCACCGGCCTCGCGCCCGAACCTGCTCCAGGCTTCGGCGGCCGGCCAGAAGGCCGTCTGACGGCCCGCCGTGCCGGAGCGAGTAGGGATGAGGAGCGAGCTGCCCCAGCCCCAGCAGGTCCGCGGCCGCCTTGAAACTCATCCTGAATTCCACCGCGCCGAAGTCCCACAGCGAGGCGTCGGCGTGCGTCGCCGCCTGGAGCCCGGCCAGCGCTGGCAGGATCCAGCTGTCTTTGTCGATGAGCACCGCGTCGTCCGTGGTGCCGGTCTTGGACGGCTGGCCGAGCTCGAAGTCGTGGAGATGGAGCCCCCAGCTCGCGTAGCTCGCGCCTGCCGCCGACGCCGGGGCGACCAGGTGCCTGCCCAGCAGCGCAATCCCCTCCAGCGGTCTGAGGTAGCAGATGAAGGTCAGCATGGTGTAGATGGCCATTCGGCGCTGGCCGAGGAACAGCATCACCCCGGCGATCGCCGCCGCGCCGGTCTTCGGCATCGGCAGCCTCGAGCGCCCGGGCGCCCGACGCTTCCAGGCCCCGGCCGCGCGGCACGCGCGTGGCAGGTATAGCCCGCTGCGCCGGGCCAGGCTCGGGTAGACGCGCGCCAGCGCCGCGATCAGCTGCGTCCCCAGGTCCGAGCACTTGCCGTCCAAGAACTGATGGTTCAACAGCGCGGTGACCGCGTTGTCCAGCGACTCCCAGCTGTCCCAGTCCAGGTGGTACGTCCGGCAGAAGAGGGCCAGCGTCGCCAGGCGGTTCTGGCACTGCCTCTGCGCGTTCGGGCGGACCGCCGCGGACTCGAGGACCGAGAGGCCGAAGGCCTGCACCGTGGAGGCGGCCACCTGCTGGGCGTTCCTCGCCCGCTCGACGGCGGCCTGCGACGCCGCTGGCCGCCGGCGCCCCGCCATGCGGCCGGGCAAGGTGCACGTGATAGGGAGTAGTGAAAAAACCGTGATCGCCTCGAGACGGATTGTCAGCAGGATTGAGTTCGGATGGGACCCAACGTACAACTATCCTGCACCCTGTGGTCAGTGAAAGAGCAGCTATCTTCTGAAGCACGTGTCGGAGGTATCGAGAGTTTGCCCGCCCCTTTGTGGCCGCTAGGGCCAATGGTGAGTTGTCCACTATGAACAGGATCCTCTTCCCCAGAGCCCCAGTGTTTCTGAGCGTGTGACGAATGGCCATTAGGAGCGCCTCCCCCTCGAGCTCTAGGATGTCCGTGGACCCAGCGACCTTCGAGGCATGAACGACTTTCCAGGTGTCTGACTTCAGGAAGCCCATGGGGACCTCGTCGAAGTCCACGGGGTTGTCGACCAGCAGGTTCTCAAGGGCCTTGTCGGGGTCGTTGACGGAGTCCACAGGAGCCTGATGAAGTGCACGTTCGCGAGCCCGCTGGGCCCCGTCAACCCGAAAACGCCATCTCTCACTGCATCGGCCAATTGAGGATACCAGCTGGATGGGAGCTCTTCGGACAGTGACTCCGAGACCAAACAACGAAGCGTCTGATGCGGCTACCTCTGGCCACCACTCGGCGCCGAGGTCAACACTGAGCAGCGGTAAGATACAGCGCGCTCGCCAGAGCTCGCGCCGCACTGATCTCCACAGTCGGGCCTGTCGCTGCCCGATCCGCTCTGCAAACTGGTAGCATGGGTTGAGCAAAGAGAGGACTTCGCGACGAATCAACCCAGCCCATGTAAAGTGACCGATGATGATTCTGAGAGCGTCTCCTGAACAGAAGCCCTTCCTGAGCAGGGCGTCGATCCCAAAACGAAGCCTCCAAATGCTCCTGGCCTTAATCGAAAGATCACGTCCTCTCTTCAGCTCTAAGCCTACGAAAGTGGCATCGCGGGCGGCCGGCCCCTCATCGTGCGTGAGCAGCCCCTTATCCGTCAGCACGCGCGTGACGGCGAGGGCGGCCCGGTCGACGATGGCCGGTGAACGACCAAGGGCAGCGTAGTTGTCGACGTAGCCGGCGACCGCCAGGGCGCCCTCCTCGCCGACCACGACCCCGGCCTTCCCGTCCTCGATGCACTGCCCATCTGTGAACCCCGCGGTGTCCAGGGCCCGCCGCAACACGCCCTGACAGAGGGCCAGCGCGTGGCTCCAGCCCATCGGCAGCACGCAAACGCAGGGCTGCACCCGCGCCCCTCGCGCGAGCTGCGCCCCGCCCAGGTGCGTGATCCCGAGCAGGCTGGCATCCAGGGCGGGCAGCCTGAAGTAGGACGACAGGCCGTCGGGCAGCCGCAGCCTGTAAAAAGCATTGTCGATGTCGCCCGAGGCAATGTAAGTGTCGTGCCCTGGGTTCTCGAAAGCCGCCAGCGTTGTAGCCGTCGGCAAAGCGGTCCGAGCTGGTCGCCCGAAGAATAGATTTGCATACCTCGTATCAAATATCACTCTCAACTTGTTGTTCTTCTTCGCGACGAAGAAGCAGCCGACGGTGGCCGCATCGCAGTCCTCCTTCAGCTCCACCATGCCGCGGGCCAACAGCTTGGCGACAAAATCGGCGTAAAGCAGAGGCTTACTGAAGAGACTGGGGTCAAAAAAAGGTCCAGCCGGGCAGAACTCAGCACGTTCGGCTGCTGTAGGTTGATCTGGCCTGAGCAAGGTGCTTTGCCAGCGGCCCAGCCACTCAGACTCGGCCTCGCCCAGGCAGGCGCACAGCGGGACGGGCTGCGCGTCGGGCGAGGGCCAGGAAATGGACTCCTTGACATACGGCCGTCGGGAAGAGAGATCACCCGTCTGGTAGATCCCCGCCCCCGCGAGGAGCTCACGAAGGGCTCCCTCGCGAAAGCCTGCCTCTGGTGGGGGCTTGCCCAGCGCGCGCACTCGCGACTCGACATGCTCCACTGCGTGTCGCTGACCAGCGTGGGCGGGGGCCGCCGGCCGATCCTGGTGGCCGTGCAAGTCGTTCAGGGCGTCGATGCAGTCGTCGCCCCAATCGAGGATGTGCTTGGTAGCCTCACCACGCCGCCTGGTGACCCTGGACAGGTCCCGGCGGCCCGCCGCGCAGACGTGATCTCGGCACAGCGGGGGCAGCGGAAAAATGTCGCGCTGGCGGGCACTCTGCCCCAGCATGTCAAAAACCTCTCTGTTCGGCGGACCGGTAGAGGCACCGCGGTCCACAGGCGTCTCAGTCAGGGGGCCGCGCCGGCCGCCTGGAACCGGCGCGGCCGAGGGGAACATCACCCCTCCTCCTCCTTCTTGTTCTTCTTGTTGTTCCCCTTCTTGGCAAGCTCCCTCTCCTCCCGGGCCTTGCGCCGCTCCTTGAGCAGCGCCTGCTCCTTGGCCAGCTGGGCGCTGGCCCACTCCTGGAGGAGAGGGCATACACGCACTCCTCCTCGTGTCAGCTCGCTGCCCATGTACAGGTGAGTGTCGACGCTGTCGGGGCCACCGCCTCCTGAGCCGCCCGCGCTCCTGTCGCGGTACCTCTCCTGCTGCACCTGGATGTTCCGCACGAGCAGCTCCACGGTCGCCAGGTTCGCGCCATTGCACTGGTCGTAGCAGATGAGCTCCTCCAGCGCGCGGCACGAGCGCTCATGCTCCTGCACCCCGGGCTCGTGCTCCTGGAGGCGGGCCTCACTGCGCCACCGAGAGTGCATCCCCGTCGGCGTCCCGCCGTGGTCGACGATGTACCGCAGGACCCAGAGCGCGGTGCGCGGCCCGCGCACGGGCCACCCCGCCCACGGGTCTTCCCGGCAGGCCAGCACCGCCTCGCGGAACTCCCGCCGACGGTTGCCCATGGCGTCGTACACCACCGGGAGCACCCTCGCGTCCTGGACATGCCCGCCAGCACCCGCACCACCCGCGGGCGCGCCTCCCGCCGCAGCGGGCGGGCCCGCGGCGGCTGCGGCGGCGCCCGCGTCCGCGGGCACGGGGGCGGCGGCGGCCCCTGGGGCCCCGGCGGCAGCGGCGGCGAGCACTCCGTCGGCTCCTGGAGCCACGACCGCCGCGGCGCCGGCCGCAGCGGGGGCGGGCAGCGGGGCTGGAACCAGCACGCCGGCTGGTGCTCCTGCCGCTGGGCCGCCGAGCGCCGCCACCAGGCCGCCAAGCCCCGCCGCCGGGGCCACTCCGCCCGGCGCAGCTGCCGCGGCCGCCGCTGGCGCGCCAGGTGCCCCGCCAAGCGGGGCCGCGGCGCCTCCGGCTTCGACCGCGCCAGGCGCGGCACCTCCCGCCGGCGGCCCGACGAGGCGCCCGCCGAGGGCTGGCACCAAGGGCCCGCCTGGCGCGGGCTGGCCCAGGCGCCCGGCAGCAGCCACAGCGGACGCCGTGAGGCTCGCGGCGGTCGGCATCGCACCAGCTCTGAACCGATAGTATCGCGCTCCTGGCTGACCCATCAACACGCCACCCGGCTGTCGGTTTGGCAGCGGCTCCCACTCGACGATGTCGGGCAGGCCCCACACCTCCTCGTACTCGTCACCATCGGGCGTGGTGATGGACACGGTCAGCCCGGCACCCAACGGCAGGTAGTGAACCAGCCTCTCGTGGTACAGGGGCACACCTGGGACGTTGTAGCGCACCACACAGAAGTCGCCCACCTGCAGGTCGTGCGACGCGGTGAGCGGGTGTCGGCCAGCAGCTGCCAGCATCATTGCGCCAGAGCCTTGGCTTTGTACTGAGCCACCTGGGCCCGAGCAGTGGTGTCCAGGTCGTCGGCGTACCGCCCGCCCTTAGCTCCCCAGCGCGTCAGCCGGCCCGTGAAGAAGGACAGCAAGGCGACGCCAGCGCAGAGGACCGCAACCGTGAGCGGCGTCACCGGCGCGATGTAGGCCACGTCGCCAGTCGTGCAAGTCAGTGGCGGACACTTCAGGACTGGCGAGCACTCACACGCGGGGCAGGTCGGCCGCCCAGCCCACACGACGAGGCCAGTCGAGGCCCCCTCTGCGATCCGCCCGACAAGCTGGCGAAGGGCGGCTTGCATCACCAGAATGGGAGGGCGCCCTGACTCAGAGCTTGAGCAAACGTGGCAGTGGCCATACGGCGATGCTCAACTACAGTGCCTGCTTCCCGTACTGAATACACACATCATCACCATCATCATCATCATCATCGTCATCATAATCAGCATCATCTTCATCTTGTCTACCATCATCATAATCATGTCTATTATCAGAATCGTCTGTCGATCCCTCATCATCATCTGGTCTCCTCCTCCTGTCTCCTGCCTCCTGCCCGCCTCGTTCCTCTTCGTTTCCCTCGTCCTCTCCCTTCGCCCCACTCCTCCTCCCCCTTCGGCCCACTCCTCCTCCTTGTCCCTCTCCCCTCTCATCGTTCGCGCATCACCCTTCTCATGACAAGTTTCCGCGTCCTCCGATCTTCCCTCTTCCTTCTCGAGATTCCTCAGGAGCACACTCGCTGCAAAACCCCGCATCAAACACACAACAACTCGAGCCTCCACCGATATCCCCGCCGACCATTGCTCTGAAACTGACAGGCGCTGGTGTGCTCGATGAACTACGCTTTCCATGCTGCCTGAAATGGCATGAGCCCAAGGTAAATCTGTCCCCTGCTGCTAAGCACAGGAAGGTTGGCAAGGGTCAACAGAACTATTATCTATAAGAAATTATGTACAATCACACACACAATCGAAGAAAGTCGTTACTCGCATGCCCGCGAACACTGCGCACCCCATTTCGGATTCTCAAAAAAAGACGTAGTCCACAGACCCTTCCTTCCCCTCGGATTAATATGCGGAGCGTTGTGTGCAGAATCCTCGCAATTTACTAGGGATCGTGGCAGCTGGAGCGCGGAAGCGTCGTATTTTACTAGGAGTCGTGGCGCTTGGAGCGGGACGCAACGTAATCTACTATCGATCGTTGCCGTGAGAGAGCGAGTTCAGAGTAATGCTAATGGATCGTGGCCCTGGGAGCGTGAGTTCAGCGTAATTTGAAATGGATCGTGTAAGAACGCGGGGACAGCATAGTTGATTGAGTAGGGATTGTGGAGGGGTCCGATGCAGCAGAATTCTGAAGGGGATCGTGGCTCTTGGAGCCCCCCTGTCGATTCGTCCAGTCGCGGACCTCATTCGGATCTGGAACTCGAGCTGGTTGAGCGCCCCGAACGGTTCGACAACAACCAGCTCTTGGGCGAGCATTGCATTCCCTGCAGCTCGAACCTGGTCGAAGTGCGGACGCAAAAGACGACAGCATTCGCGACGCGGTGCAGCACCCGGACAGCTCGGCATCACATGAGACGACGCAAGTCAGCACGGCACGGCACGGCACAGAATGGCGCAGCGCAGCACAAATCCCTTGCGCAGCCTCATCACCACGGATACCCTCCGCCCCGCCAGTGCTCACTGCCAAGGCCAGGGCCGTCCACATCCTCTGACGGGTTCGTGGATCGGTCGCGTGCCTCGCCCTCCCCCCGCTCCCCCCAGGCTCTACGAAGCACGTGTACAGGGCAGTTTCTAACACATGGGATTTTTAAGCATATAGGATGTTTGATAAATGATTAGTTTATGGGTAAAGTTATGCATGAACTCATCGTTGTTTTTTCATACTAGTTCCCTGCATGTGTTATACATGATCCGCACGCGGAGCATGTATTAAAAACGGCACGTGTACTGCCTCCGTGCGGTCCAGAGAGCGCCCACGACGGCCCCGACTCCCCTCCCCCAGGGCGCCACACGAGGGCCCCTGCACACCAGGAGGGGGCCAGAATACTCCCAGGATGCCCCACCCCAATACTGCTTCAGGACGCATCCCTTGGGACTCTAAGAGCGGCAAACTAATCGAGAAGGCATCCCTCTTGACACCTTCCTCCTCCTCCTCGTTCTCATTAGCTTCCCCCTGCTCTTACTTTCGTTTATCGTGTTTCTCCTCCTCCTCCTCGTCCTCCTCCTGTTGGTCATCATCCTCCTCACCCGGCTCGCAAGACAACTCGGCAATGCATCGGTTCGGGATGGGCTTGTGGGCACACGCGGAGTACTCGGAGACTCGGAGAAAACATCATTGCCGAATGTAGTGCACGGATGAAGGGCGGGCCGGTTTCAGAATCTGGTTTACTGCACCCAGACAATTCATCCTAGACGATTCCAGCCTGGAACCTGCCGCTGCGCCCAAGCCTTGCACCGACGTTCCCATCATCTGCAGCGACAGGAGGGAGGGAAGGAGGGGGAGGAGGGGAGCGGGGGAGGAGGAGGGGTCGAGCGAAGGAGGACCAAAGCAAACCCAAGACTCATCAACGGTGTAGCACTAAGCCGTCCTCGCAGGCTCCTGTGAAAATCTATCTTTTAGACGCCCGAAATGGGCACGGAAACAATGGGCACAATGCCCAACAGCAAATGTTGTCCCGAACCAACAGCGGCCGCTGTTGGGCAGGCGGCCTTCTGTCTCAAATGGACACAGGCCACGGCGGCGCGGACAACGGATCCTGTTCAAAATGAACAGGAACTGCTGGTGGGCATTGTACCCATTCTTTCCGTACCCATTTCGGGCGTCCAGATATCTTCGCTGCGGAAGTCCAGAAGACAACCGTCTGACAATCTTCCACTGTGCAAAAGAACCACTCCTGGGACTGGAACGCCGCGCATCATCGTCTGATTGCGACTTGACGGTGCCGAATCGTTCCAGCCCGGGGACGTCATCTCCGAGAATCAGCGTGACGGTCGCGCCCTGGCAATCCCAAATCGTGCCGAAACACCATCTCGGATACGTCAATCCTGAGAACGCTTGACACTGCTGAGCACTGTTAAGGCGAAAGCGCGCGGCACTACAGCGAGAACCGCATGCTGAAAAGGAATCGCCCTCCATCCATAAAACGCTTGCACATCACGAGCTCCAGGAACATACATGGTGAAGAAATTTCTGGCGAACCGCCCAGCCCGCCCGACCGAATTACTTACGCAGCACCCCGCAGTTGCGGACAAGAGCGAGGGGGCGGCGGGGACGTCTGCAGTCTGCGAGGCTCTGAAGAAGCCCGCCGCAGGCGCAACAATTTCAAGCTATACAACAGACCCGCCGCAAACGCCGGTTTTTTGTTAAAACAATGTGGTTGGGTCGCGGGTTGGGTCGCAGGTGGGTCGCGGGTGGGTCGACGGTAGGTCGCGGGTGGGTCGCGGGCCAGGTCGCGGATGGGTCGCGGGGTGGGTCGCGGGTGGGTCGCGGGTGGGTCGCAGGCGGGTCGCGGGGTGGGTCGCGGGTGGATCGAGGGGTGGGTCGCGGGTGGGTCGCGGACCGGGTCGCGGGGGGGACGACAACAACAAACAACAACAACAACAACAACAACAGCAGCAGCAACAACATCAACGCGACAAGCAGAATCCTCACCACGGATTCGCACTTCAGCCACGCACCCAGGGACAATAAATGACCGTTCGGCACCCTCACTCTGATTTGCATTTTGTATACTGTCTGGGTCGCGGGGTGGGTCGCGTGTGGATCGCGGGGTGGGTCGCGTGGTGTCGCGGGTGGGTCGCGGAGTGGGTCGCGGGTGGGTCGCGGGGTGGGTCGCGGGTGGGTCGCGTTGTGGGTCGCGGGTGGGACGACGACAACAAACAACAACAAACAACAACAACAACACCAACAACAACAACAAACACAACAACAACAGCAACGACAACAACAACGACAACAACAACAGCAGCAGCAACAACAACACCAAGAACAACACCAAGAATATTAACACCCAACACGCGCCCAGGGACAATGAATGACCGTTCGGCCCCCTCGCTCTGATTAGGAAGAGGGGTGGAGAGGGGGGAGGACGGAGGAAGATGCGTTGCATGCGCAGTTGTCTTGCGTGGTTCGCGTGTATTGTTTGTTTCCCCCCTTCCGATTGGCATGCGTTGCTTGCGCTTTTGCCCCGAGGGCGTGCCAGACGGGACTGGCCTCGTCAAGTCATGCCCTGAGTCAAGAACGCGAGGGCGCACTCGTCATGATCTTAACGGGTGTCCAGTGCTTCGCGAAATTGCCTGCCCGACCCCACTGTGTACTCGAACCCATGGCAGCGTCTCTTGGTTGGCAACCTTCAGCAATGGAACACCATCGTTTATAGCGTTTCGTCGCGTCTGTCTGTGATGTGTCGCGAGATAGCATTGGCAGTTGTGGTGTTGTGTCCTTCTCCTGCGTGTAGTGCTCATGCAATTCTGCCACGCGCCAAGCCATGCTGACGCAAGCTCGGATCAAACGTGGCGCATGCACAGCCGACGACGATGGGCTTTGCAAGAGGTGCCGCGAGCAATTCTCGTTCAGGCAACGTCTCATGTCGCACTGGCCAAACCCTCATCGGACCGTGTGCTGGCTGAGAATCGTTGCAAGCACCTCCCGAATGGATACCAACAATGTATTCGCAAGCTTCTAGACGCTGCCGGCACTCTCGCCCACAGAACAGGGAGAAAGCATGGCCACACGCGACCGCAAAATGCCGGCCCCGCGAAACAAGTCCTAAGCGGTCTGACCCGATTCGAGCTCTGGGAAGCCAGCATCCTCCGAGACAGCGCCACCGCATGCGAACGGAGCGGGAAAACTCTTGGCGGAAGAAAGCTTCTGAGGTGGTTTCTGCGGACAGCAACTGGTGCAGACGGTGCAAGTTCGGCCAAGCTGCACTCTGTGGACGCAAGACTGGCCAGGCCGACGTCCGCACGGGCACGCAGTCCTCCAAGGGGTTGGCACGCACGGCGCAGGCATCGAGCTCGTTCCAGGTCCCCCCCGACCCACCCGAACGACCACGTCAGAAGACAGGAGTTTAGTTCTTAGCCGACGAAAGGGGTTACGCGTGCCTGCAACGAGTGAGGCGCAGTCTGTCTGGCAACCCATGGCCGGAGCGGTGCTGGTGCCCTCGCTCCCACCAGCCTGTGCTGGCTGGTGCACTCGCTCGATCGATGCTCCAGGTTGAAGGGGCCCCAGGACACACAAACAAATACACACAAATCAAACAACCCCCATATTTTCCCATATTTTCTGGGTTTCTGTCTTCCCCCCCACTTCCCATCTTTTCCCATATCTTCCTGGGGCTCGACGATTCATTGTGTCTGTGTTTTTTTCCCTCCTGACCGATCGGGCAAGGCGATGGCAGGCACCATCGGGCCCAGACCGCGCGCCTCCTGCGGAGGAGGCGGTGGTAGGACGATGCCCTGGGCGAGGTGCCGTGGCCACACAGTCGAAGCTTCCCTCCCCGAGGGGCTCTGGCCCAGGGAGCGGCGGGCTGAAAAGGCGTGGGGCCAGGAGACCTCGCCACTCCACGGGGCCCGGAGGGGGGAGGCAGGAGGGAGGGAGGGAGGGAGGGAGGAGGGAGGAGAAAGGGAGGGAGGGAGGAGGAGGAGGAGGAGGAGGAAGAGGGGAGGGAAGGAGAGAAGAAGGAGGGAGGGGAAGGATGGCGGGAGGAGGAGGAGGGGGAGTGAGGAGAGAAGGAGGGAGGGGGAGGGAGGGGAGGGAGGAGGGAGGGAGGAGGGAGGGAAGGGAGGGGGAGGAGGGAAGGAAGGAGGGAAGGAGGGGAGGAGAGGGAGGGGGGGAGGGAGGGAAGGAGGGGGAGGGGGAGGGAGGGAGGGAGGGAGGGAGGGAGGGAGGAGGAAGAGGAGGAGCAGGAGGAGGACGAGGAGGTGTTTGACGCCACGGGTGCGCAGCGCGCCCCGGGCTCTGCGACGGCCGCGGCGGCGAGGTGCCCCCGCCTCCCCTCGCCGAGCGGCCCCCGCCCCCCCCGACAGCTGGCCCCCTTCGGGAGCCCGCGGCGGGCCCCGCGCGGGGAGGGCCCCTCCGGGCACGGGTCGCCGTCGCCGTCGCCGTCGCCGTCGCTTTCGCCGTCGCCGTCGCCGTCGCCGTCGCCGTCGCCGTCGCCGTCGTCGTCGTCGTCGTCGTCGTCGTCGTCGTCGTCGTCGTCGTCGTCGTCGTCGTCGTCGTCGTCGTCGTCGTAGTCGTCATCGTTCTCGTTCTCGTCGTCCTCGTCGTCGTCGGTCGTCGTCGTCGTCGTCGTCGTCGTCGTCGTCGTCGTCCTCGTCGTCCTCGTGATCCTCGTCGGCGTCGTCGTCATCGTGGCGGTCGCCGTCGTGCTCGTCATCGTCGTCGTCGTGGCGTCGTCTTCGTCGTCGTCGTGGTGCTGGTCGACCTCGTCGCCGCGGGCACCTCTGGGGCGGGCTCCCCACACGGCAGGGGGCGCGGCCCAGGCTTTCGGCTTGCTCTCCGCGTCCGGCGATGCCGCCTCGTCCTCGGCGCGGCAAGGCAAGCGGAAGGGGGGCCGACGGAAAGGGGGCTTCCGGCGGGGCACCGATCCCTCGCCCTCGAGGGAGGGAGGAGGAGGAGGAGGAGGAGGAGGAGGAGGAGGAGGAGGAGGAGGAGGAGGAGGAGGAGGGAGGAGACAGGGAGGAGGAGGAGGAGGAGGAGGAGGAGGAGGAGGAGGAGGGAGGAGGCTCCGTAGCCATTTTGGCTCATGCCTGCCTTGGGCGCTAGGCGGGCTAGGTGCCTGCGTTTGCCTCGCTCTCCTGCTGCTGCGCTCGAGAGCGGCTCATTCTCCTTCCCCTTCGCCGCGTTCCGCGATGGCGGGGAAGGACGGCGACAAGGAGATGGCTACGGCCGGGAGCAGGGTCGCCTTCGCGGCGGCGGAGCTCCCCGGGGCAGCTGCTGCTGCCGCGCCCTCGCAGTGGCCGTCGCGACGTGCCAGGCAAGCCGCCGCCCGCGCGGCTGGGGCTGGTCGCCTGGAGGCGGCGTGGCGGCGCATCCTCGTCCTCGAGGCGCGCGTGCAGGAGCTGGAGACCGAGCTGCACCACACGGCGGCGGCGGGGGGGGCCGCGGCCCGTGCGGCCGCTTGCGCCGCCACCGCTCCTGCCGGGGGTACGTCCGCGGCGGACGGCGAGGCCGAGCGCGGGGACTCCGTGCCGAAGGACGTGTCGGAGGAGCTCGTGGAACGCCTGGCCCTCGTCGCACCAGTTTTGAAGGCGGACATCGACGGCTCGGACGTCAGCGCCATGGAGGTGGGCAGGCGCAACGTGGTGACCCACCACCCTCAGCTGCCTGCCGCCGCCGTCCGCGCGATGCTTCCATGCGAGCTCAACCGAGTTCAGCGTGAGGCGCGGCGCACGGGCACGAGGCGGAGGCTCTGCAGCCGACGGGCAGCCGCGGCGCGGGGCATCAGCGTGCGGAGGCGGCCTCTGCACCGCAGTCCGCCTGCATCGGTCACTAGTGGCGTGCGGCACGCAGGCGATGGCGAGAGCGGAGCCATGGACACGGGCGGAGACGAGCTGCCCGCTGGCGACGTTCCCGACTACAGCCACACCGTCGACCTCGACGAAGGGGGCGCCATGGGCAGGGGCAGGCGCGCGCCTGGCCGCCCCGTTAGCAGCCGTGATGCCGCCAATGATCTCAGAATGCTCTGGAATGGAGTGGACCCCAGCTCGAAGACGAGCTTCGGGAGGTCTGTTCCGCTCAGATGGCAGGTTCAGACGGGTTGGTCGTCCGCCCCCGCCTGAACTCATCTTTCAACACTTGCCCTTTGTACTGTTTTTGGGCTGCCTTATCGCTCAGCGGTAACGGACAGCTAATGAGCCAACAGGAGCCAACAGGAGGAGGAGGAGGAGGAGGAGGAGGAGGAGGAGGAGAGGCGCCCGGCCCCGAAAGGCTCGGAGAAGTCGGGCCCTGCATCCAGCGAAGGTGCAGGGCCCCAGCGACACACAAACAAGTAGGCACAGATCCCAAGGTCCCCCGTATGTTTCCATGGTCTGGATTTTCCGTCTTCTCCACCACTTCGCATATCTTCATGGGAATCGACGTTTGTGTGTGTGTGTCTGTGTGTGCGCGCGAGTGTGTGAAAGCGTGTGTGTGCGCGTGTGTGTGGTGTGTGTGTGTGTGTTGTGTGTTGTGTGTGTTGTGTGTTGTGTGTTGTGCGTGTTGTGTGTTGTGTGTGCGCGCGAGTGTGAAAGCGTGTGTGTGTGTGTGTGTGTGTGCGTGTGTGTGTGTGTTGTGTTTGTGTGTGCGTGATGTGTGTGGTGTGTGTGGGAGAGAGAGAGAGTGCGTGTGTGTGTGCAATGTTATGTGCATATCTATATGTATATATATATATATAAATATAGGTATGTGTGTGTGTGTGTCTGTGCCTCTTTTTCTCTCCTGGGAAGAAGGTGCACCTGGAAGCGTACCGTGCTTCTCCCGTGAAGCTGCCCGGCGGTTGGCACGCTCACGGGAACGTGAGTGGTGGCCAGAGCTCCATGGCTTGAAGCGCCACCTGCTGCCGCGGCGGCGCTGAGCCAACTCACTGGGGCTACGGCTGACCCAACAACGCCCTCCTTTCCCTCCCTCTTCTCCATGCCCCTCCCCCGCGGCAGGCAGACGGCATGTCGATCCTCCTCGTCCCCCCTCCTCGGGCACCACGATAACACGGAGCAGGGATCCTCGGGAGCGGCCAAGAGGGGGGGGTCCAAGAGGGGGGGGTGCAAATCATGACGGGCGGCATGTGCGCGGCCCACCGGGGGGCCAGGGACGTAATGAAATAAGAAGAGGCGCCATGAAATCTGGGGAAATATCATGGCCTACGCCATGATATCCACCCCCCCTAGTCATCACCCCCCTCTTTTCCGCCCCCGAGATCCGTGGATCCGGCGGGCGGGGCCCCGCTCCGGGGCTTTTACGGGCCCCCCCCGGGAAACATGGGGCCAGTGCCGCCCGACGTGGCGAAGGCACGCCCCGAGTCTGCACCGAAGCGGGGATCGTCGCGCCGCTCATCCACGCGCCATAATCCATGTTGGCGCCACCTGGATCCTCTCCCCACCTGTCGGCGGTGGACTAACCTCCCTTTAGTAAGCCTCCCCCTAGTGAAAACGGCCTAGGACCGAAACCGACGGACCTGGACCCGCAAAAATGACGGCCGCGACGCCCTCTCGCGAACCAAAAACTGCCAATTCCCTGATCGACGTGTCAGGGTAGGGGGTCTATCAACCTCCGATCCTGTGCCTCTTCTCCCTTCCACCCCCCCCCCGTCTGGCCTGGGACCGCTTCGCGCTGCTCTCGAGCTTCTTGAGGACCGCCTCTTCTGCCCCCCCCCCACCCCGCCCGGCGGGGCAGCGGGAGGGGCAGGCGCCGCCGGGAAGGCGACGCAGAAGAAGACGACTCGCCACTGCGCGTGGTCAGTGCCGTGCTCCGCCCGCGCGTGCAGACGTGCAAGCTTCTTCGAAGGATTACCGACTGCGTGCGGTGAGATCGAGTATAGCGCGCAGCGTGCAGCATCGCGTACAGTTCGACGTGTGCCAGACGAACATCCTTCAAGAGCATGAAGCCTCCGCTGGCCAAAACGAAGGAGCATTCGAGGATACCCTCCCCTCAGGATGCACAAGAACATCCAACAGACACGAAGAACATTAGGGCACCCTCCACGAACCGACCTCGATCGTGTAGCTCGGTCCGGCTGTACGAGCTCGCACGCAGGCAAACGCAACTCGTGAGACCTCTCGTAGGCTGGGGGTGGAGGCGCCAGGCAAAGGAGACAAGGACCTGGCAGAAGAGGAGTAGCCGGAGCTCCGAGCCTACGTTGGGAGGCATCTACTGGGAAGCCTTTGCAATGAAGGTTGGGGATCTCAGGCCCAATTCAAGCGGTCATCAAGGCAACTCATGCCACCTTAAGCCCAAGCTTATACCACATGAAACATTCGGCGACATGGGCCTTATGTATTAGGAGGCAACTACTGGGAGGTTTTCTTCGGAAAGATTACAAAGGATTAATCCCCGTTTGGGAGCTGTTACGCCGGAGTGGGCCTCGGATAAAGCGGGATTAAGCCGGATTAAGCGGGATTAAGCGGGATTAAGCTGGATTTCGGACCAGGGCGAAATCAGAATTTGACCTCCCAGGAGTTGCATCCGAAGATTAAAGCGACCATGAAACCAACTCATGCCAGCTGAAGCCCAAAATGATGCCGAATCAAACCAGATGAGGCGGCACGGGAAGTCTTCGCAGGAGAGGTTGAGGACCTCAGGCCGGATTCAAGCGGCCGTCAAGACAAATCATGTCATATTGAGCCCAAGGTGATGCCAAGTTGACCACGTCAGTGTGGCAATATAGGACACGTCGCACATAGATGTAAGGCAATTGAAGGTGACAATAGATGATGCCTCTTGATGGCCGTTTCGATCGGGTCTGGCATCCTGAATATTTCGTGCGAATGCGCCATGGTCTAGGAGGCATGTAAAGTATTCGCAAGCAATAAGGATTGAGGATGTCAGAATCGATTAAAACGGCCATCGAGACAGAACATGCCAGCTCAGGATACATGAAACGAGATTCTGCCAGATGAGGCCGGTTTTCGCAAGCGCCGAGGTTGAACCCCACCTCCCAAACAATGTAGTGTATCCTGACAGATCCTGAGCAACTGGCGTCCCCTCGGGCTTGCAAGCATCCGGGCTCCAGAGACGCCACACGTTGCAGGCACGTGCCCGTGAGTGGGACAGCAGAATTGTGGCGGCCTTCGCTAGATAGTATGTTTTGTTGTGTGTAATTGCCGCTCTTTCTCGCTCATCGAACGGGTCTGTCTTGATGTGAGACTGCAGCCAAACAAGCAGCAGCAGGAGGAGCAGGACATTGAAAGAAGAGGCATGAGCAACGAACATCGGCGACATCACCATCGTCGGGATCAAGAAAAGGTCCTCCCGGTCTTGCTGGAATCCCGCTCAAGGCGTCTGCAACATTCCGCTCGGGGGAGCATCGTCCTTCGGCTCGAGGTGACCTGCAGGTGGTGATGTCGCTTCTCCTCCGGAAGATGAAGACGACAAGAACGATGCAGGGAAGGCAAGGATGAGGAAGTCGAGGAGAAGTACTGCTGGCTGGCAACAGCAATTGCGCCTGGCCCTTCTTGCTCTGCGAGTCGAGCTCCAACTCGGCCCGCCATGGTGGGTCGGGGCAGGTTGGGGAGGCAGAGTGGGAGAGACGAGGAGCATGGGGGAGGTGCAGAAAGGAGTGTGAGCCTGGCATGGGGAGAAGGAGAGGGGGGGGGGCATGGAACAGGGAAGGGGGGACGTGGGCAAGCTGGGTGCGCTCGCGCCACCTGGCATCCTCGCCCTCCCGCCCGCCCTCTTCGGGTCGCGCAGATCCACCTCCTGTGCTGGCCGAGCCTGGTGTCGAGCCCGATCTGGATCTCCGGCCAGGATCTCCAGTTCCCACTGATGTGCCCAGGGCACCAGGGCAAGCTGACTACCTACCAGGACACCCCAGCCCAACCCGAAGACCCGAATTTCGGGTTGGGGGGGTATGGGCTCCATGTGTGTTTTTTCGATGTTCCCGGACCCCCCCCCACTGGGAATGGAGGGCAAATTGAGGCCTTCGGGTTGGGTTGGGGTGGTTTGGTGGGTGGTGACAAGCGAGCCCAGAATCGGATCGATGATTCGGCTCGGCGATCGAAGTGACCTGGCTCGGCGGCACGCGGCACCCGAGTCGGGAGAACCCGCACCAATCGAGAGCGGGAGGCCAACCTGCCGCTGCCGCGAACGCGGAGCCCGACTCGGAATCCGAAGTCGAGCCGAGCCGGCATCGCAAGACATCGGCATCTCGCCATCGCTTGGACGTCCATTCCGTGTGCATGTTTCGGTTTCGTGCGTGCATTTTTGTTCGCAGCGTGAACAAACATTCTCCTCGATGGCCCTTGCCGATAAAAAAAGGCACGCGTCCGAGCGGCGCCAAGGCATCGAAGCGCACCCGCTCGGAGGAGCCGAAGCGAGCCCTGCGCAGAGCCCGCCCCCCGACCTCGCATCTTACTCACAACGTCGACGCCCAGGAGGTCTGGACCCCTGGCCTCGGGACCCGTTTTTTCTATCCTGAGTCATGTCTTGGGCGGCCCCGAGGCCAGTGAATGGAGGGGCCCTGAGACACACAACTAAATACGCACAAAGAAAAAGATTCCCAAGACTGTTCCATCTTTGGGGGGGTTTTGTCTCCCCCCCCCGACTTCCCATATCTTCCCACATTTTCTGGGGGATCGCCGATGAATTGTGTCTGTGTGTTTCTTTCCCCCCAGAGGCCGAAAATAGCGAAAAGCTTGCCGTCGTGATCTTTGCCACAGCGCGTGGGGGTCTGGTGGGGGCCCGCGGGGACCAGGAGGCGCGCGCACAGGCCGGGCCCCGGACCCCCCAACGAGAGGGCCGCAGCACGGCGTGGCCCGCCGGAGGTCCTGGGCCGCCTCCGCGCAGCATCGCCCGCGCCATGCATCAGTCCACGCACTCATGAAGGGGCCCTGGGACACACGAACAAATAACCAGCTTCCCCATATTTTCCCATATTTTCTAGATGTCTGTCTTCCCCCCCACTTCCCATATTTTCCCATATTTTCTTTAGAATCGACGATTCATTGCGTCTGTGTGTTTTTTCCCCTCCTGAACTCAGCCTTACGCACTGAGCCACTGCAGGGGCCTTGCGCATGGGGCTCGGTAGCGCCGGCCACGCGTTCTCTGGCTCCAGAAGAAGACAGAGCGACACAGACATGAGCTTCTGGCGCCCCGCGTGGATTTCGTGGATCTGCGCAGGACCCTCCTCCCCTGGCCATCGCTCGGACGTCCATTCCCTGTGCTCTCTTCGGTTTCGTGTGTGGTTTCTCCGTAGGATGATTAAGGATGCTCCTCGATGGTCCTCGCCGAAGGAGAAAGGCACACGTCCGAGCGATGCCAAGACCCTGGCGCGCGGAGCGTGCCAGGTGTGGCGCCGGAGGCGCTGCCAGGGGGGGGGGGGGGGGGGCAGCGCGGGGGGGGGGGGCAGCACGGATCCAAGAAATCCGCGCGGAGCGCCGAAAGCTCATGTTCATGCCGTTTTGTTATTCTTCGATTGCTCGCCCGCCCATGCCGACATCCGTCTCGCCGTGTTGTGCGCGCGGGCCTCCGCACCGCGGTGCCGACGCCCCTGGCGGGGAGGCTCGGACGTCTCCGCGGCTCCCGTGCCGAGGTTGTCCGTGCCATCTGCTGCAACGTCTGTCCTCCGCCTCGACCTCTCTGCAACCGTCAGTGGAGGTACCCCCCCGAGAAGTGCTCTGGAAACGTTCGTAAGCTTGCCGTGGCCCTACCCCCATCACTCCCTTCCTACGCACCCCCCAATCTGTTCCCTACACTGGCTGATTCGCAAAACCGAGGAAACGCCCCAGGAATGACACTAACCATAAGAGCGGAGAGTCGCCGAAGAACGCCAGAACACATCGGGATACCCTCGCAGAGCAATCGGAACACGACTTCCAGAGGTCTCCGATATCAATGGGGGTCCCCAGAAACCTCTGGAGCACCATCAGGAGCCAATGACATCAAAACGCCTTATCATCCTGATGCCGATCGTCCTCTGAAGCCTCTGGGAGACTGGTCCCGCAGCGAACGCAAGACTGGCGCGCGCGAAGTGCAACAGGAGGGGGTAACAAGATGCAGACGGGGGGTCTGCCGACCAATTCTACCGCTGGTCTGATCCTTCTCCCCCTTCTCCCCCTCCTCGAGCTGCTCGCCCTCTCCTGCGACGGCGACTGCCCTTCAAGACTCGCCCCCTGGCCATCGCTGGGACGTCCATGCCCTGTGTTTTTTCCGGCGTCGCGCGCGGTTTTTTCCTGCAAAATGATCCACGAGGCTCCTTCATAATCCCCGCCGGGAAAAAGTGCACACGACCGAGCGATACCAAGCGCCCCCGCAGCTCTCCAAAGCGTTAGCACCCTGGCAAAACTGTCACATGGACTCTGGCCAAGGCGACGAGCGGCCAGAAGGCAGCCAGCCCGGGCACCATCGGGCGGCGGAGCCCCGACACCCTACGCCGTGTTTTTAGGGGGGCACAGCGCTCGGTGGGAGGGGGTATGGCAGGCAGTAGTAGGTCGTAGCAGGTCGTAGGTCGTAGTAGCCGTAGTAGTCGTAGTAGTCGTAGTCGTAGTCGAAGTAGTCGTAGTAGTAGTAGTAGTAGTAGTAGTAGTAGTAGCAGCAGTAGTAGTAGTAGTAGTAGCAGTAGTAGTAGTAGTAGTAGTAGTAGTAGTAGTAGTAGTAGTAGTAGTAGTGGTAGTAGTAGTAGTAGTAATAGTAGTAGTGGCAGTAGTAGTAGTAGTCGTCGTAGTAGGTAGTAGTAGTAGTAGTAGTAGTTAGTGGTAAGTAGTAGTAGGTAATAATAATTCATTAAACGTAGGTAATAGTCGGTAGAGGTAGA
>CAUYUJ010019749.1:625441-660441 GCA_963575745.1 Prorocentrum cordatum
CTTGGGTTTTCTTAAGCATCGCCTAAGGGGTAGGGCGCGGTTTGACAAAACCTCAGGAGGACTCAGATCGGCAACGAGATGCGATGATGCCAAGGACCGGCCCACAGCGGTACTGCGCTGCAAACGAAAACGAGATCCACCGTCCTGAACCGAGAGAAACAGCGGGCTGGCCGGTCCTGGTACCCAGGTCACCTAGCTTTGTGGATGCGATGACAATGGACACTCTCACAATCCTATCATTGAATGAAGAATGTGTCTTAAATGTGTAAATTTGTTACAAAATGTGTCTAACATGTCTAAAACATGCTTGAAACATGTTTTCGGCATCTGGAAATGATTTGGCAGCACGCTTCCTCTCCATTAAGTCGACTTCCACAAACCTAGCTTCGCGCCTCGCGCCTCGCGCCCCGCGAAGCGCGAGGCGCAGCTCTCTTCGCGCCCTCGCGACGCCGCCATTGAGCGGGGCGCCTTCTCGACACCTTCCAGCCCAGGCCGCGATGCGCGGTGATCTTCGGCCCCCCTCGGGTGACCTACCCAAACCACCGCCGTCGTGATTATTTCGCAGCGTCGACCCCCGGAGGCCTGGACCTCTTTCCCAGGCCTGGAACTTCGCATCCTGAATCGTTCTTTGACGGTCCCGGGGCCCTGTGAGGGCCCCTAAAGACCGAAAAGAACAGCAACACCAACAAAAACGACGTGATGAATTCACAGCGCGAGCGGGCCTGGGTTGTTGCATGCCAGCCGTAGGGTCAGGGACGTGTTCCTCGGCGGCGATCGCGGGGGGGAGTGAGAGGGGGCGGGCCTCCTCCAAAAACTCGGAAGCCCCCCCACGATTTCTGAGGGGGAGGGTGGGGTTCACTTCGCTCGGGAGTTCCCGAGCGAAGCGAAATCCGCCCTCTCCCTCAGAAATCGTGGAGGGCAGGGGTACGGGTGCGCATGTGGCCCCCTAGTTCCCTGAGCCTTCCCCGAACACCGAACACGCAGGGAAACCCCTCGAAGACGAGGAGGAGGAGGAGGAGGAGGAGGAGGAGGAGGAGGGGAAGAAGGAGGAGGAGGAGGAGGAGGAGGAGGAGGAGGAGGAGGGAAGGAGGAGGAGGAGGAGGGGAGGAGGAGGCCTCCTCCTGCTCACGTCGACCCGCGCTCGCCGCCGAGCTAGAGAGGCGCTGGTGCGCGGCGGGCTCCGACGAGCAGGCCCCCCGAGGGTGCATCCGCAGTGGTCTTGGCCCGTTGGGGCTACACCCTGCGAGATGCTTAAGAAATCATGGGTTAAGAAATTCATAGTCTCAGAACTTGAGTAAAAACCCAAAATTTCCACTCAAATCTTAGGATTTACATTGAAACATTAAGAATAATCAAGACTCTGGCCAAAAAAATAGGTTTTCTTAAGCATCGCCTAAGGTGTATCGAGGCCTCTGTCGGCGATCGCTGGGCGATCGGGAGCAGATGCGCCCCCCCCCCTGTCAGAGACTTCCTCGGTGGGGTCCGAGCAGATGGGGTCGAAAGGGTCGCGCCGCATCGTCGCTGCGACGTCGGCGTGGGGAGGATCGGGCTCCGCGTCGAGCCTCATGGCCGATGCATCAGCGATGCGGCGCGATCCTCGGGCCCCGCCTGTTCGGACCCCACCCGGGAGGCCTGGAGTCTCCCCCCCTGTCCTCTGGCCACCGCTCGGACGTCCATGCCCTGTGTTTTGTTTGTTCGGTTTCCTGCGTGGCTTGTTTCGCCAAATGCCCAAGGCTGCTCCTCGATGGTCCTCGCCGAAAGAGAAAAAAATGCACACGCCCGAGCGATGCCAAGTCCTCTTTGGACGCCCGAGATGGGTACGGAAAGAATGGGCACAATGCCCAACAGCAAACGTTGTCCCGAACCGACAGCGGCCGCTGTTGGGCAGGCGGCCTTCTGTCTCGAATGGGCACAGGCCGCGGCGGCGTGGACAGCGAACCCTGTCCAAAATGAACAGGAACTGCTGCTGGGCATCTTACCCACTCTTTCCGTGCCCATGTCGGGCGTCCAGATCCTCGGTTGCCCTTGGCGTTCACAAGGTCAGAGACATGCTCCGGGCAAGTGCGCGGCAGGCGCTGACGCCTGGGCCCTTCGGCCTGCCGCCCCCCGCGCAAGGGCGAGGAGCCCCAACGACTCCCACCAGTCGTCGTCGTCGTCGTCGTCGTCGTCGTCGTCGCCGCCTGCGTCGTCGTCGTCGTCGACGTCGTCGTCGTCGTCGTCGTCGCGGTTGTGGTCGTCGTCGTCGTTGCGGTCGATATCGTCGTCGTCGTCGGGTGCGTCGTCGTTGTTAGGATCATCGCTGTGGTCGTCGTCTCGGGGGGGCGGCGGTGGCCCGCTGCGGGGGGGGCGGCCGGCGGGCGGCCGAGGGCCCCGCGTTCCGCAGGCGCTCCTGCTCCTTGCGCTGCATGTCGAGCTGGCGGCGGGCCGTCGGCGGGGACGGGCGCCTCCTCCTCCTCCTCCTCTTCCTCCTCCTCCTCCTCCTCCTCCTCCTCCTACGACTCCTCCAACTCCACCAACTCATCCAACTCCTCCCACTCCTACCCCAACTTCAACTCCTCCTCCTCCTCCTCCTCCTCCTCCTCCAACGTTTCCTCCTCCTCCAAAGTCATCGCTTCCTCCTCCTCCTGCTCCTCCTCCTCCTTCTCATCCTCCTCCACCTCCTCCTCGCGCTCCTCCTCCTGCAACACATCCTGCAACTCCTCCAATTCCTCCTGCTCTTCCTCCTCCAACGTGTTCCGTCCGACTCTGTCGACGTTGCGCAACTTGAGCAGCAGAGCTGGAGCGCTCCACCCAGGTGCATGAGAAGCTGAGCTGGGGCTTTCTACTCTGGCCCGACTTAGCCGTCAGCTGGGGGGGAATCCTCCGCCAACTCCTCCTCCTGCTCCTTCTCTTCCCACGCTTCCCCCTACCCGCCACATCCTCGTCCTCATTTCCCTCAATTCCTTCTCCTCTGTTATATATATAAATAAAAACTTATCCCTGCCGCACCCCGAAGTCAATTTGCACGGCGGGCCGGGCGTTTCGCCTGAGACTTCCTCAACATGTATGGCCCTGAAGCTTCAAACTTGGCAACCGCTTCGCAGATGGAGGGGGGCTCGTTTTCAAAACGTGGCTCTCGCCTTGACTCCGCGCGCACTCTGTTTTCTTCAAAGTGCAAGAGCCTCACATATTGAGCGCGGGTGGTTTTCAAAATGTGGCTCTCGTCCTAGCGCCGCGGACATTCGTTTGGCAAGAATTGCAAGAGCTTCACGGATTGAGGGCGGAGGATTTCAAAATGTGCCTCTCGCTTCAGCGCAGCGTACAATTGTTTGAACAAGTTGCAACTATTTGACATAGTGATGGCAACTGGTTTTCAAAATGTGGCTCTCGCCTTATTGCCGCGCACCTTCGTAAAAAAAAACATTGCAGAGTTTCACGGATTCAGGGCGGGTCGTTTTCAACATGTGGCTCTCGCCGAAGCGCCGCGTACATTCGTTTTGAAACTTTCTGCGACAAGTTCGCGGATTGAGGGCGGTTCTTTTTCAAGACGTGGCTCTCGCCGTAGCGCCGCGCATTTTTTTTGGCACTGCAAGAATTTCATGGGCTCCCACGATCGACGTATCGGAACTGATGTTTTGAGATGCTCCACGATTATGAGGGCGCAACAGTTACGAAGAGTCGCGGTGTTGAAAATCCAAGAAATTCCGATCTGGCACGATTCATGATCGCCAAGACGCAACAGTCAGGTTTATCCGTGGCATTGGAAGACCGAGAACAATGTTTTGACATGCTTCAGGGTCTTCAAACGGTTGTCTTCCAACGAGGCAGGTCCCTCTGTGGAAATGAACCGTTGTAGGGGCCTGTGAGGAGGGAATTTGGGGAGAGGGCTTATTCCAACATCATTGGTGACTCATGGGTTTACACTGGTCCTCCTCCTCCTCATAATCCTGTGCTGCTGATGATTGCCATGCTGATGATTGCAATGCCACCGTTCCCCCTCATCGAGGCGACGCGTGGTCGGCAAAATCGTTCGCCGTCGCAGTTCACCTGCAAGGTGCGGGGAGCGGTCGCGGGCAGCTGCCTGCACGCTGCGGCTGCTGGGCTAACCTGCAGCCCGCAAGGCTTGGGCCCTTCCTGGAGGTGGCCACCCTGGTGGTGGTGGTGGCGTCGCCAGGGCTGGAGCCAAACAGTGTTCTTCGTTGTCGCTTTGCTTCCGTTGTCCTGCGCTGTGCCTTCCTTCTGCCTCTGCTGCAAAACGAAACACAAAACAAATAAATCGCCCACGGAATCGCCAACGCACTGTTCAGCTCGAGCCCTGGGCGTCGCTTCCCCTTCCCCGGGTGAACGAAACAGACAAACCGGAATCAAAATCATTTCTCTGGGGTCCGCACGGATATCTTGGATCGGCGCTGGGCCCCCCCCCTTGCGGCGCTTCCGGCGCCGCCCCTGACGCGCTCCGCTGATTTCCTGGACTGGCGATGGCCCCCCTCCCTGGCGCGCGGAGCGCGCCAGAGGCGCCACCAGGGGGGGCCTAGCGCCGATCCGAGAAATTTGCGCGGAGCTCAGAGAAATTATGGCTACGATTTGTTGTTTGATTATCCCTGGCCCCTTCCTTTGGAGGAGAGGGGGGTCTTGAAGGAAGGGGCCCTGGCTCCAAGCCCGAGCAGCGGCTCTGGGGCAGATGGGCCCGCGGGGAGAGGTGCAGTCCGTGCCCGGATGCAGCAGCTTGCGCGCCCGACCCGACTGCATGGCGGAAGCAGCGACGGCAGTGCAGCGCGGAGATCGGCACCACAGACTCGCCATCGCTCGGACGTCCATTCCCTGTTTTTTTTTGGGGGGGGGTTCGTGCGTGGTTTTTTCGCCAAATGATCAAGGATGGTCCTCGATGGTCCTCGGGGGAGCACCCGGGGCAGAGCAGAGGCGGTGCGCCTGGCGCATCAGGCGCTCGGCCTTGCCCTTCTGCTGCGCCTGCTCGCTCGCGTCGCTGCCGCCGCCGCCGCCGCCGAGGTCATCGCAGCCGACGTCCTCGCCCTCGCCCTCGGCGTCGTCGTCGTCGTCACCGTCGTCCTCGTCATCGCGGTGTCGTCGCCGTCGTCCTCGGCGCCCTGGTCGTCGTCGTCGGTTTCGTCGTCCTCGACGTCATCGGCACAATGGAGTCCTCGTCGCCGTCGACCTCGCGTGAGGCGCGGCGCCAGGCCTCCGAGGTGCTTCCCCCCTCCAGCCCGCTCGTCCTCCTCCCCCTCCCCAGACGTCCGACGCTTTGATCTGCCCGATGCGAGGGACCATGGACCACCATGGGGCGTTGCTGAGTAGGTAAAACAGGACTAGGATCGGGATAAATCGCTCGAAAGCGTTCCGGAGCGCTCTCAGAGCGTTCCGGAACGCCCTGGAGCGGCCGCGGCGCCCAATACATCCTCCAACCCCGCCGATTCTCAGAGATTTCGGGTTATCCCGATCCGATTTTGTCCCGATCTTGCGTGGTTTTAATAGGGGGGGCCATGAGCAAGGGCGCCCAGCTTCGCGCTCTCGCGCCGCTCCCCAGGGGAGAGGAGGACGAGGAGGCATCGGACGCGACCCGCGCAGTGTGCGCCTACCTCCGCGAGAGAGCCACAACAGGGGGGAAGCGAGGTTTAATCGGGTCGGGCGAAAAGGGGGATAGCAAAGGGGGGGTTTGAAACTCAGCTCACGGAGCTGATTTTCCCGGCGCCTCCCGGCGCCGGGAGGCGGCCATGTATCGAGGAATGGGCCCCTCGGTGAGGCCGAAAACAGCTGCATGCAGCAAATTTCGTAACCCCCCCTTTCCCAATCCCCCCCTTTCGCCCGGCCCGATTTAAGGGTAGCAACAGGGGTGCCTTTTCCTCCTCTGATGGTTTCCCAACGCCGACCCCCTCAAAGCCGACGATGCCGTTAGGTCGGGCCTGTCCCCCTACATGGGGATGTTGGCCGAAAACCAAAAAAAAATGTCCCAACACATGCTCCCAGAACGCTAGGACAGAGTCCAAAAACAGTCCCCAGGCCATTTTTCAAAATATTCTTGAGGATTCCCCCTGTAGTCGGGAGCGGCCAAGAGGGGGGTGTCCAAGAGGGGGGGGTGCAAATCATGACCAGCGGCATGTGCGCGGCCCAGCGGGGGGGCCAGGGACGTAATGAAACAAGAAGAGGCGCCATGAAATCTGGGGAGATATCATGGCCCCCGCCATGATATCCACCCCCCCCTAGTCATCACCCCCCTCTTTTCCGCTCCCGACTGTAGGGGACGGGCCCGACGCAACGATACCGCTGCCCTCTGCTCTCCACGGGCCTCTCCACGGGAGGCACGCTGTCCTCCCGCCGGGGCTCCGGGGGCGGGCGCCGCCGCGGCGACGAGGGGGGGGGCCCAGGCATGCCACGTCCTGCGAAGTTGAAGGGGCCCTGGGACACACAAATAAATACACACAAATAAAAATATTCCCCATATTTTCCTATATTTTCTGGGTTTTTGTCTTCCCCCCCACTTCCCATATTTTCCCATATTTTCTGGGGAATCGCCGATTAATTGTGTCTGTGTGTTTCTTTCCCTCCTGAGAAGTGCACGAGGGGAGACTCTTCGCTGGCTGCCTTCGGCCTCTGGGGGCCGCGCCCCAGGACCGTCAACAGAAAGGCCCAGGCCGGGGAGCCGGTCCCGGGGGTGAAGGGTCGAGGCTTCTGGGTGCCGCGTATGGAGCAAAACAAGTCAGGACATCGCATGCCTGGGGATGGACTCTGGGGGGGGGGGCAGCGGCGCAGCGGACGCCCACGCAGCTCTGGAGGGGGAGAGAAGCACAGAGGCATAAGACAGGACACGTCGGTAGGAAGAGGTACGGTCGGCCCGCATCATGAGGATGCACGACAAGGACGCAAGGGCCTCGGAAGGCCATTTCGAAGCTTTTCGAGCGGGGCGCGGCCAGCGAAAGTAGCCAAGGATGGACCGAGGAGGCAAGGATGCAAGGGTACCCTTGGGAAGGATACCCACCCTTACTATGCGGGCTGGCTGTACAGTAGAACCCCATGCCAAGAAATTCCCTGCTTGCCTCCAGGGTACCCTGGGTTTCTCGAGTTGCGATGGTCTTGCTAAGGAAGGCGTGACGTTCCCACACTAAGAATCCGTTGACATTTTGGAGTCTCAGGGTTGGGATCCGTGTGGAAGGTTTCTTGTGGTCGGGCTCCTACTGTAGGTCAAGACGATTGGGCTCAGGCCCTCCCAGATAATTTCAACAAGCAGTAAAAGCGCATCGATTCTGAAAGTAGGAAGGCGCTTGAGATAGTTTGGGATATGGAAATGCCATGCGGTCTGCTTTCAACGGCCGACGGGTATCCTTGCGAAGGGCCCAACCAGATGCAGTTTGGCACATCGCCGTTGTGGGTATCACCATCGGTGGATCTCCTTGATGGGGCCACGGAAGCGTGGAAAGGGTGCGCCGAGATGGGCAGACATGGGGCGAGGCCACGCGGGGGCTGCTACTGGGGCCTCGGGTACACCCTGCGAAATGCTTAAGAAATCATGGGTTAAGAAATTCATGGTCTCAGAACTTGAATTGAAGCCCAACGTGTCTATTCAAATCTTAGGGTTTACATTGAAACATTAAGACTAATCGAGACTCTGGTCGAAAAGTTAAGTTTTCTTAAGCATCGCCTAAGGTGTACACCCCCTCACTATGCATTCGCTGCCGGAGGTCCGCGCCGATTTTTCTCGACTCGGTGCCTCGCCCGCCTCCCTTTAACGCGCACGGCACCTGTGCACCGCACGGTGTTTGGAACCCCTTCGGGCCCCGACCCAACGCGGTACGGTGCATAGATTTTCGGCTCCGGCGGCCGACAAACTATGCAATCGTACAATTCCTGGGTCGAGGATCGACGACGCCTCGAGCGGCGCCAACGCGGTGCGGTGCATACCAGTCGTCCGCGGGTCCCTCGCACACGGAGCGCGCCACAAGGGACGCCAGAGGCGCCAGCCCCGAGGGGCCCCGCGCAAGTCCGAGAAAGGAGACCTCCGAGAGGAACTCCAAAAGACTGTGCCCGTGACGTGTGTGCCCGACGCGACAGGTGGGGCTGTTAGAAAAAATAGAGGACAACAAATCCACCCTCATGCTGAGCACCCTGAGAAGGGAAGCCATTTAGTAAACGCACTCAAAGAAGCAATCGAAGAGGGCGTGGCTGTTTAGAAAATACTCAGGTCCGTTGAGTAAGCGCCAGTTCTGGGGGGCGGGATGTTTTCTCCTCCCCTGGAATAACAACCCGACCCGCCTCGCACATCCTGCATGGCGCGGCCGCCAGGCCCAAAGCGTGCTGGTGCTCCCTGGGGATCTCGCCTTACGTTCTCGAGCGAGGGCTGCTCGAAACAACCAGTGCCTGAGATGTGCTGCCGCTGTTGTTCGATCTTCCTGCTGGACTAGAGGCCTCCTGGATGGGGTCCGAGCGGATGGGTCTGAAGGATCTCGCCACATCGCCAGTACATCGGCGATGCATCGGCGATGTACTGGCCACGTCGGCGATGCAGCGGGGACGTCGGCGTGGAGAAACCTGGGCCCCACATCGAGCCGCACCGCCGATCCATCGCCGATGCATTGGCGCTGCGGCACGATCCTCCGACCCCGTCTACACTCCGACCCTTTTCTGGGAAGCCTGCATCGACCCCCGACGTCGTGATGCTTCAATGACTTGGACCCCCAGAGAGCGCTGCACCCCTTCCCGGGCGCCCGCGCCTCATCCCGAGTCGTTCTGTGGACGCCCCGGGGCCCGGTGAGAGCCCCCAGAGGCCGAGAACAGCAGCAAAAAAACTCCTGTCGCATTCACCGTCGTTGCCCGGGCCGGCCGGGGGTGGGAAAGGGGCCAAGTCCGCGCACACCCCCGACGTCATGACTTGCTCCTGACGCCGACCCCTAGGGTTTCCAGCCTCGGACGTACCCCTATCCCGAAGATGGACACGCCAGAAGGCGATGACAATCGTAAGGGTTCGCCCTCCACAAGAAGGGAACCCCTAAGATTGGCATCGTGATGAGGAGGTGCCCAGCATAGGGATGGAATAGGGATATGTTCCAGGCTGGTAATAAGGGGTCTCGACCCGTTCCCCGGGAGGGGGTTTTCTTTCGGAATCGTCCTCTGACGGTCCCGAGGCCCCGAGAAGCCGAAGACCACGAAGGACCTCCCGTCCCGACTTTGCCACGGCGCGAGAGTGTCAAAGTCTCGACTTCCTCCCGCGGCCCTCGCCCCCGCGAGGGGGAGAAGCCTCCTCGCTCTTCGCGAAGGCCTCCTTGCGCTTCAGCGCCGCGGCGTCCTCCAGCACCTTCCAGGCCAGGGCGGCGCGCGCTGCGCATACCAGGCTCCCGCGATTTCATGCCATGCCATATGGTCGGCTCTTGCGAATCAAAGCCAGTCGACGCTAGTCGACGCGAACCGACGATAGAGCGACGCTACCAGACGCTAACAAACGCCGTTAGCCCATCGACAACTCCCAGACCCTCATCGAGGCTAGTCGACGCGAAAGGCGGAATCGGGAGGGTACGCTGTGCTCCCATGATCTGCTGCCAAAGAGCATCGATCCTGGTGGTCCCGAGGACCGATCCCCACAGGCGGTGTTCCTCGATATGTTTGAGGATGCCATGACAATGGACACTCTAACAATCCTATCATTGAATCGAACATGTGTTCAACACGTGTATAACGTGCTCAAACAATGTGTCCAACATGTTTTTTACATATCCAATACATGTTTGAAACGTTTGTTAGACATCTGGACATTATTTGGCAGCACGCTTCCTCTCCATTAATTTGGACACCCGAAATGGGTACCGAAAGAATGGGCACAATGCCCAACAATTGTCCCAAACCAACAGCGGCCGCTGTTGGGCAGGCGGCCACTGTCTCGAATGGACACAGGCCGCGGCGGCGCGGACAGCGAGTCCTGTTCAAAATGAACAGGAAATGCTGTTGGGCATCGTACCCATTCTTTCCGTGCCCATTTCGTTCGTGCAGAGCAGCAGGAACGTGCACTCGCGGCATTGAGCTCCGAAGAGGGGTGCCCTGGCACGGCTCAGGACTTGCTTCACGGCTGTCTTCCAACGGAGCACTTCCATCAATGCAAGTGGACCCTTGCCGGGGCCTGTGAACGACGAAACTCGGAGGGAGGGCTTACTGCACAATCGATGCTGATTTTGGGGTTTTCTCTGGTCCTCCTCCTCCTCCTCGTCCGTGCCGAATTCATCGGCTTCCGCAAAGCTCTGTGCACGTCCCCGCCCCAGAGCTGCCGGGGCACAGTGGCCCCCGCGGGGCGGGGCGGCGGCACCGGAGCGGCACGGAGGCGGCAGGCCCGGGTGGGATGAAGACCTGCCCCCGTGCAGCCGGACTTCACTGGACAGGGCACCTTTTAGTCAGCGGCCGCGGGCGAGCGCGCCGGCGGCGAGTCAGGTCAAAGCGGGCTACGCAGAGACTAATTAAGCAGAGAGGCAGCGCGAACAGGCTACAACTAACGCGGCAAGCCGAGGCCTCACGCGGCGGCCCAGCGGCGGGCGGGTGGCAGCAGAGACTGAGACTGAGCCGAACTGCCAGCGTGCAAGTATGCAGAGCGTCGGAAGCACCATGAAGTCACGATATAAACGACGACCAGGGAACATTGGACAGGACACGCGAGGGGACAAAAAACCCTTCCGAGGGCCACGTTGCCACGGGAATGTAGGAAGCATGGGTCGCGAGGCACAGGACACAAGGGTACCCTTGACTTGGCAGGGTCGACCTACTAATCTGGGCCGACTGTAGGAGGCGGATCAGGCAAGACGAGGCCCAGAATTCAGCCGCGATAGCATCGGGGAAACGTGAGACTCGAGCACACCGGAACTCGGGTTTGCCGACGCTTTCTGACGAGCACGTCCCGGATTTTGACGGTCCAACTTTCGTGGGATGTCTGCAGCGGGCGGTTGGGTCTCGTCATTTTCATGAGGGTCCCGCCAGGCCAATCCGAATCCCCCGAACCCGAGTCGTACATCTCCCCGATAATACAGTCGGAGATAGGCCAGAAGAGCACCCCTCAAGAACATGAGACCCTCCGCCGGCCAAAACAGGCAGAACGTCCAAGGGTACCCTCCCCAGGGTGCACAAGAACATCCAACAAGCACGAAGAACATCGGGGCAGCCTCCCCGAACCGACCTCGATCCTAGCCCTCGGTCCGACTGTGAGGAGAGGCCAGACTGAAATCATGCTTCTGCCGCATTCCCAGAGCCCTTTGCGTTGTGAAAAGATCAAGCGGAAAATTGAAGGGGCCATGGGACACACAAATAGATACACACACAAATTACAGGATTCCAATATTTTCCCATATTTTCTGTGTTTTTGTCCTCCCCCCACTTCCCATATGTTCCAAAATCTTCTCAGGGATCGACGATTCATAATGTCTGTGTGTTTTTTCCCCTCCTGAAAAATGTGTCGCTGCTTTCGGCGTCCAAGGGCCCCTGCCGGGCCCCAGAACTGCCAGAGAACGACTCGGAATGAGAAGCCGGTCATGGGCAGGGGTCCAGGTCTCTGGGGGTTCATGTTGCGAACAGAAAAAACACGACGTCGGGGCCTGGGTTCACAGAGGCCTCCCAGTTGAGTTCGAGCAGCTGGGGTCGGAGGATCGCGCCGCGTCGCAAATGCAACGCCGACGCATCGGCGATGCATTGCAGGCGTCGGCGACGCATCGGCGCAGTCGGCGTGAAGAGAGTCGGGCTTCACATCGAACCGCATCGGCGATGCATCGTCAATGCGGCGCGATCCCTCGACCCCACGTACTCGGACGCCATCTGGAAGGGTTCGAATGAGGTCGGACGAAAGCGGATTCGCCAGGATTCTGTCGGCCGTGGCTCGTTTTCGACCACGGATATACCGGCGGAGATGCTGCGCATCCGAACCTCGAAGAGGCGAAACAATGACACCACCCAGCATAGAGAAGGCGGGCCCTGAGATCCTGGCGTCTCATGCTTCCACGAACTCGGGAAGAGGAACTTGCCGTCGCTCGGACATCCATTTCCCGTGCATGTGTCGGTTTCGTGCGTGTTGTTTTGCTCGATGGTCCAGGATGGTCCTCGATGGTTCTCGCCGAGAAAAAAAATGCACACGTCCGAGCGATGCCGAGGGAAAGCTGCGGGGGGTGGAGTGCCTCCTCCATCCCACCGTCCTCGCCCTCCCTCGCCCCTCCCCAAATCCTGGCGTCTCATGCTTCCACAAGCTTGGGAAGAGGAACACTGCGGGCTGGGGTCGGGGATCTTCTGACCCGGGTCAATCCAGACCCGGGTCAGCAGGAAACCCAAAACTGCAATGCAGGAACAAAAAAACTGCAACGCAGGTCTTCGCAAACCCGGGTCAGCCCATAGGACCGGCCGCCTCGCGGCAACAAGCGGCTCGCTAGCCCGGGTCAGCCAGAGGGGGTCTTCGCAGGATCCTGCAGGATCCGGTGCCCTGGCTGACCCCCGTCTGCATTGACCCCATCTCGAGGCTCCCGATGGGGCACCTTCTCCATCCCACCGGCCTCGCCCTCCCTCGCCCCACCCCAAGGAGAGCCCAGGATCGAACCGATGAGTCGGCTCGGCGATCGAAAGGAATCGGATCGGCGGAACTCGGCAGCCGAGTCGGGAGACATCGAGTCGGCGGAAATCGGGAGGCCAGCAAGGCCTCCACTGAGAAACCGAACCCCAAATCGGAACCCGAGGTCGAATCGCACTGGAATCGGAAGCCATCGAACTCGAATCGAACCGAGTCGGAGGGGTCGAAAGGAGCCCTGCTCTTCGATGGCACAGAAAAATTTGGGGGAATCAGTCCTGTAGTCGATCCCCTCCTCGAATCCCCCTCCCCTCGCCCTCCCTCGCCCCGTCGCCGTCTTGTCGGCATCCCTCGCGCTGGCTCCGCCTTCCGTCAAGGCCATCCACGGCGGCGACGGCGCATCCGAGAAATGACGCAACCCACAGCGACAACGAAACCAACCAACACCGACCCCCAGATGACTACAGTCGGGCCGCTGAAAGAAGGAACGCTAAATAAGGAACGAAGCCCCTTCTTGGCCCTGTAAGCAACTCCGTGCCCCAGGAGGGCAAGAGGAACAGCACTGGAGGAACCTAAGGAACATCGAGCCCCTTCCGAACCCAAACTGTTCCTTCTTTCAGCGCCTTGACTGTAGCAAGAAGTGCCCCTACGTAACCCTTTGGAAAGGGGAGTTGCGTTAGGAGGGCAAACGTACATTAGGGAAAAAACTGTTTCAGATGTCTCGAACGAAACCGCAAAGACGGGGACTGCAGTTAGGCTACGTCTTCATCGTGCTATTGGTACTGGGGGGTCGTTTATTCTTGATAACCCGAATGGGCAGCTCCCAAGTTCTGAATTCAAGCGTGTCGACACCTCTTCTGGGGGGATCTTTTGCTTGAGGAGGCCTGGCAAAGGGCACCAACATGAATATCGGCGGTCGCCTGCGCCAAGGGAGAATGATCCCGATGTTGGTGGTTGTGCTAATGTTTCGACCGCTGAGAGGCCTGAACATCAGGGCGCAAGCATGCCCAGAGCCGAAAGACGCGAAGGGCCCTTGCTTTGAAATGCTCATTCTTACGCTTGACCGTAACACAAACGCCAACATCTGACCCTCGCCGTCTGTACCGAACCATGTCTCAACAAATGACCGCCTTCGCCCGGCCCATTGCGTGTCCTGGACACCCTGTTTCCCGTGAGCCCTCGGCGGTCGTCGGCAGTCGTCGGCGGGATTTCTGCGCTCTCGGGCACTCTTCGACGGTTGTCGGCGGCTTTCCGCGCGAAAGCTGGACGGCTGCTTTCAACGGAAGGTCCAGAATCGAACGTCCAACGCCCGTGCCATCTGGCGAGCAATTTGAATAAAGATGAGCTGGTGGTGGTAGTGCGGGTAAGTCAATGTGAATTCCGCAATTCTGCCGTGCCGCTTCTGGACCTAGCCCAGCTCTCTGCCCAAGTAGAGGAAGAAACAACATAAGCGCAACATTTCGGAGTTCCGGCAGAGCTCCGAAAGATGTTATGTTCACGCAATTGCTCATCATTATTATTATTATGATTATTAGTAAGATCATTAATGTTCGTAACACCGATGTTGTAGATATTGCTGCGGCGCTGGCTCATTAACTGCTCTCGTCTTTCCCTGCAGCCACTCACCATCGCTCGGACGTCCATTCCTCGTTCATTGTTCGGTTTTGTGTGCGTAATTTCTCGCCACATGACCCTAAATGCTCCTCGGTGGTCCTTGCCGTGGAAAAAGCCGTCTGAGCGATGCAAAGACAATAGCAACAAATCAGCACCGCCCCGACCTTCGCGCGCGATTCGGCGTAGATCTGCTCCTTGAAGAAACTGGAGCTGCTCGAGGACGCGGACGCCGGTGCGGGAGTCCCCGAAGGTGTCGAGGCCGAAGGCGCTGGTGGGCGAAGAGAGGTTGTGAGGCGCAGGGCAAGACACAGAGAGAGAAACGCGAGGTGCAGATGATGTACCATGGGAGATAGGAACTCGACCACAAGAAACCTTCCACACGAAACCGAACCCTGAGACCCCACTACGTCCATCGATTCTTGGTGTGGGAACGTCACGGCTTCCATAGCAGAACCATCGAAACCCAAGAAACCCAAGAATCGCACCCTGGAGGCAAGCAAAATGCTTCTAGGCATGGGTCTTCACTGTAATTACAATATCAGCAAACAATCTGCCGACATTGGCCTTGAGGATCATGGAGAGTCGCAGCGAGGCTGACAACGGGTTGGATAGGAACAGCAAGCTAAGGCGCCAACACAATTAACCTTTTCCAACATTCGAATGGAACACAAGATCACGCGTGCGACCCATCCAGAGCACAAATCACGCTGCATCGGCAGAATGACCCTCTCGCGAATGCTTGTCGGTATCACATGCTAACTACGTTTGCGCTATCGTCTGCAACTGTCAAGTGCATAGGTATTACAACAAAATGCCCTGGCTACCAACCAACCGATTCCCCGAGCAACTCCATCGGTGACCACCGACCTCATCAAGACTAGAGCATGGCATGGACCGAACATCAGCTGCGGGCCGAATGACAAAGGCATAATCACTGGAGGATGTTCAGTGGGGCCAACGGCAACAGAGCGAAGAGGAACAGAAGATCAGCAGGCCGAATCGGTGCACGGAGGACGACGACATGCACCGGGAGCATCAAGGAGCGCTTCCTTCAGCTAGTTTCGCTTCTCTCTTTGCCTTCTGCTCCTCCATCATCCGCTTCCACACCTGTCCTGACGTTGTGGCACACCGCGGACATGCAGTGGGGAGTGAGCCAGGAGCCCGGAGGAGCAGCAGCAGCGCCGAGCTGGACAGACTCCACCACTCTCCTCCTCGTCCTCCTCCTCATCCTCCTCGTCCTCCTCCTCCTCCTCCTAGTTATCCTCCTCGTCCTTCTCCTCCTCGTCGTCGTCCTACCCTCGTCACCTTTCTCCTCCTCATCTGCTTTCTGCTAATCTCTATCCCCCTCTCCTGCTCCTCCTCCTCCTCCCCCTCCTCCTCCTCCTCCTTCTCCTCCTCCTCCCAATGCGCATCCGCATCATCCTCACCCTCATCCTCTTCTTCTTCCTCCTCTGGGGAAACAAACAAAGTACTGACACCGCTGCTCTCCGGACCTCTCCCCAAGTGCGCTCTGACCAGCGCCTCGCGGCGAAGCCGGCGGCGGCGACGGGGGCCTCCCAGGAGGCCGACACGGGGGGAAAACGAGAGAAGGGCAGCGGTGTGCTAGGGCTCCCAACTTCGCGCTTCGCGCTCCGCGAAGCGCGAATAACTTCGCGCCCTCGCGCCGCCCCCCCAAAGGGAGAAAAGGAGGACGAGGAGGAGGGGGGAGAAAGAACGAGGACCGCGAAGCGCGAATAACTTCGCGCCCTCGTGGGAGCCCTTGGTGTGGCCACCTCTTCCTCCTCTGAGCTCACGCGTGCCAAGGTCGACGCAGCGGGCCCACCAGGCCCGGGCAGGCCAACTGCGCGCTCTTGGCGCCCCGCGCGGAGGGGGCCGCGCGGCCGGATCTGCGGCCCCGGCGCCACAGGGAGAGAGGCCGGCACTGCCTGGCCACTGCGGGCACGCTCGAGGCGAGATTGCCTTCGCGACCCTGGTGGTGACCAAGGGGGCCAGATGTCCCCCCCAGAAGCAGAAGAAGAAACACCGCATCAGAGTAAACGCTCTGCGCTCCGCGCGGATGTCTTGGGTGTGCGCTGGACCCTCCCCGCCGCCGTCGCCGCCGCAGCCGCCGCCGCCGCCAACGTCGTCGTCGCCGCCACCATCGTCGTCGTCGTCGCCGTCGTCGTCGTCGTCGCCGTCGTCGTCGCAGCAGCCGCCGCCGCCGCCACAGCCGCCGCCGCCGTCGTCGCCGCCGCCGCCCTCGTCGTCGTCGTCCCCGTCGTCGTCATCGTCGTCGTCGTCGCAGCCGCCGCCGCCGCCGCCGAAGCGGCCGTCGTCGTCGCCGTCGGCGCCGTCGTCGTCGTCGCCGCCATCGTCGTCGTCGTCTTGGTCGTCGTCGTCGTCGTCGTCGTCGTCGTCGTCGTCGTCGTCGTCGTCGTCGTGGTCGCAGCCGCAGCCGCCGTCGCCGCCGCCGTCTTCACCGTCATCGTCGTCGTTAACACCGTCGTCGTCGTTGCCGCAGCCGCAGCCGCCGTCGCCGCCGCAGCCGCCGCCGCCACCTCCGTCGTCGTCGCCGTCACCGCCGTCGTCGTCGTCGTCGTCGTCGGCATCGTCGTCGTCGTCGTCGTCGCAACCGCCGCCGCCGCAATCGTCGTCTTCGCAGTCGCCGCCGTCGCCGCCGTCGCCGTCGCCGCTGTCGTCGTCGCCGTCGTCTTGGTCGTCGTCGTCGTCGTCGTCGTCGTCGTCGTCGTCGTCGTCGTCGTCGCAGCCGCCGCCGCCGCCGTCGCCGCCGTTGTCGTCGTCGCCGTCGCCGCCGTCGTCGCCGTCGTCGTCGTCGTCGTCGTCATCGTCATCGTCGTCGTCGTCGCCGTCGTCGTCGTCGTCGTCGCCGTCGTCGTCGTCGTCGCCGCCGCAGCCGCCCCCGTCGCCGCCGAAGCCGCCCCCGTCGCCGCCGTCGCAGCCGCCGCCGCCGTCGTCGTCGTCGCCGCCGTCGTCGTCGCTGCCGTCGTCGTCGCCGCCGTTGTCGTCGTCGTCGTCGTCGTCGTCGTCGTCGTCGTCGTCGTCGTCGTCGTCGTCGTCGTCGTCGTCGCCGCCGCCGCCGCCGCCGCCGCCGCCGCGGCCGCCGCCGCCGCCGCCGTCGTCGAGGCCGCCGCCGCCGTCGTCGTCGTCGCCGTCGTCGTCGCAGCCGCCGCCGCCGCAGCCGCCGCCGCCGCCGCCGCCGTCCTCGTCGCCGCCACCACCCTCGCCGTCGTCGTCGTCGTCGTCGTCGTCGTCGTCGTCCTCGTCGTCGTCGACGTCGTCGTGGTCGTCGTCGTCGTCGTCGTAGTCGCACCGCCGCCGCCCGCCGTCGCCGTCGCCGTTGCCGCAGCCGCCGTTTTGGCCTCCGTCGTCGCCGCCTTCGCCGTCGTCGTCGTCGTCGTCGTCGTCGTCGCAACCGCCGCCGCCGCCGTCGCTGTTGCCGTCGTCGTCGCCGTCGCCGCCGTCGTCGTCGTCTTCGTCCTCGTCGTCGTCGTCGTCGTCGTCGTCGCCGCCGCCGCCGCGGTCGCCGCCGCAGACGCCGCCGCCGCTTCCGCCACAGCCGCCACCGCCATGGTTGTCGCCGTCACCGCCGTCGTCGTCGTCGTCGTCGTCGTCGTCGTCGTCGTCGTCGTCGTCGTCGTCGTCGTCGCAGCCGCCGCCGCCGACGCCGTCGTCGTCACCGTCGCCGACGTCGCCGTCGTCGCCGCCTTGGTCGCCGTCGTCTTGATCGTCGTCGTCGTCGTCGTCGTCGTCGCCGTCGTCGTCGCAGCCGCCGCCACCGCCGCCGTCGCCGCCGCTGTCGTCGTCGCCGTCGCCTCCGTCGTCGTCGTCGTCGTCGTCGTCGTCATCGCGTCCGCCGCACCCGCCCTTGTCGCCGCCGCCGCCGCCGCCGCCGTCGTCTCCGGCGCCGCAGTCGTCGTCGTCGCCGTCGTCGTCGTCGTCGCAGCCGCCGCCGTACTCGCCGTCGCCGTAGTCGCCGTCGCCGCCGTCGTCGTCGTCGTCGCTGCCGTCGTCGTCGTCGTCGTCGTCGTCGTCGTCGTCGTCGTCGTCGTCGTCGTCGCGGCCGCCGCCGCCGCCGTCACCGTCGCCGCCGCAGACGCCGCAGCCGCAGCCGCCGCCGTCGTCGCCGCCGCCGCCGTCGTCGGCGTCGTCGCCGTCGTCGTCGTCGCCGTCGTCGTCGCCGCCGCCGCCGAAGCCGCCGCCGCCGTCGCCGCATCCACCGCCGCAGCCGTAGTCGTCGCCGTCGCCGTTGTCGTCGCCACCGCCGTCGTCGACGTCGTCGCCGCCGTCGTCGTCGTCGCAGCCGACGCCGCCGCCGCCAACGTCGTCCGTCGCCGCCGCCGCCGTCGTCGCCGTCGCCACCGTCGCCGTCGCCGTCGCCGTCGCCGTCGTCGTCATCGTCGTCGCCGTCGTCGTCGTCGTCGTCGTCGTCGTCTTCGCCCCCGCCGCCGCTGCCGCCGCCAACGCGAGGGCTTCGCGCCGTCCGTGGGCAGGCTGGGGCGCCGCGGCGGCCAGCACGAGCCCCAGGGCGAGAGCCGCCGCCGTCCACCACTGCAGGGGCCCGCCTCGCGGGGCGCTGCAGCGGCCCCAGCCCATGCGCATCCTCGTCTTTCTCGTCCCTGTTTTCGTCCTCGCCCTCCTCCTCCTCTTCCTCCTCCTCCTCTTCCTCCCCGTCCTCGTCGTCGTCGTCGTCCTTTCCCCTCCTTTTCCGTTTCCTCCTTCTCCTCCTCCTCCTCCTCCTCCTCCTCTTCCTCCTCCTTTTCCTCCTCCTCCTCCTCCTCCTCCCCCTCCTCCTCCTCCTCCTCGTCCTCCTCCTCCTCCTCCTCCTCCTCCTCCTCCTCCTCCACACCCTTTTCCTCCTCATCTCATTCCTGTTCCTCCTCTCTCGTCTCCTCCTCCGTTCCTCCTCCTCGTTATCCTCCCCCTCCCTGTCCGCATCCTCGACATCCTCATCTCCTCCTCCTCCTCCTCCTCCTCCTCCTCCTCCTCCTCCTCCTCCTCCTCCTCCTCCTCCTCCTCCTCTGGGAAAGCCAGGGGCGCCAAGACCGCTACTCTCCCGATCTCTGCTGGGGTGCGCTCTGAACAAGACTTCGCGGCGAACCCGACGGTGGCGACGACAGCCTCCCATGAGAACGAAAAAGGATCGGGCGAACGGCGCCCGCCGCCCGCGCGCCCTGTCGGCGAAGCGACGGCAAATGACGAAATGGGCGGCTTATTGAAAATGAACCACAAGTGTCCGGGCGTGGGTGGTGAGCAGGGGGGAATTAAAAGGATAATGCCCTCTCAGAAGGCAGCGCGGCTTCTCGGCAGTACTCCAGCCTTCTCGAAAGCTTCCGGTGTCTTCGATGAATGCACGCAACGCTTTTCAAATGGCCAAGGGACATCCGACCCATCTGAAACGGCGTTCCCCGTCTCGGTGCCCCGCGGGTTCGCCGACGAAGGCGTCCCCCAGAAACGGCAGGGCCGCATTTTCACCGTCTGCGAAAAAAATGTCTCTTGAAAACGGAAACGACAAACAACGACAACCAAAAAGGGAACAACAAATGACTCCCGGATCGGAACCGGAAAAAGGACCGGCAACAACCAACTGCGGAGCGGGAAGAACCAGGGTGCGCGCGCCACTCCCGAGGAACAAGGGCTTTCGACAATGCACGGGCGCGCTTGCCGAGAAGGACAAGTGGGGCAGGGCACGCCGGGCAGGCTGCTGGGTCCTGATTCAGACGCGCCGCCAGGTGAAGAGCAGCAAGGGCCGGCTGATCTTCGCACTTCTGCAATCGACTCCCCATTATCGCGCGCGTCGTTGGCGTCGACGATAGCATCGCCAGCGAGGACTGCGAGGGATGGCCCGTCTTCGCCCAGCTGCTGGACGGCGCCCCCCGCGATCTCGCGCGCGACGGGGGGGGCTGGCAGCGCCGCCTTGCGCGGCGAGCCGAGCGCCGATCTTGCGCCCTGGAGCTGGAATTTTCATCCACGAATGGGATCCCCACGCGCGCATTCCGCGGCGCCCTTCGGGGCGCCCTCGTCGGCGCCCGCCCCGCAGCCGCCGGCGCCTTCAGGGCGCGTGGCGAAGTGCGGGTCGCACGGCGCCGGCCGCGATAGACTCTTCTGGCGCCGCGAGGACCAAAGCAAGACTCGTCCTTGTCGTCGCCGGCGTTCCAAGTCTGCCCCGCGAGCTCGCGCGCGGGCGTCTCGCCGCGGCCCTCCGGTAGTTCGCGCGCGCCTCGAACGCGCAGATTGACGCCTTCGTTGCGCGCCCGCGGGCGCTCGAGCGAACGTATCCCGCGCGCCCGTGGGTCTCGCCCGCCCTCGACGCGTTCCCCCGCCTGTTCCCGGCCAACATGCGGCGGCTCGCCAGCGGCGGCGCCCGCCGCCTGGCAGCCCCATCCAGCGAAGACAACCTCCTGGAGATCGGCGATCTGGCAGGCGCCGGGGTCGGCGGGCGTCTCGCCGGCGCCCGCGCCGCCCACCTGGGAAGGCGCCCGGCGGTTGGGGCAGCGCGCGCCCTCGCAGCGCCCCCGCCCTCCTCGCCACGACAATTGTCGCGCGGCGGGTGGATCTCGACGCAGTCCAGGCGGGCGGCTCAAGCGAGGTCGGGGGGATGACCAGGCGGGCACATCGGGCCGCGAAGCTCGGCGACTGCGCCCGCGGCGCGGCGCGGCTCGAAATCGCACTTGGCATCGGGTTGGGGCTGCTCGTCGCGGTCGGCATCCGCGTCCCCTGCCGGCCGCGCTGCGCGCGCGGCTGGGCGTCGGGGCCGCGCGCGGCGGAGCTGGCGCCCTCGCGGTCGCGGGCTTGTCGCGGCGTGCCGGGCTGGGCCCGGACAGACAGAAGATTGATCTGCGCCCTCCTCGCCCTTCTCTGGCTCCTCCTCGCGCCTCTGCGCGGCGCGCCCGGGGTCGCAGATTCATCGGCGGCGGCGACTTGCGATGACCTCGGCGTCGCAGACAATCGCGCAACCGCGGGCGCTCGCCCCCGCGCGGCTTGCCGCCCTCCAGTAGGAGGGCGGCCAATGGTCTGGATGCTAGTATTTCGGGCCGCGCTATTCTTGGCAGCCGCGCCCGGGCTGCCCCTCCGCGAATCGACGCGGCCACCGCGGCGGCTTCGCGCGCAGCGCCCCCGCCTCGCCGGGGCGCGAGTCGAATTGCTGTCGGCGCGTGCGAAATGCGTTTTTACATCGGAGAGCGAAGGAGTGGGTCTGCAACGGGTCTTATTTATGGCACCCACTGCGCGCAGGCACATAGAGGCGGCAGTGAGACGCTCGAGCGCAGTCCGTTGGCAGTAACGCATCGCCCAGCCATTGTCGCTGGCGCGCGTAGCGGGATCCAGGCTCCGCAAAATGCAGACTCATAGTTGGGCAAAGACAGGATGTGAATTAACACTGGCAAAATCACGAAATCGATTCCAGATCTAAGAAACACGCAACAAAAAAATCAGACTTTCCGGTTTTGCTTATGCGTTTCAAAAGCAAACCGGAAATTCGAATTTACATTCCACCCCCCACAAAAACGCAACGTGTGGATCGGCATTGCGTAGAAAACGTGAAATGTGAATTCGCACTCTGGAAATTGCGCAAAACTTTCGACGCGCCTGGGACTATGGCCAGCGACGAAGCAAGGCAGGCAGCAATGCTTGGGCGATGCGTTACCGCCAACGGACAACGCTCGAGCGTTGCATTCCAGCCTCAAAATCCCGACGCGCATTGGATGCCAACCGTACCAAAGCATTTAAATGGGCGACACATGAGCCGTAGAGTGGCCATTCAGCACCCATTGGAAACCCCCTGCTGCCGACCCCTTCCTTCGCCTTCCGAGGATATTGTCGCCGTCGCTGAAGCTGGTTCGCCGGCGATGCTTTTTGCCGCCCCACTCCCAGGCGGCGCCCCCCGAATTTGGCAAAATTGTCGTTCATGCCGGCGGCGACGTCGACAGAGACACGCGAACGCCGCTTCGCTGGCGCCGCGCCGCGAGCGCCGCGCCTGGCCATCGCCGCAAACGACAGGGCGCGCGCATCCCAATCTTTCGGGCGCATGCGTCCTTCCGCATCTCCCTTGCCGCCCTGTTCTTCGTCTGCGCACATGCGACGAGGGCAGACGCCCGCAGCGCATTGACATTTGGCATGCCGACGCACAAGCGCCTGCGCTCGTCCTCGGCAGTCTAACTTTCCGCGCTGCAGCTGGCAACGTAGCCCCTCGCAGAATTAGCCTGCAACCGACAGCGGGCCCAACGAGAAGAAATCAGCCCGAGAGCGAGTCGGTGTTTCGAGCCCTGCGCCAGGTCAATCGCAAGATGGGCATTTACCCAGTTATCCCTGTGGTAACTTTTCTGACACCTCTAGCTGAACATTTCTCAGACCTAAAGGATCGATAGGCCATGTTTTCACAGTTTGTATTCGTACTGAAAATCAAAATCAAGCAAGCTTTTCCCCTGTTGGCCCACATGAGATTTCAGTTCTCATTGAGCTCACCTTAGGACACCTGCGTTATCATTTAACAGATGTGCCGCCCCAGCCAAACTCCCTACCTGACTATGTCCTCCGCACAGATCAACCATCAAAAAAGACAACCTTAGATCCAAAACTCGCGGTGGTGCAAGTCTCAGTCTAACGGAATAAGTAAAATGACGTTATCCCGAGTCACGGCTCCGCAGAAACCACTGAAGTACAACGTGCTTCCAGCCGCATATTGGGAGAGAGAGCACATGCTGAGTCAGCGACGCGAGGGCTAGAACTCCTCGCGGCGTCGCACTGCGGCAACCCGAAGGCCTGCGAGCAGCAACGCCAAGGTCTGATCGGAATCGTCTGAGCGAGGGCCGTCACCTCTATGCGCTACCCCTCCGGGCATCCTGACGAACATGCACGACGCTCTGCGGATACACCCCTCCGAAAAAATGTGAGGGCGGAGGTCGCGCCCCTCAAGCCTGAACGCACCACCCTACTCGCGCTGCGCAAACTCGCGTTGCTAGGCAGTGCTCGCGCCACTGCACTCGTCGCTTCGTTGGCTTGCCCTCCGCCCTGATTCGAGAGGGTTCCCCGTGCTCGGGCGTCCACCCGCTCGGAAGCGATCCCGGCGTCGAGGCGAAGCGTCGGGTGCAGCGCTCGCTCGCGCCCTCGGGAAACATGGGGCCCGGGATGCTCTGCACAAACAGGTGCCGCCCCCTGGCCGCGAAGGCACCGCGCGCTGTGCACATCACGAACGGGCAATTTTATCTTAAAGGTACGCGGCCTCTGGGGCTCCGCTGGGCGCTCGCCCACTTGCCTGTCCCCGCGGGCAAGCGAAACCGTGCCCGCCGCCGCTGCCGCAAAAGCCACGCAAGCCTCAGCCGAAGCAGGCCGCGCAGCCCCGGCCTGGGCCTCAGATGCACACCCTCGCGCCCTTGGCGGCACGCAGTGCCGCAGCGCAGAGCTTCTGCCGCATCCTCGCCGTGGCCGCCCTTTCACCGCAGCGCGAGCAGACGGGTTTTCACCGCAGCGCGAGCAGACGGGCCACCGGCCACGGCGCTCCACCTCGTGTTCGGAGATGCTCGGTGAGCGCCAGGTGCGGCTTTGGCCTCGTTCGCTGAGGCTGCCCCAGCTGCCTCTTGGGCACACCAACCCACTTTCCAACATCGTTCAAGACCACTGACCGATGTTCTGCACCGCCCAGCGCGCTCGGCCGCTGAATGTTTGCTGTTAACGCGACGTCTGTGCCGCCGTGCCTGGCGAGCATTCTACCTCATCATTGCCCTTCGCCATATTTAGTTCCGAGCCCTCCAGCTGCCCATCCTCTACGGACACCTTGACATGCTCGTGAGCTTGATTATCAGAGCCGAAGCAGCGACGGCCTGAGTCAGGCACAGCGTGCGAGAGTTCCAGAGGACCGGTTCACAATCTAATCAGGAGGGCTTGCCCAAGATCTCAAGGATGAAATGTTCACGACGAACCGAGCGTGGCGCATAGAAAACACACTGTCCTGTTGGCACCCTCCTCCCTCCTCCGTCCTCTTTCCGTCCCCTCCTTTCCCGCGTCCTCCTTCCAACTGCGTCCTCCTCTCTTCTCCTCCCATCCCTCCTCCGTCTTCCTCCGCTCTCCTCCCTTCCAACGTACCTTCCCTTACAAGTCACTCCCTGTCGCACCACCAGGCGTGTCGTCAAGGTTGGCTTGGCGTTTCGCCTGAGCTTCCCTCACCGTTGACGCATCAAAGCCATCCGTCGTGAACGTTGCAGCAATGACATGGGTGGAGAGCGGCATGGTTTTACAATGTAGCTCTCGTCCTGGTTGTACTCGACTCTCCGCAGACCCCACTTCACCCATGCATGGCCTGTGGACAGAACGCCTGGTAAAACCTGAGGATGTACATGCTCAGGATCGGAGGGAAGGGCCTTTGCTACTCTGTAGATGGCAGGTGGCCGCAGACCTTCATGCAGCATGACATGATGCCGCGGCAGAGCAAGACGATGAGCCTGACAAAGACATTCTACAAGGGCATCCGCGGTACACTTCAGAGGCGACCCGATCGAGAATATTACTGCCCCCACTCTATTCCCCTCCTTCGCCTTCCCCTGGTCCTCCTGCTCCTCCTACGCCCTCTGGTTCCTCCAATGTTCAAAGCCCCCCCCCCCCCTGCCTGATTGCGCACTACACGATCGGGTAAGTTTGAGGATCAAGGTCTTCTAGGATATCCAGGTCGGCGGATATAAAAAAACAGAAAACTCAGCAGCTCGATACTCGCGCTTCAATCCTGGACCCCAGTTCCCAAGGCCCTCGATCCTTCGGTCCGCGACCCTGGATCACCCTTCCTCAAGCCTGGACCCATAGTTCCCTCAATCCCGCCCTTCGTTCCCCATTTCCCAATTGGTTGCCCCGTTTCCCCTCGATCCCTCGACCCCAGGAACCCAGGACCCCCGACCCCTCGACCCCTCGACCCTTCGTTCCCCCTTCGCCCTCGTGAAGACTTGGGCGCCCGAGTTATCCGGGTTAACTCGGGTCCGGGGTAACTCGGGTTTGGATTCCCGAAAAAGGAACCCGAGTTAGCCCTGACCCGAGTTACCCCTAATGATGTGGGGTTCTGGACGCCCGAATTATCCGGGGTAACTCGGGTCCCGGGTAAGTCGGGTTCGGATTCCCGAAAAACGAACCCGAGTTAACCCTGACCCGAGTTACCACTGATGATTCGGGGCTCTGAAAGACGACGCCAGGGCAGAGACGCGATCGGAGAGGGACAAAAACGGTGGCCTCCAAGATCTGGGGGTTCTTTACCAGCCTCGAACGTATCCCGATTCCCAAGATTGACCAAAGGGCGATGACAATCTTAGGGATCCGCCCTCAAAAAATGAGGGAATCCCTGAGACTGGCATCGTGATGAGGAGGTGCCCAGCGTAGGGATAGGGGTACACCCTGCGAAATGCTTAAGAAATCATGGGTTAAGAAATTCATAGTCTCAGAACTTGAATAAAAACCCAACATGTCTATTCAAATCTTAGGGTTTACATCGAAACGTTGAGAATAATCGAGACTCTGGCCGAAAATTTAAGTTTTCTTAAGCATCGCCTAAGGGGTATGTTCCAGGCTGGTAAAAGCTCCAAGACCTGAGGGTTCTGAAGGATGCGTCGGGCGCCGCAGCTGCTCACTGCCTCTCGGTCCACGCACGCCTGCCCTGGGCATGCCAACAGAGGTCGCGGTGAACGGAGAAGGTCGCTGTCGCGTGACGTCGCTGGACTGCAGCAGCCGGAGGGGGGATGACAGAAAGCCTCTGAAGGGGGGAGGGAGAGATAGAGGGAAGAAACCAACCACAAGCAGGAAAGAACGCTCCGAGAATGGAATGGAATGGAATGGACTGGAATGGACTGGAACGGAATGGAAATCTGCGGGCCAACTCTGGTAACCACAACGGTCCCTCAGAAGGCAGACCGTGCGCCGAGCACGTCGGAAAACACATGGAAGCACCGAGCACGCGCGGGAAAATGCGGACAGTGTCACATCATCTGCGAAACGCGCCGCCGACCACGCTTTGAGAGGGTTGCCGAAGGCCCTGCAGCGACCTGCCCGGGTCCGTCCCCTGCCCGACCTCGAGCCCTCGCCCCTCGTCCCTGCAGGGCCCGGCGTGGCTACGGGCAAGCATGAGTACGATGCCAAGCAGCATGTGCGTTCCAAATCAGGGCTCCTCCGACGCGGTGCTGTCCGTGGCTCCGTGTTCCCTAATTCTGTCTCCGCCCCGCCTTTGCTGCAAAGCGACTTCGGAACGAAGACAATCTACAAAATCCCCCGCCGAATCCCGTCTAACGGTCGAGCCCTGGTCCAGAACCGACAGCGGACCTCCTGGTGGTTCGAAAAAGGCAAAGGCTGCTATGAATCTTAGCCCCCAATCCTTTCCGCACCCGCCACGATCTGCTACTACTACTACTACTACTACTACTACTACTACTACTACTGCTGCTGCTGCTACTACTACTACTACTACTACTACTACTACTACTACTACTACTACTACTACTACTACTACTACTACTACTACTACTACTACTACTACTACTACTACTACTACTACTACTACTACTACTACTACTACTACTACTACTACTACTACTACTACTACTACTACTACTACTACTACTACTAACTACTAACTACTACTAACACTACTACTACTACTACTACTACTACTACTACTACTAGTACTACTACTACTACTACTACTACGACTACTATTCTACTACTACTACTACTACTACTACTACTACTCACTTACTACTACTACTACTAACACTAACTATACTATATACTATACTATATACTACTACTACTACTAGTACTAGTACTACTACTACTACTACTACTACTACTACTACTACTACTACTACTACTACTACTACTACTACTACTACTACTTCTACTACTGCTACCACTACTACTACCACTACTGCTACTGCTACTACCACTACTACTACTGCTACTACTACTGCCACTACCACTACCACAGCTAGTTCCGCCTGGCCTCGGCCCCTCGCCCCATCGCCTGCCGACGCTGGTCGGCGACTCCGGCAAGTGTGGCTTGCAACGGTTGTGGCTTGCGACCGGCACCTTCGGGGGCACCCTGTGGGGCGGGCGGGGACCTCGATAGAGTTGTGGATGCCATGACAATGGACACTCTGGCAATCCAATCAGTGAATTAAACATGGGATTGAAATGTGCAAACCATGTTCTAAACATGTTTTAAACATGTTTTTACATATTTGAAGCATGTTTGAAACATGTTGTAGACATCTGGGAACTATTTGGCAGCATGCCTCCTCTCCATGTATCGACTTCCGAAAACGATGGAAGTCTCCGCCGCGCTCCGAGGAGGCGGGCAAGACTTCTTATGTCCGTGTCCACTGCAACTCGAACTTTCGGGCTGCCTCCTCCAGAAACCCGGGGCGCACTGGGCATGGATAAGAACTCGGCCCCCAAAGGTTCGATGCTCATCCGTGTCCAGTGCGCCTCGGCCCCGTGGCGCCTCTTGCCAGAAAGTCCAAGGCGCACTGGATACGGATGCTTATCTTGCCCGCAGGGGAGGCCCGACGAGGGTCATGTTGCTCCCATGTTAAGGACCACACCCCAAACATAATTTCGAGCACCAGGAAAAGTGTCGAAAGAGTGTCGAAAGCGTGTCGAAACAGTGTCGGGCGAGTGTTTCCCAGGGCCCAACACGTGAAACCCCTGGAGCTTTTGGATACTTTTTCTGGTGCTCGGAATTCCTTCTGGTGATCAATGCTGTAGTAGGATGCAACATCATAAGACGCGGGCAGCGTCGTGCCCCTCAGGGCACCAACGGTGCCGATTGGACAAACCAAACCCCGGCGGAACCACACCCCTGGGCATCGCTCGGACGTCCATTCCCTGTGTTTTTGGTCGGTTTGGTGCGTGGCTTTCTCGCCAAATCATCAAGGATGCTCCAGAGGCCCCAGAGGCGCCGAGGAAACCCCAATGCCAATTCAGCACTGCCTCCGCACACGGCTGCCTGCGCCGGCCCTCGGCACCGTATCCGATAACACGTGGCTACAACGCCGAAGAATGGATGTCCCCATGCGACCACCGTGCCCAGACATGCAGCGGACTCCGCGCGGGAGTCCTTTTTGGGGTCGGCGGCAGAGGCAGCAGCCTTATAAAAAATCTCCGCCGAGAAAAAGTGCACACGTCCGAACGATACCAAAACCCCTTGCTTTGGACGCCCGAAATGGGCACGGAAAGAATGGGTACGATGCCCAACAACAAATGTTGTCCAAAACCAACAGCGGCCGCTGTTGGGCAGGCGGCATTCTGTCTCGAATGCAGGCCGCGGCGGCGCGGACAGCGAGCCCGGTTCAAAATGAACAGGATCCGCTGTTGGGCATTGTGCCCAGTCTTTCCGTGCACATTTCGTTCGTGCAGAACCCCTCGCAGCCTGGGCGCTGGTGCTGGCCATCGCTCGGACGTCCATTCCCTGTGCTTTTTCCGGTTTCGTCCGTGGTTGTTTTCGCAGGATGATCCAGGATGCTCCTTCATACTCCCCGCTGGGCATTGTGCCCATTCTTCCCGTGCCCATTTCGTTCGTGCAGAAAGAACAAGTGCACACGTCCGAGCGATACCGAGGAGGAGCAGGAGCAGGAGCAGGAGGAAGAGGAGCAGGAGGAGGAGGAGGAGGAGCAGGAGGAGGAGCAGGAGCAGGAGGAGGAGCAGGAGCAGGAGGAGGAGCAGGAGGAGGAGGAGGAGCAGGAGGAGCAGGAGGAGCAGGAGGTGCAGGAGGAGCAGGAGGAGCAGGAGGAGGAGGAGCAGGAGGAGGAGGAGCAGGAGCAGGAGCAGGAGGAGGAGGAGGAGGAGGAGGAGGAGCAGGAGCAGGAGGAGGAGCAGGAAGAGGAGCAGGAGCAGACCCCTTGCGGCCGCCGAGCCGGATGATCCAGAATGCTCCTTCATACTCCCCGCCGGGCATTGTGCCCATTCTTCCCGTGCCCATTTCGGTCGTGCAGAGAGAAAAAGTGCACACGTCCGAGCGATACCGAGGAGGAGCAGGAGGAGGAGGAGGAGGAGGAGGAGGAGGAGGAGGAGGAGGAGCAGGAGCAGGAGGAGGAGCAGGAGCAGGAGCAGGAAGAGGAGCAGGAACAGACCCCTTGCGGCCGCCGAGCCGGGCCCGCCCGGCGGCCCCGCCTGCGCCGGCCTCCTCGGCCGCCGCCGCGGGCGCCCAGGGCCCGGGCGCGGGGGCGCCGGCCTCGCGGCCTGGGCGCTGGGCTGGCCCTCCTCCTCCTCCTGCTGCTCCTCCTCCTCCTGCTTCTCCTCCTCCTGCTCCTCCCCCTCCTCCTTTCCCTCCTGCTCCTGCTCCTCCTCCTGCCCCTCCTGCTTCCTCCTCCTCCACCTCCACTCCTGCTCTGCTCCTGCTGCTCCTCCCTCCTCCTCCTGCTTCCTCCTCCTCCTCCTCCTCCTCCTCCTCCTCCTCCTCCTCCTCCTCCTCCTCCTCCTCCTCCTCCTCCTCCTCCTCCTCCTCCTCCTCCTCCTCCTCCTCCTCCTCCTCCTCCTCCTCCTCCTCCTCCTCATCGCTCGGACGTCCACTCCCTGTGTTTTTGTTCGGTTTCGTGCGTGGCCTTTTCGCAGGACGATTCAGGATGCTCCTTAATAATCCCCGCCGAGAAAGAGTGCACACGTCCGAACGATACCAAGTGGGTGATCGGCATTCCTCGCGGCTCGCGGGCGCCGCCGCCGTTGTCGGCGTGGTCCTCGGTCATCGGCGTCGTCGGTCGTCGTCGCTGGCGTCGGTCAAGTCGTCGGCGTCGCCGTCGGTCGTCGTCGTCGTCTGCCTCGGTCGTCACCGTCATCGTCGTTGTCGTCGTCATCGGCGTCGTAGGCGTGGCCGTCGGTGACGTTGCTGTCTGCATGGTCGCGGTGGCCGTCGTCGTGTTTCGTCGTCGTGGTCGTTGGCGTCGCCGGCGTCGCCGGCGTCGACTTCGCCAGCGTCGTTGTCGTTGTCGTCGTCTTTTGCGCCGTCGGCGTCGGCTGAGAAGTAGGGAAAAAAGGAGAGGGGGGAGGATGGAGAGAAGGATGAAGACGGGGGCTTGAGGGGGCGAAGGGCGGGAGGGGCTACGGGTCTGAGTCTTGCCTAGGGAGGATGGAGAGAAGGATGAAGACGGGGGCTTGAGGGGGCGAAGGGCGGGAGGGGCTACGGGTCTGGGTCTTGCCTAGCTGGCAGATTGGGGTTGTGGAGGGACAAGCATTGACGAAGATGCCAGGTCTACGAGCGGGCGGACACCCATCAGACAATCCTTCGCGGTGTAAGGACTTTGCTGCACGATCTGTCGTCCAGAAGCAAATGCGACAAGATCGTCATGGCAGTCTTGAATCAACTGCATGCTTCTGCGTTTTTTTCTGGCGCCTCCTGGCGCCTGAGAGGGCCCGTTTGTGGCGGACGAATAGGGGGAACAGCATGTGGGGGGTTATCGAATCAGCTGCGTGCAGCTGATCAGAAAGAATCCTTGTCCTGATCCCGACGATCCCGATCCTGATCCTCCTCGGTGCCCAAGCTGGTGACCGAAGTGGTACTCTAGCTGGTACCCCACGGATGGGGGAGAAGAGTGAGATGGAAGAGGGAGGGGAGAACAAGAAGCAGGAGGAGGCGGGGGCGACGAGGGTACGGGATGGGCAAGGACCAGGGAATCCATAAAACGGGTGGGCCACAGGGTTTTGTAAGGACATAGGCATGTGTTCAACAGGGCGGTACTGTACAACGGGAGGGGGGGGGCAGGGATCGAGGAGTTATGGGGGGAGAAAGAGAGTGAGAGAGAGAGAGGGAAAGAGAAAGAGAGAGAGAGAGAGAGAAAGAGAGAGAAAAAGAGAGAGAATACATACGGGGCGGCCAGGGGTAGAAGGGAAGGGCCCGCTCCCTCCTCCACGCCACCCGCCTCTGCCCCCCCGTATCTGTCCCCATCTGATTGTTCGACCCGTGACCATCCGCACATCCTACCCCCTTTTTTCACTCCCAACGCCCCTCACCCTGCTCCCCCCTCCACTGTTGATGCTGACCTCCTCCTCCCTAATTAATCCCCCAGCCCGTCTGTACCCTCTCGGACCACACAACCGACAAGGACGCCCCCTGCCCGCGGAGGTCTGAAGGGGCTTTGAGATCGCTTGCGTGGAAAACTGGCCTTGGTGTGGACGCCTTGCTTCCACGACCATACCCCCGACTCCCCGACGAGGCCATGGCAGTGCTGCTCTACATCCTCTGGGCCAGTGGGGCATGGGGCAAGCGGCCGTCCAGCATCATGGCGGATCGCGCGATCCCCCCCGCGAAGCCCCAGGGGCGCTTCAGGCCGATCGCCGTCACCCCCTCCGTGCGCAGGGCGCCCGCGAAAGTCAAGATCGTGCATCTCGGGTGGGCGGCAGCCCGTACTCGGCCATTCCGCACTGGGCACGGGGCGTTCCACCGTCGACGTGGGCACGCACACTATTGGTCGACGCAGAGGCTGCGGACTCCCAAGCGGGAGACGCCAACATCACGACCCTGGTGGACGTTAGCAAACGTTTCCAAACCAGGGCGTGCGGGCCATGTATGCAACTCCAAGACGTATCTGGTGGAGTGAAACCTACCCTATGCGATACACACCATGCGCGATGTGATCCTAGGCTGCTCGACAGCGATGTACCTCTTGCAGGTCGTCGTAATGGTGCCGTTCGACGTTTACTTCGCCTCGGTACCGAGCAAACCGCACACGCTGGACATATACGAAAAATACATAATCCTGCAAGTCACGATGGACATGAAGGACATATCTGAAGTGTTTCGTTCGGCGATAGGTCGACTTGCCGTGGTTATTCAAGCGATGGAGCTTCCGATCGCGACCGACGCGGCGAAATCCCTGAACTCATCGGAGCAGGTCGCGGAGCAGGTGGCTGCGTGATTGCTCAGGCACGGATTCGCCGCGGTGAACCAGCTTAATTCGCGCGCTGGGCTCCGAATGCATGGCCGGAGCCCGACCGACGCATGCGGCTATCCATGAGCGGGCGCGCAAGGCCCAGGGTTGTGGATGCCATGACAGTGGGCAGTCCACCACTCCTATCATTGCAGATAAATGCGTTTGAACAACAAGCGTGTTGTACAACAGTGTGTGTGGGGGGGTTAACAACTGTTTTTCAAAGACAAGTGTGTTCTAGACACCTGAATATAATTTGACGACATGCCCCCTCTCCGTGGATCGACCTCCGCACATCCAAAGGAGACCCCCCCGCTTCCCGAACCTGCGCGGCCAGGCCAGGGTGGCCAAAGCAGGATCGCTGGGCCATGTCTGTGGCACCCGGCTCGGCGTGCGGGCTGCGTGTGATGAGGGCCACACCTTCGACCCGGGCATAGCTAACGATGACAACCGTGGCGCGCGCACGGGCAGGAGCAAAAGGGTACCTGCAGCACCATCGTAAGACGAAGCCAGGACGAGGATCAAATCGGGCGAGGATCAACAGAGAATCTCTGAGGTCCAGCGGCCCGTAAGGATGTCTCGGGCACCGCGGCGTTCGCAGAGCGTTCCGGAACGCGCTGGTAGCATCCCAGAACGCTGTGGAACGGATTCATTATCATCCTGGCCTCGTCCGACATCGACATGGTTGGCGTCGCTGCTGGAGAACGCCCCGCACAAGATGCCAGCCAACATGCTTGGCGACGGCGGCGCCGATCTACACGTGGGCCCACATGGCCTTCGAGCAGGAGGTCCCATTTGCGCATCTCGGAGCAGGCATGTCGGCGGCAGTCACCAGTTTTTCTTTCGACAGCGCCGTGGGGCAAGGTCGCGGGACCAGCTGAGGCAATCCTTCCAAACGCATGTCGAGCAGGCAGGCGGGCTCACTCGGCGACGCGCTGGGAGACGGGGAACGCCAACACCTTGGACTCGACGGCTAATGCAACTTCATGGATGTGCACGGTGAGGAGGCCCAGGCCAATGCGCGTCGAAGGGACCCCCCCAAGAGAAACGCCGGGAGTGGCACAACGCTCGCACAGCCGCAGCCCCGCCGCGGGACAGCCCTCCCGAAGAGAGAGAGGACCCCGAAGACCGCAGCCTCGCGGAGAAGGGCAGTGGCGCAGCGGCGGTGCAGCGTCGAGGCAGCTGGAGAAAAGGACAAGGGGCCTGGATCGAGGGGGGACGGTTGGAGGGAAAAGGGGCCGGGATCGAAGGGGGCCAGGATGGAAGGGGGCCGGGATCGAGTGGGTGCCACCGTGCACTGCACGGTGGCACGCAGAAGAAGCTGCGGTCCCAGGAAGTGAGAAGATGTGTGCTGCCAAGACAGCACATGCACCTGAACTGCAACCTGCTCCGCGGGATCCACCAGGCTACGGGATTGAGCCGATCACTACCATGCTCCAGGCCTCCCCGGAGACAGCCAAGTGGAACCTGAAGCCGGGTGCGAGAGGGGCACCAGGATCCACAGCAATTGGAGCGAACTGGTCACAGCAACGCCCGTTCACCGTGGGATAAGTGAACTCGCCGTACGCACTGCCTCTGCTGTCCTGCGCAGTGTGGACACCTTCGCCAGCGACTCTGGCCGAATCCAAGCTTGAAGGACATGCGAGCGGAAAACGTGTCGACTTGGATCTGCGCCGACGGGCACATCGCGTGCCTCCCAACCTCCCAACCTCCTCCTCCTCCTCCTCCTCCTCCTCCTCCTCCTCCTCCTCCCTCCTCCCCCTCCTCCTCCTCCCCCTCCTCCTCCTCCTCGTCACTCCTCACTCCTCACTCCTCACTCCTCACTCCTCCTCCTCCTCCTCCTCCTCCTCCTCCTCCTCCTCCTCCTCCTCCTCCACCCGCGACCCGATGCCGAGGGCCTTGCCTGCGGTGCCGCCGCCCGTGGATACACAACGCTGGCCACAGGGGCACGGGGGTCCGACCGCGACGCTGAAACTTGCGAATCGACGCTAATCGGCGCCAGTCGACGCTGGTCGAGGCTAAATCGGTACCATCTCATCAAAGTGCCAGGCGCTCATCGACGATACCGCAATCCAAGACGGACTCGCGAGGGTTACACGAGGCCCCCATGACTCGTCACGGACAGACCCACGACAGGAGGAGCATCCTTCAAGAGCGTGAGACCCCCCGCTGGCCAAACTGAAATAGCTTCGAGGGTACCCTCCTGCAGAATACACCAGAACTTTCAACAATAGAGCACCCTCCCCGAAACGACCTCGATCTTATCAAAGCCCTTGCAAACGGGGCGTTAGTAAACGGGGCCAGTAGCCAAGGGCGCTTTCAATGGTGTTCTCAAAAACAAGCTGATTTGCCGCGCACATGTGGGAGGTACCCCCCCCGCCCAGAGCTATGATGATGCATCGACGTTTTTGCCGTCCCGATGTGTCACGCACTGCTGCGAGGTCAATGCCCCGCCGCCCCGTTCTCGCTCGACGAGGCCCCTTCGCTACCGCCCCGCTTACTCACGCCCCGATTGCAGGGGCTTGGCTCATACTCCAGTCCGGCCGCTGTGGACGAAGGGCGACGCGAGACGGCGCCGACGGGCACCGCAGAGTGTCGGGCCGGGCGAAAGGGGGGGATATAGCAAAGGCTGGGTTCGAGAATCAGCTCACGTATAGCTGATTTCCAAGGCTCCTCCCGGCGCTGGGCGGCGCCCGAGTATCGAGGAGTGTGGGCCCGGCGGCGGGGCCGAAACCAGCGGCATGCACCAGATTTCGTAACCCCCCTTTTCCAATTTCCGGGGATGGACAGACCCCCCTTTAGTAAAACGTGGTTTAGTGAAAACGACCTCGGGCCCAAAACTGGCGGGCGCAAGCCCGGAAAATCACGGCCGCGGCGCCCTCTCGAGAGCCGAAAACGGACAATTCACTCATCGACGTGTCACTGTCGGGGGTTCTGTCCACCCCCGATCCCCAGAAGCCCCCGAGAGGCACCCGAGAGGCTACCGGAGAGGCCCACGT
>CAUYUJ010019749.1:665441-700441 GCA_963575745.1 Prorocentrum cordatum
TGGGTCAGCAGGATGGGCAAGACTGCGTGTGGGCAAAGCACCACAGGCAGCACGAGGAAGCGGGAGGGGCACGGATGGCGGATGCCGAGGCAGGATGCCGCTTGGCGGATGCCGAGGCAGGACTGGCCCCTCGAGCTCGGCCCAGTCCGAGTTACCTTCTGCACAGCCCACCGGCGGAGGCAAAGGCGCCTCGCCCTCCTCCTCCCTCAGGGAGTTAACGACTAGGCAGAGCCCTTGCACTGCGCTCTGGGCGACACGCTCGGCTCCACGCCTGGCACAAAGGGTTCCAACGGAGCCCGTCCTATGGCAGGGATCCTGCGTCACTAGCCGAATCGGTTGGCCTGCTCGGATGAACCTCCAATGGGCCATGCCTTTTTCCCGTTATTGTTAATGGGCCATTGATGCAGTTCTTATGTTGATCGTGTTTTCAAATAATTGATTACTTATGTTGATCGTGCTTTAAGTAGTTTCTTAGGTTAACCGTGTTTTTAATGTAATGTCGTATGTTGATCGTGTCTTTTAATGTGTTATGTCGATCGTGTGTTCAATTTCTTATGTTGGTCGTGTTTACTTGATTTCTTATGTTTGTCGTATGTTATCTATCTTTGTTACTATTTTACCCATTGGTCAACTTTTTTCTGTCGATCGTGCTCTTTATCTTCGCGCCCTCGCGCCGCCGACCCCTGGAGGAGCAGGTCACGGATCCAGGCCAAGCCGCGCTGTGCGCACACGACTTTTGTTCGTGCCCCTGGGGGGTGGCCTAAGGTGTTTAGATCCTCCTTCTCCTCCTCCTCCCTCCTCCTCCTCCTCCTCTTCCTCCTCCTCCTCCTCCTCCTCCTCCCTCTTCCTCCTCCTCCTCCTCCTCTACCTCCTCCTCCCTCCCTCCTCCTCCTCCTCCCCTCCTCCTCCTCCCTCCTCCTCTCCTCCTCTCCTCCTCCTCCTCCTCCTCCTCCTCCTCCTCCTTCGTCAAATCTGCTCCTCCTCTGCCTCCTGTCGCTCGTCCTCCCGTGCTTCTTCCCCTGCCCCCTGCTCCTCTACAGAACTCGGCTTCCCCCTCCTGCGAGGGCTCTTCTTGCAAAGACTTGTTCCCCCTGCGCTACACTCCATTTACCACTGGCTCCACTCGTCACTTCCTTTTACCTCCTCCGCCTCCTCCTCCCTCGCCCCACTCTTGCACATTCCGCCTCGTCCGACCCTCCTCGTGGTGCGGCCCAACCATGAAAACGTAGACATGTCACCCCCCTGCGCGTGACCCCACGACTCTCCCCTGCGCCTCCCACGTGCTCTGTCTGCTTCCTCCAACCCCTGCTGGTCTTCGGTGGGGACGGGAGAGGGGAAGAGAGAGGGCTGATGAGGGACGGGGGAGAAGCAAGTACGGAGACAGATGCGAGGGAGAAAGGGGACAGGGTGAGGGATAAGCTGACGCCGCGTGTGCCATAACTGCCATCCTGCCTCTTCCGCCCATCCCTTCCCATTGCGCTGAAAAAAATCGATCCGCCCAGATGGGTGTGCCTGAGGACTCTCTCCCCCCGAATGGGACAACCGTGTGAAGCAAATCACGAAGGGAAGCTTTGCACACTGGAGGATGGAGCAGAGGATATGGCGGATGCGCAGGGCGACGAGCAGGAGGAAGAGGATGAGGAACGAGAAGGAGGTGGAGAAGGAGGAGCAGAAATAGGACCAACACGTGGGACAGGGGGGCCGGGGGAAGGCGGACGAGGGGACAGGAGGATGCCAACAACGACAAGGAATCGGCTCCGGAAAATTGGTCCGTGCTGGGGCGAGAGCGCCGGCCCGAACGACGGGAGCCAGGCGCTGGATCTGAACATGCTGCCAATGCTGCGGCGGGGCACCGCACTTGAAGGACCGCTGACGACCCGGTCCCGCAGAAGCAGGCGCCCCCCTGGCGGGGCCACCACGCTGCGCGGTGGAGGTGTCCTGCGCCCTGCACTGGTTCCAAGTGCCCAATTCGTTGTCGCTGTTCTGATTCTCGAATGTGTGCATCCTGCTGCGACTTGTTGCTGTCAGCGCCACGGGGGGACCGATAACGGGCCTGGCCTCTCCGCCCGGGTCGGGTTGCGAATGTCTGGTGGGCCTGGGCACGGACAAACGCATGGACTTCGCGTCCCCGAGGCAATCGTCCATCGTAGCATGTGCCGGGTTCCAGAGACCAAAATCCTTGCAACTTGCGCCAGGGTCGCGTTCCCCGGGGTGGGCTCCATCTGCAGATGGAACCAAGTTCGCGATCCCGAGGCCAGAATCCTGTTCAGGTGGGGCGAGATGCCCACGCCCGAAGGCAGACTTTCCGGTAAAGTGCACCAGTTTCGCGCCACAAGCGCCCAGAACCCCTGGTTGATTGCGCTGGACTCCGGCTCCCGGGCCATGACCCCGATGCAGCTCACCGTCAAAAATTCGCGCACCCGAGGCCCGAGAACCGCATGAGCTGCGCCAGGTTCGCGCTCCCGGGGCCAGAACACGTATGAAGGGGAACCGGGGCACACAAGAAAATACACACAAATAACATGATTCCCCATAGTTTCCCATATTTTCTGGGTTTTTGTCTTCCCCCCCACTTCCCATATTTTCCCATATTTTTCTGGCAACCGACGATCAATTATGTCTGTGTGTCCTTTCCCTCCTGAACGTAGTACACTGCGCCAGCTTTGAGCCCCCGGGACCACAACCCTCGCAAGCTGCGCCACACCCGCGCCCGCAAGGCGACTGGCCCTTTCAAATTACGCCAAGGTCGCGCCTCCGAGGCCACGTTCCTTTGCAAATGACGTCACGATTACCAGCCGTCCTTGCACGATGTGCGGATGTTGCTTCAAGTCGGCGCCTGGGCATCCAAACTGAGAGATAAAGGGCAGGTGACAGAGGGGGAAGCCCTTACGGGTATCAGGAACTACTGTATACGAACCTCCTGTGCGAAAGCAATGTGCGGGAGAGGCAGCGGCGGCACTGGACAGTACCACTGCTGATCAAATCGGGCCAAAGGTGCTGGAGAAACAACAAAGTTGTGGAAGATGTGCGAGGGAGAGAAGGGACTGGACAGATGGGAGATGGTTCTGTGCTCCCGACCCCGCCGCCCCTTGCTCAGGGGAACAAGCAATGACACACACACACACACAGAGAATAACTCAAAGGTCTGCGCGGGCTTCCCACATCGGCGCTGTACCCCGCTCCCTGGCGCGCGGAGCGCGCCATGGGGGCTCCAGCGTCGATCCGAAAAATCCGGGGGCCCGAGCGCCAGACCTCGGAGCTGCTGTATGCTTATGCCACTGTTTGCTCTTCCTGCTGCGTTCGCGATCGTCGAGGGCACCAGACAAAGGCAGGTGCCGCCAGGATGCCCGCAGCGGCGAGGACCTGACGCCCGACCCCCCTCACGTCTGACTTCTTGTGGCCCCGTCTGCCCGGCCGCCCTTGCGTGCAGTCCGTCATCCTCCTCGCTCTCACCCCCCCTCCCACAGCTCCTCGACCTCCTCGTCCTCCTCCACGTCCTCCCCCTCCTCCTCCTCCTCCTCGACCTCCTCCTCCTCCTCCTCCTCCTCCTCCTCGACCTCCTCCTCCTCCTCCTCCTCCTCCTCGACCTCTCTGTTTGCCCCTCCTCCGCCTCCTCCTCCTCCTCCTCCTCGAACTCCTCCTCGTTCTCCTCGCTCTCGACCTTCTCCTCCTCCTGAACCTCCTCGATCTCCTGCTCCCCCTCTTCATCCCCCTCCTCCTCCCGCTCCTCCTCCTCCTCTCCTCCTCCTCCTCCTCCTCCTCTCCTGCTCCTGCTCCTGCTCCTCCTCCTGCTCGTGCTCCTCCTCCTCCTCCCCCTCCTCCTCCTCCTCCTCCTAGTTTGCCCCCTTTCACTGCTGTTCTCGATCACTCCACTCCCCTGTGGGGGCCTCCCGTGCTGCACGCTCCCTCCTCCTCCTCTGAATGGGGCCCAGGGGCGCACAACTAAATAGACACAATTCCCAGGATCCCCCACAGTTTCCTGACGTTCCTGAATGTTCGTATCTCGCTCCCCCCCTCTCCCCACACTCGTGTTAGTTTTCCACATTTTCTTTGCATTCGACGATTATTCGTGCCTGTGTGGTTTTTGTCCCTCCTCCTTCTCCCACCCTTTGGGTGGCCAATCAGCACGTCAAGGGATCCGACAGTCAGCACAACTGTCCCCGTGGCGGGGCTGACCGAGACCTTGTTTCGGGGGGCCGAAGCTCAATGTCAAACTTGATGTTTGGGCATCGCGGCGCACGGACATGCTTGCGCACACACGTTCCACGGCGTACTGGCGAACCGTTCTGAAGATGTCGCCGGTCGCTGCCGAACTTGTTGTTTAGGTCCCCAGGCTCACGGGCATTTGGGTTTGCTGGCACGCATCAACTTACAATCCTGAGGCGCCGCATCACCGATCGGGAGCAGCCAAGAGGGGGGTGTCCAAGAGGGGGGGGTGCACATCATGGCCGGCGGCATGTGCGCGGCCCGGGTTGGGAGCCAGGGACGGAATGAAATAAGAAGAGGCGCCATGAAATCTGGGGGAATATCATGCCCCCCGCCATGATATCCACCCCCCACTAGTCATCACCCCCCTCTTTTCCGCCCCCGAGAACAACGGCTCGGGCTGAGAATTTTGTCGACCGGGCCGCCGCGGCACGCACCGATACTCCACTCCAGCCCAAGAGACTTGCTCCGCGCCGCCGTGGAGGGGGGGCGCTTCCTTAAGACTGACAAGCCCTTCGGGCCCCCCCTGGCACGGCGCCACTGAGCCAATTGGTGGGTTGAAACAGTTTGTCGGTGGGTGCCGAGGGTTCTCGTGGTCCCCCCTCCCCCCGCCAGCAGGACAGGAGACGGGGCCACTGAACGCACAACAAGTCCAAGGCAACTCAAGCAATGAAGCGGTCCAAGTATAACCTGGAACCTCGTCCAAATTGCACCGGTGTAACCGCAATGACTTCAGAAGGCTGCGCGTACTGGTCATCCACTTGTGCACACGTCAGGCACGCAAGTGGAGGGGGAGGAGGGATCGGACGAAGAGAAAGTAGAGGGACAGGGTGAACAGGAGCACGCCCAGCATAGCAGAACTACATTTCTTCAGCCCAACAGCACATCGCAAAGGCCTTGGTTTGGGGGGCTGGGGGCACCCCCAGGTCCCCGAGAGCGCCCCAAGAGGGCCCGTGCGGGATTCCCTGGCGACCCGGCAACAACAACACGCAGGCAGCAAGACGTGAAAAGGCAAACAGCACATACGGCGTCGGCGGCAGCACATCTCGGCAGTGATCACGGACCAGGATACACGGACCAACGATAGAGAGGTCGGCGAATGGCGTAAACCTCCAGTCAGCCACGAAACCTACATTGGTGCTGTGTCAGGTAGCCACGGAACCTGCGCAAACAAAAATTGTCAGAGAGGCGCGGACGCTGAATGTCGGCGGCGAGCCCGGAGGGAAGTGAGAAGGGGCGGGCCTTATTAGAAGGCTCGGAAGTCCCCGGGCCTTCTGAAAAGTTTCCTAAGCCTTGCGCGGAGACGCAGAAACCTTCTCAGAAGGCGCGAGGGTTTGTGCGAATGCCTTTACTCGCTCGCCGCCGAAATTGAGCCTCCCGTCCCCCATCCAACTGAGAGGACTCTAACGGGGAATATGGCGACTCCAATCCCCGACTTGGGGGTGTCTCGACCGGACCAGAAATTAATGGCCCGACCCTGGGATATATGATGGGGGAGCGTCCTCTCTCTCGATAGGGGTGCGCCCGAAGAGCCCCCTGGGGGGGTGGCGTCCCAGAGTTCGCCCCGCCCCCATTTCTGAGTGGCCAAATCGCTTCGGGCGGAACTTCTGCTCGATGCCGAGAATCGGGCCGGGCGAAAGGGGGGGCTAGCAAAGGGGAGGTTTGAGAATCGGCTCACGCAGCTGATTTTGCCGGCGCCTCCCGGAGCCGGAGGCGGCCATGTATCGAGGAATGGGCTCCTCGGCGGGGCCGAAACCAGCTGCATGCAGCAGATTTCGTACCCCCCCCTTTCCCAATCCCCCCCTTTCTGAAGGGGAACTGGGACACACAAATAAATACACACAAATAAAAATATCCCCCATATTTTCCCATATGTTCTGGGTTTTTGTCTTCCCCCCCACTTCCCATATTTTCCCATATTTTCCTGGGAATCGACGATTAATTGTGTCTGTGTGTTTTTTCCTCTCCTGAGAAACCACCTGCATGCAGCAGATTTCGTAGCCCCCCCTTTCCCAATCCCCCCCCTTTCGTTCGGCCCGAGAGGGGGAGGTGCCCGATGCGGTCGAGCCGCGGCCGCTTTTTTTTTTCCATCGGCGGCGAGGCGGGGGCGGGCCGCTCCGGCCTGGGGCCGACTGGGGCAACCGAAAGAGGCGAATTCTCCGGCGTGCGAGGGCAAGGGGCGAAGTCGAGGGCGGCCGCGCGGGGGGGAGGTGGCAGGAGGAGGAGGAGGAAGAGGAGGAGGAGGAGGAGGAGATAGGAGGAGGAGGAGGAGGAGGAGGAGGAGGAGGAGGAGGAGGAGGAGGAGGAGGAGGAGGAGGTAGGAGGAGGGGGAGGAGGAGGGGGGAGGGATGAGGAGGGAGAAGGAGGAGGGAAGGAAGAGGGGGAGGAGGGGGAGGAGGGGGAGGGGGGAGGAGGGGGGGGGGGAGGAGGAGGAGGAGGAGGGAGGGAGGGAGGGAGGGAGGGAGGGAGGGAGGGAGGGAGGAGGAGGAGGAGGAGGAGGAGGAGGAGGAGGAGGAGGAGGAGGAGGAGGAGGATGAGGATGAGGAGGAGGAGGAGGAGGAGGAGGAGGAGGAGGAGGAGGAGGAGGAGGAGGAGGAGGAGGAGGCGCGGCGGCGGCGGTCTCTGGGGCAGTCTGACCGAATTTGCATGCCCAAGCTAACGTGCGTTAAATGACCCTGAGGGGGTGCCCGTGCAGCGCACCCAGACCGTGAAAAGGAGTGCCCTTCCTGCACTCTCGGCTCAAGGCCGCACTGCCCCGTCAGGGGCGACCCCGTTCGGGCGCGCAATCTCCTGGGGCTCCCCCTGGGGGTCGGGGACCGTTCCACTCCCCTTAAGTTTTTCAGCCCGAGGGAGCAAAACCGTCGGAGTCTCAGCTTCCATGGTAAATCTTCCGCTGCTCAACAACTGCTAAAAGCGCTCCCTGTGTTGCTAGCGCTCGACAAAATCTCGCCTGCTTGCTAAAGTTCGCGCACCTGCTACTTGCCCGGGTCCCCAGAAGGAGGAAGGGGATGAGGAAGAGCTTAAGCGAGACGAGGTCGGAGGAAGAGGTGGGGAGGGAGAGCACTCAGACCCCAGAGGCTGCTCCGGTGCCCTTTTGTGGTCGGCCCGGGAAGCAAAAAGGGCACCGGCGGTTCCCGGTGCTATTCGGCGCTTGGTGCCCCGGCGCTCAGGCTCAGGAGAGTGCTGGCGCTTCTGGCGCTTGCCGGGGCTCCCTCTTACTTTTGAAGCTCCTCGAGAAGCCGGCTGGCGCCCCTCTCCAAGGGGCCCCGCGGCGCCGCTCCCACCCGGCGCACCGCTCCCACCTGCTTGAAGGTCTGGAGGAGCAGCTGCCACAAAGCCTGAGCTTTCTCGTAGGAGAGGTCCAGCGCCATGATGATCCTGCCCATTTCTTTCTTGCCCTCCTCCTTCTTGTTGCCCTTCCAACGAAAATGCAACACGATTTCCGCCAACTCCTGGGGCGTGTTGCCCAGAATAAGGTTGTCCCAGGCGTCCTTGTACGCATTATTCATCTCGCCCGCGGTGTTCTTGTAGCCCCACTCGATCATCGCCCCGAACGCGCGGGCGTGAGGAGGGCCTCTGGCCTGGAAGTCCACCACCTCGTTCTTCTTCTTCTTTTCGGCGAGCTCGAGGCTTTCGGCATTGCACGCCTTGCCAGCCGCGCGGAGGGCCTCGCCGATGCCGGCCTCCACGTCCTCCATCTCGAAGATCCTGTGCACGGTGCTTGTGAGGTTTGCGATCTCGCGGCTGTCGCTGAGGACCAGCTTGGCCAGGGTGAGCACCAGCTCCTTGAGGGCGGCCTCCTTGCCCCCCTTGCCGATGGCGCCGCGCGCTCTCTTGATCGCGGCGGCGGCCCCCCCGCCGCCCCCCGAATCGGGGGCCCTCTTCATCCACGACGGCATGGCCAGGTCGCCCATCTTGAAAGGTTGTCTGCGGCGCCGGGGGCAAGGCGGGGCACGGGATGTGCGAGCCCAGATGGCTGAGGAGCGAATCGGTGTCTGCAGCCACGAACGGGCACAGAGGACAATCGAGTTCGTCGGGCAGCTGCATTGGATGAAACTTACGGGCCCCAATCGCCGGACAACGCCCATTGATGATCGCTCGGACCAGGTGCCTCCCCGCCAGTGCCTTGGACCCCAAGACCTCGCCGCACGCGCAATATTTGTTACAGACCGCCAGGCCGTGCCCAAGACTGCGGACGCGGTGCTGAGCTCGGAGGTGGTTCAGGAAGCCCTTCTTGGATGAGAAACTCTGCAAGCACTGGGCCCCGTCCTCGCACCACTGGCATTCCCAGGGCTTCTACGGGGGCACCTCTGGGGGGGGGCTGCTCGGGCTCAGGAGGGCGCACTGGAGGCACTTCTTCGCGAATCGCTATGGATCGAATCTCGGCGAAATCAACCCTCAAGAGCTGTGCGACCACCCATTGCTTAGTCAAGCTCGCTGGATAAACACGCAGATGGACGAGAATCGGAGCGTCATCAACAAGTTCGGAAGCACGTCAAAAGTCTTCTCGCACTCGCTTGGCCCAGGGGGACGCATTGCGCAGGAGTTCGTCGCCAGCCGTAGGTATCCTATCAATCGCCTCGAACTCAAAGGACCCGAAGAGGGCGCATAAAAGTTGTCCGTGTGCCTGGGGGGGGGGGGGGGCCCTCGCGAAGCTCTGGTACCATTTAAGGCGTCGCACCGGCATTTCGGTATCGCAGTCGGCTATCCTCCAATAACGTAAAATCCGACGGGCCGACCAGAACGACAAAGTCCCCCCATCCTTCTCAACAGCCTTGCCCTTCATGGGAATACGGGCCAGCCGGGCCAGTCTTTTATCCAGCTCCACATACTGCTGCGAGGAGAGGGGGAAGGGCTCGAGGCCGCTGAGGAGAGCGTTTTGCACGAGGCTCACAAAGATAGTGCGGACCCAGCGCCACGGCAAGGACAGACGCCAAAAAGCGCCCATACTGTTGAACCCGTTGCTCGCTGCCCTGGCCCGCCGGTCGATCTCGGCCCCCGTGGTCGCGCTGAGCGAGACGTGCGGGCCCAAGTACCTGGTCTCCTCCTGCAACTTGCCCCCGAGGGTAGTGACGACATGCTTCTTCAACCACCGCCGACAACGAACGGCTCCATCACCAGCAGCATGAAAGAGAAAGACTTGCTTCGAGCGGTTCTGTGCATAGCCCGCGCGTTGGAGGGCTGAATTCAGAAGTGCATCTGAGTGTTTCAACATCTGCAGATACTGGACCACCGGCTGGTCGAACTCTGCGACGTGAAACTTCCACAAGTCGTCCGCGCACTTTAGCAGGCTGAGGTCGCGGCTGATTCCATTCCACTTACATTTCATGAGGACTTTGGTGGAATGATCTTCGGCGTCGATCCAAGCGCGCACGGCTCTGCGAAAAGTGCCCAGGCTCCTCCCTTCCCACTTTTTAGCCAAAAGGGGCCATCTGCTGCTTCCAACCGAACGGCGGGGCATCTATACCTCTGCTGGGCTATGAGGGGATCGGTGTGTTCTTCTGCATGTGTATCTACTGTTTGGTCCAACTCTCGCCATGGCCCCGAAACAAAAGCGTTGGTCATGTCCTTGAGGCTGGCTGAAAAGCTCCTGTTCGACGCACGGAGCCTCCAACTCATAATTAAAGCCACTGCCACTGCGTCCTCCCGGCGACGGTGGCTGCAAAACTCGTGGTCGAAGCCGCCCCCGGGAACGTCGATCAGGCTGGAGTAGTAGGCCTTCCCTGCCGCAGGGAAGACGTGAACGACGCGTTTCCCCAGAGGACCCGCCAAAGCCTTCTTCCGGAGAGCCTGCCCCTTGCTCCAGTGCCACTGCGCTGGAGCCGCGCGGCACTGGCGGATCTGCGCGAAACCCTGCAGCAACAGCTCTCGGAACTCCTTCATCTCAGGAATGTCCAGATCCGCGCCCAGGCCAAGGCGCGGCGTCTTGAGCACCTTCGTGGGGAAAAGGCACTGCACCCAGATCTCCACTGGCGGTGTTCCCTGTGGCACTGCGCGTCGCCTGGGGGCCTTCCTCAAATGCTTGGCGAAGCGCGCGAGGTCGCTCTCGGCGGCCGCGACGTCCCTGGCGGTAGCATGTGGAAGAGGCGCCACATGACTACGGTTTCTCCGGTGCCCTTTTGAGGTCGTCCCGGAAGGCAAAAATGGCACCGGGCCCGCCTGCAGCTTGGGTGGCGGGATCTCGTGGGCACTCATCCCACCCTTGCAACCAGGGAGCCCCCACACCTCCATCCACTCCTCCTTGGTAGGGAGAGCCCCCTGAACCAGACTCGAGTCCCGCCGTTTTGGTCCGAAGCGACATTGAGCAGCACGTCGAGAGAGGCGCGTGGCCAGGGCCGTGTGGCGCTTCTCCCAAGCCTCTTCGATATCCGCCTGCAACTGCTCCCTCATGTCGCGCTGGCGCCGTGTGCGATCCAGCTTCAGCGCCTGCGACACCTGCTTCAACTGATCGTTGATATCGTCAATGTTGGCCTCCTCACTCCGAGTCTCCCTCAGGGCGGCCCGTTGTTTCAACAATGCCCGCCGTGTTGCCGCCAAGTCCTGATAATTCTTGGTGTTATTCTCCTTGAAGTGATTCATGCCAACGTCCACCATGATACTGTCCAGCTTCGCAAAGAATGATCCCGGTGCCGCCAGCCGGCTGACGTGGTCCAGTTCGGCGCGGTGCAGTTGGATCTGCTGCTGCAGTTGGCGCAGGAAGTCTCTCCTTTGAGGGCCGTCCCCACGAATCCCCGCCATCAACTTCTCGGGGTCCCAGCGCGGAGGCTGCGGGGGACGGGCCAACCACGGCGCCTTTTCCCATCGTAACTCCAGCAAAATTGGCACGTGGTCCCGCGGAGGCGCCGAGATCACCTGAAGCTGGGCCGCCAGTCCCAGCAAAGTGTGACTCCGTACGATGCGGTCGCGCTGGTCCAGCGGCACCATCATGAAGTCAATGAGTGATGAGTGGTCGTGGGAGCCGAAGAACGTCGCCTCGTAGCGCTCCAAGGTGTTGCTGGCGCACATGAAGTGACGTTGGGCCACCTCCTTCACCAACGCTCCAGCGCCTCGGGGCCTGCGCTCCCTGCTCCTGGCAACCCCCACCACGGAATCATCACTAGGAGTCCAGCCCGCTGGAGTGCGCGTCATCCCCATACCACCATTGCAATCCAGGAACCAAATGGGCGTCGAGCGCACGGGTAGCGAGGCCAGCACGTCGTCAACCCACCGCTTCATGAGCAGGACCGTTTTGTCGTAGTGCTGGACAGATGCCCCAGTCCGAGGCTGTGGAGGGTAGTACTGGACGGTGTACGTGAAGTCAGCGTGCTGCACCTTGGCGCGTACCGCCAGACATCGACCCCACAAGCTGTCGGGGCTCGGCAAGATGCGGACAATCTGCTTCTCCGTCACGTGCGGCGGCAGGATGATGGCGCAGCCCGCGTGGCTGTTCGTGTACAGTCCTGGTGAATACTCCGCCTCTATGACGAGACGGGACCCAAGGCGACGCTTCAAAGGTTCCTTGCAAAGCCTGCTGTGGGATCGCGTCCCGGCGAGAAGAAAACAATCAATAGAGACACATGCCATGATAAGCTCCTCCATTCTTGTACTTGTGGCATACACCCTGCGAAATGCTTTAGAAATTATGGGTTAAGAAATTCATAGTCTCAAAACTTGAAATTTAACCCAACATTTCTATTCAAACCTTAGGAATTACATTGAAACGTTAAGAATAATCGAGACTCTGGCCGAAAATGTAAGTTTTCTTAAGCATCGCCTAAGGTGTACATCGGGTTCCAGCCGAGGAAACGCATTCCCCGACTGCAGAAAAGGGCATCTGGGGGTGTCGCCCTCAACAGGAGGCAGGCGGGCAGCGACGGCCGCCAGCGTGGCCTGATCCTGCGACGGCGGCGGAGGAGGAGGAGGAGGAGGAGGAGGAGGAGGAGGGAGGAGGGAGGAGGGAGGAGGGAGGAGGGAGGAGGGAGGAGGGAGGAGGAAGAGGAGGAGGAGGAGGAGGAGGAGGAGGAGGAGGAGGAGGAGGAGGAGGAGTGGGGAGGAGGGGGAGGAAGAGGAGGAGGAGGAGGGAAGATGTATGGGGGGGGGGAGGAACCGTGGCCGCACGAGCGTCCCTGTGCCGAGGGCCCCATGCCCCGCGGAGGGGCCCCACACGCCAGCTGCCCCGGGGGGGGGGGGTCAGCCCGAGCGCGAGGGGCAGAGGGGGGCATCCCTCCACAGGGGCGCCCAGCTTCGCGAATCGCGCTGCGCGAAGCGCGAATCGCTTCGCGCCCTCGCGCCGCCCCCCCCATCCAAGGTACAAAAGAGAACGAGGAAGAATCGGAACCGAACCGCGAGGCGCGAAGCGCGCATCACTTCGCGCCCTCGAGGGCGCCCTTGCTCCCAGAGCCAGGGCTGCTCTTGAGTGGTCGTGCCAGCTGCAGCCCAGAGTTTCCGCACACACGCATGGCCTAATCTGAACTAGAGGCTCCCCCAGACCCGACTCTTCGATGTGTTGGATTGTCCCCCCCCCCCCCCCTCCCCTCGCCACCTATCTTCCTGGGCCGTTGCTCCGCTCCTTGGGGGACAGAACTGGGTGGATAGAAAGGACTTGCAGACATGGAGAAGGAGGAAGATCCATATTCCGGGTTTTGGAGGGAAGAACGGTTCCAACTGTCTGTTTTTGATTTTTCACTGTTCCCCGACGCCCCCCCCCGCCGGGAATGGAGGGCTAATCAGGGTATTCGCGTTGGGCTGGGGTGGTTTAGTGGGTGGTGAGAAACGGAGTGGGAGCGGAGGAGGATCGTATCCTCCCCAGTCTGTCCCCCCCCCCATCCTGCACCTCGAACCCTGTCCTGCTTACGCTCGTGAACTCCTCCTCCGCCTTCTTTTGATCGGGGTATTGTCCCCCCCTATTCTGGGCCGGAACCCAATCGAATGAGCAGTCTGGCGCCAATCGCGTCCTCAATGTGAACTGCGGGATACTCGGGCGCACCGCTTGCGTGCTGGATCGCCTCTACTTGGCCGAGCGTCGGCCGCGTCATCCGCAGGAGCTCTGCCACAACAAACCAGTAGCATCATCACAATCATGATCAGCATCAGTATGATCACCATCACCAAGGTCATCACCATCATCGTCATCATCAACATCGCCATTGACGTCGTCACTTTCACCACCAGCATCATCATAACCATTACCACCACACCCACAATCGTCATCATCATCGACTTAATCATCATCGTCCTCATCCTCATCCTCATCCTCATCATCCTCATCATCATCATCATCATCATCAACATCATCATCAGCAGCAGCAGCAGCAGCATCGTACATATCGCCATCGTCGCCATCGCCATCGTCATCATCAGCAGAAGCATCCCCCCCACCAGTTGGAGAGATGGGAACTCGAGAGGGCAGAACTCTTTCGAGAGACGGTCATACCAGACTTCCGAGGGCAACCCTAGCTATGCACATGATCTGGGACACGATCGACACAACACAAAAGCATGTTTGACTTTGCAGGGTCGACATCCTGATCGGGCCCGGCTGCAAGTAAATGTGGAACCAGGTTCTGTGAGCGAACAACAAAAATGTGGGACGGGGCGACTGAAGTAAAGCTGTCGCCCGCCTGGGTGCGCCCGCGATACGGGGCAAGGAAGATCGGCACACGCAGGGGCGACAGCTCGGGTTGGTCCTCTGGCCGTGTGGAGGGCCAGTGGGGGCCAGAGAGCTGACAATGCGGAGCGGGGGGTTGGCGATCCAGGCCGCTGGAAGGCCCCCTCCGGCGAGCCGTGGCCCTCCCAGGGCGCCTGGTTGCGCTCATGACAGAAGACCAAGGGACTCGATCGACGGAGGGCGGCTCGCAATTCGGGATGCGATTCGCCGTCGTACTCGTAGCGATAGCAGAAGCAGTAGTAGAAGCAGCAGTAGTAGAACTAATAGCTCCCCCCCATGTTCGCCCACACCGAATCGCTCCCCCCTGCTCCTCAGCAGAGGCTGTCGAAATCTGCCCCTGGACCCCTCCTCGGGCCCATCACCTGGCCGATCCCTCAACCCAGGTAAATTCAAGCCGGCACCGAAATCGCTGACGAAGCACTGAATTTCCTGTGCGTGTGTAATTTGGAGACCCTATTGAAGGGGCCCTGGGACACACAAAAAAATAGACACAAATAACAGGATTCCCCATATGTTCCCATGTTTTCTGGGTTTTTGTCTTCCCCCCAATTTCCCATCGTTTCCCATATGTTGTGGGGAATCGACGATTAATTGTGTCTGTGTTTTTTCCCCTCCGGACCTGTGCCATCCGATCGATCTCCCCGTCCTTCCCGAGAAAGGGCGGGGCCCTTTCAGAAGCCCTCGGGGGCGTGCGTGCAGTGGGGGCCCTCCGAGACGAACCCTCGGGAGGGGTCAGAGGCTCCTCCTCAGCATGCTCCACGGATTCCGTCTGCGCCCACTTCGTCGCCGACGTCGTGGTCCTCCTCAGGGCCGGCGGCACCGGCCGTCAGGCCTTCGCAATCGGCATCGCCCGTCTCAAAAAATAAAAAAATGAAGGGGAACTGGGACACACAAATAAATACACACAAATAAAAGGATTCCTCATATTTTCTCATATTTTCTGGGCTTCTGTCTTCCCCCCCACTTCCCATATTTTCCCATATTTTCTGGGAATCGACGAATAATTGTGTCTGTGTGTTTTTTCCCCTCCTGAAAAAAGACGTAAACATAAACCCTTGGAGGTCCGCGCGGATTTCTTGGATCTGCGCTGGACCCCCCTCCCTGGCGCGCGGAGCGCCAGGGGCGGCGCCAGAGGCGCCGCCGTGGGGGGGCCCAGCGCGGATCCAGGAGATTCGCGCGGAGCGCCAAGAGTTTATGTTTGTAGCGTTGTTCTTCTTCGACGGACTGCCACGAGGCACGCACAAGAAGGACCGAAGGGGCTTCTCTGGCTACGCCGGGCCCAGGCCACACAAGAGGCTCCACGACCCGGCTCTAAGGCACGGTCTGGCAGCCGAAGCCGCTCCTGAGCCCACAAGTGGTCCTGGATCTCGGCGTCTAGACTGTCGATCTCCTCGCTGGTGAGGCCATGGAACCGGCGGCCGGCGTCGTGGCATTTCCCCCAACCCCTCCACCTCCCGCTCCACCGCATCTTCACGCAATGCTGCGCCGAAACAGCGTGCAAGTAAGTTCCAGCTTGCGTGAAGTCCAGGTTTCCTTTCGGGCCTCGCCACGCCCCCTCCCTCCCCTCTCCATGCTAGTAAACTCTCCAAGCTCTGTAGAACAAATGCCTTAAAAAAAAAATAAGCATCGTACAACATTCCGACCAGAGCCCAGGAGAGCATCGTTTTCTGCGCCGTTGTTTCGAGCCGCGGGTCGCGGGTCGATGCGGGTCCCGCGGGCCCGAAACTGGGCCCGAAGAAAGGATCGCTTGAGGAGAAGGGCCCAATGAAAGGGGGAGCGGAAAGGCGACGACGACGAGGCCTCGGCGGGGCCGCCAAAGTTCACAGGGCGAGGGCGAGGCGAGGAACAGGCGACGCGCAAAAGCGGCCAGGGAAGGGCCAGGGCCTGACGTCGGGCGCAAGCGACCGCTGGAGAACGCCAAGGAGGGCAACTTCGGTGTCAGCTCATGGGAGCCTCCCGTGCCATTTTGCTGGATCCTGCGAATCGGCACTGACCGACGCCAATCGACACCAGTCGACGCTCTTCGACGCCAAATCGACGCCGAGCTGGCTCTTGCCCATCGACTGCCAGACTAGCGCACGCTAGTGCACTCCAAAGACGGAGTTACAAGGACAAGCACCTGGCTATTGCTCGGACGTCCATTCCCCGTGATCTTTTCGGTTTCGTGCGTGGCTTTTTCGCCAGATGATTCAGGGTGCTCCCGAATAATCCCCGCGGAGAAAGGGTGCACAGTGCCCGAACGACACCAAAAGGCACAGGGCTCCCACGACCTGCTGCCGACGGCGAGCGCGACCCGACGCCGTGACCCACTTGCCCCCCGCGCGCGCTCCGCCGCCCCGCGCGCCCCCCGACCGCCGCGGCCGCCCCCCAGCGCGCCCCGCGCCGCCCGTGGGCCCCCCAGCGCCGCGGCGCCGCCATCGCCGCCGCTGGGGGCCGGGGAGCGGGGCAGGGTCTGTCCCCGCAGCTGCTGCAGCGAGGCTCGGAGCTTCGGGCTCCTCCCCTCCCCCAGACGCCCGCGAGGCGCGGCGGCCGAGCACGGACAACGATCAGGCCTGCAGCCGGGCTCGACTGGGCAGGACACGCGAGAGGACACAAGACCCTTCCGAGGGCCACGCTGCCGCAGGAGTGTAAGGAGGCACGCGTCGCGAGGCACAGGGCCCGAGGGTACCCTTGATTTGGCAGGGTCGAGCTACTCCATCCGGGCCGACTGCACCAGAGGCCACGAGCGTTATCCGCGGCCCCTTCGCCGCGGCCCGCCGGCGCCGCCTCCCGGGGGAGTGCCAGACGCAGCGGATATGGAGACAAACCCTGCCCGCATGGGGAGGGGCGGCGGGTCCAAGAAAAAATCTCGCGGCGCGGGCGGGGCCGCAGCATCGAGGACTCCCTAGGAACGACTTGGGAGGTTTTCCCCGGAACGAGGTGGGGCGATCAACCCCGATGAAGGGGCCAGTGAGCTGGATCAGGCTGGCTTACTCGGGAGCGGCCAAGAGGGGGTGTCCAAGAGGGGGGGGGGGTGCAAATCATGACCGGCGGCATGTGCGCGGCCCAGGGACGTAATGAAATAAGAAGAGGCGCCATAAAATCTGGGCAAATATCATGGCCCCCGCCTTGATATCCCCCCCCCCCTAGTCATCACCCCCCTCCTTGCCGCCCCCGACTCACAGAAGCCTCCTGGAAGCACATGTCCGACTTGAGACTGCTCCCCGTCTCGGAGTTTGCTCTGGCAGGCAGCGGGGGAGGGGCAAAGCAGTGACGAGGCTGGGCGGGCAGGGGTGCCAGGGCAAAAGGACCCAGCGCGCGCGCGGGGCGCACGGGGGGGGGCGCCCGGCGCCAGGCAGCATCTGGCATTCGAGCAGGGGGTCGACTACGGAATCGACGTTCCCCAAATCCATGAGAGATGCGTCGAATCTTCGTAGATCTACGAGCATTATTCTGCATGCCTCGAAGGGAGATCAACTTCGAGGTGCATCCATTCTGTAGCCGATCCTCCTGCTCGAAGCATCGGGCGGGAACAAGCCCATCACGAGTGGCCGCCGAGGCTCGAACGACGGATGTGCTCGGGCCTTCGCATCTCGCTGCAAGTCCCTCCATTGGCGCTCGGAGTGCATAAGTCGCCTGGGCCACAGCACCGAGCACGCGGAGTAAGAGAGAGAGAGAGAGAGAGAGACACACGGCCCACCCCGTGCAGCAGATCGAGGGGGAGCACCACGACCCCCCTTCTGTGAAGGGGCCCTGGGACACACAAATAAATACACACAAATAAATAGCAGGATTCCCCATATTTTCCAAATATTTTCTAGGTTGTTGTCTTCCCCCCACTTCCCACATTTTTCTACATTTTCTGGGGAATCGACGATTCATTGTGTCTGTGTGTTGTTTTCCCCCCTGATTCTGGTGACGACGAAGGCAGGAGTACGAGCATGCCGCGACAGGCCTGGTCAGACCCCGGCCCCTCACGCCACGTTCTCGTTGCAAGGCGTGCGGCCCCAGAGCTCTCCGACCCCACCTCTCGCATGCGGGTCCCGCCGAGCGCCGGTTTGCTGCTGGCCCGGGGTCCGACAAAAGTGAACTTCGGAACCACGGACGTCTCGGCCGCGGCGAATGAGCGCCAGCGGCAGAAGAAATGCAGTGGATGCGGCGAGTCGGCCTTCCCCGACGGTGCCCTGAGAAACGCACAGCGGCGGAGCGTGCTTGGAGAGAATCCGCTGATGCGCGCCGTCACTGCGGGCCGCTCCACCTCCTCGTCCACTCATGTGCTATTATTCCACGCTTTCCTCTCCCCCCCTCTCTCTCCAAACTTCCTGCTCCTCCTCCTCCTCCTCCTCCTCCTCCTCCTCCTCCTCCTCCTCCTCCTCCTCTTCGCTGCTCCTTGCTCCTCCTCACCATGACTGCTCACGCGCCTCCTTCTCCTCCCGTGAGGGAGCTGCTTCACACATGAGACGGTTAAATCGTTGTCGCTCACTCGGAACAACGACGTGTCGAGCGCGCCAGAATAATGTGATTACACAAAGCATGGTTGCATAGCATGCGTGCTCACACTCCGCGTGCCTCATTCCTCCAACCCTTCAATTTCCGCCTCCCGATCCTGATCCCTCCCTCGTCCCCCCTCGTCCCCCGTCTCTACTGCGTCCCGGTCCCTCCTCCTTCTCCTCCTTCTCCTCCTCATCATTTTCCTCCTCCTCCCCTTTCTCCTCCTCCTCCTCCCCTTTCATCCTCCCGATCATTTCTCCAACTCCTCCCCACCCTCGATGCACCCCATCCCCACTCTCTTCCTCATACTCCTAATTATCATCTTCCTCTCCCCGTCTTATTGCGAAGGAACCCCCTCACTCCTTCCCTTTACTCATCATCAGGCTCCTCACCTTCAACCATATCCACACTTTCTCCTCCTCGTCCTCCTTCTGCTCTCCCACGCTCCCCCTTCAGCCCTCCTCTTCGCCCCCCATTCTCTCCCTCTCGACAGCGTGACGTGTTCGCAACAAGAGCTGGGAGGTCTCGATCCACTCCCCAGGACAGGCTTTTCCCATCCTGAATCCTGAATCGATGTTTGACGGAATCGGGCCCCGGCGAACGCCCGCAGAAACATAACATCCCGTGAGAAAACTCCCGTCTTGCTTGTTTCACGACCCGCGGGCGTGCCTGTCCCTCCTGGTCTAGTGGCCTGCACCAGCGACAAAAGCTAAACGTGGGCACCGAGAACACACACACGCTCGCACGCACGCACGCACGTACGCACGCACGCACGCGCGCGCGCACGCACGCGCGCGCACGCACGCACGCGCGCGCGCGCAGGCACTCACACGCACGCACGCACGCACGCACGCACGCACACACGCACGCACGCACGCACGCACGCGCGCACGCGCGCACGCACGCACGCACGCACGCACACACACACACACACACACACACACACGCGCGGAGGAGGGGAGGGCGGGGTGGCCCGCGGAGGCCCGCAGAGAACCGACCGGGGGCGCCCGAAAGGCGTACGCTCTCGCGCCGTGCCGGGCGCGGAGGGAGAGAGCGCGAGGGGCGCGCTCGCGCGCGCGCCGCCCCCCAGAAGGGGGAGAAGAAGAGAGCGTGGAGGCGTCGGAGCGGGGCCGCGGAGCGCGGGGCGCGAGCGAAGAGCGTCGTGTCCTCTCGAGGGCGCCCCGGCTCAGAGGACAGGGGGGGGCACGGGATCCGTGATGGGGGCCCCGGGACACGCAAAAAGAGATAGACACAAATCACAGGATCCCCTATGGTTTCCAATCTGTGTGCCGGGTTTTGTTGCCTTCCCCCCCCGATTCCCATGTGTTCCCATATCTTCCTGGGAATCGGCGATGAGTTGTGCCTGTGCTTTTTTGTCCCCTCCTGAGAATCCAGGAGTTATCCATCGCCACGGCCACGACGGGAGCACGACCCTGGGCGTCGTCCCCCAGATGTGGGCGCCCTCGACCCTCCCCATCTCTCCTGCACGCCCCATCCGCCGCGAGGCAACCGTCAGGGGGCCACATGCGAACCCCTACCCCCACCCCCCACGATTTTTGAGGGGGAGGGCGGGGGTAAGGTTCGCATGCGGCCCCCTGACCGTGCGAGGCGAGGATCTAGCGATGTGTATCCACCGCGTGGGGAACCCATCTCACACAAGAGCGTCCAGCTTGGCGCTCTCGCGCCGCCCCACAGGGGGAGAACAGGAGGATGACGAGGAATCGGTCGGTCGGAAGGAAGTAGGTAAAAACATGAGGTAGGAAGGCGGATCATGTAGACTGGGTTCAGGCCCTCCCAGAGAAAAACATGACACAGCCAAAGCAGATCGATGATTGAAGAAGGAAGGTGCTGGAAGTAGGGTGGGATCTGGGAGTCCAGAGATACCAACTTTCAACGCATGGGGAACCGAACTCAGCGATCATGGATACATGTGGGCCTCAAGGGAGTCGAATATCCCCATGTCCACCGCTTCCGAAAGAGTCCAAAGAAAGACCGGCTCCGAAGACGCGTATAAATACCAGCGCCGGAGAACAGGACCTGTGAGGAGGGGAAAAAATATGCGAGATACATCGCCGATAGATCCGCGGTAGTCCCAGCGGGGTGGGTCATCGGCGATCAATTGGCGATTGCAGGTAGATGCATCCCCCTCCTGAACCCTCCCCCCCAAGCCAAGAGATCCGATATCTTGTCATTGTCAACGCGGGGCCGCCCCCAAAACTCTCCACCTGCTCCCCGGGACCGCGTGCTCGTCCCGGGACGCTTTCTCAAGGTACTGGGGCGTGGCAGAGGCTCCAAAAGGCCAAACACTGTACACGACCTCAGTCTGTGCGTTGTCAAGACGTTGGATGAGAGGAAGAACAAACGCATGCCGCATACAGGGCAGTTTTAATACATAGGATGTTGAAGCATATAGGGTTTTTAATACACGATTAATGTATGAAAAAATGTATGCATGAACTCATCGTTGTGTTTAATACTAAACCCTGCATTTTTAATACATGATCCGCTCGCGGAGCATGTATTAAAAACGGCACTGTAACCAGAAACTTTCGATGGTCCGCGCGGATTTTTGTTGGCCCCCTCCTGCGCGCGCGGAGCGCGCGCCGGGGGAGGCGCGTCGGAGGCGCTGCCAGGGGGCTCCAGCATGGACCCAATGACTCCGAGCCTCGCCATTGCTCGGACGTTCATTCCCTGTGTTTTTTTTTGCTTTCGTGCGTGGTTGTTTGGCCAAGTGATCAAGGATGCTGCTCGATGGTCCTCGCCGAAGGAAGCATGCACACGTCCGAGCGATGCCAAGGCGCGCGCAGTTCACCACGTGCCTCTGAAGCTGTTTCCGAGAGGCGTCCGAGCGCGCTCCAAGGGGGCCCCGTGATGCCGAGGCGTGCCCAACGGGCAGTCGCGTGCGCATCCTCGTGGAGGGCCTGCCGAGCCGAGGCTGGTCGTGGAGGGCCGAAGGCGCGGTGGCGGAGCGTGCGAGGAGAGGAGGCCGTCGGAGGGCGGAGCGAGGAGGAAGACGAGGGATGGGGGCAGTGGCACGAGGCTCGGGAGAGGCCAAGAGGGGGGTGTCCAAGAGGGGGGGGGTGCTCATCATGGCCGGCGGCATGTGCGCGGCCCAGGGGGGGGAGGCCAGGGACGTGATGAAAACAAGAAGAGGCGCCATGAAATCTGGGGAAATACCATGGCCCCCGCCATGATATCCACCCCCCCCTCGTCATCACCCCCCTCTTTGCCGCCCCCGAGAGGCAAGAGGCACGCTTCGATGGGTGTGTGTAAACCTGCCCCTGAGAATATTTGCTGTTCTTGCGCAGGCCTCAGGGCACGGCCGCCGCGCGCGCCGACCGAGCACAGAGCAGGCACCCGCCAAGGGACAGGCAGTCCGAAGCCCGGAGGAAGCCGATGGGACGTGGACGCTCCCCCCGCAGCCTTCATGACAAACCCAACCTCCGCCTCCCCTGCCACTTGCCGTCACTCGGACGTCAATGTCCCGTGCATTCGTTGGTTTCGTGCGTGTTTTCGTTCGCTCGATGATCCAGGATGTTCCTCAAGGGTCCTCGCCGAGGAAAACATACACACGTCCGAGCGATGCCAGGGCCAACAGCCCCACGAGAGAACGCCCGGGAGAACCCCTCTTCCTCCCCGCCCTCCGCCGCCATCCGCACTCGGGCGGCGCGCGCGGCCCCCCACACACCCGGGGGGGGGGGGGCGGTGAGCGACCGAGCTCTCCGGCCTCGCGAGGAGACGCACGGCCGCGGAACTGCCAGAGGGAGCGCCGCGCGGGGAACGGAGGCGCCCTCCTGCCCCAGCAGAGCCCAGGAGGCTCCCAAGAGGGCCCCAAAGAAGGGCTCCAGAGCTTCGGCGTCGTCGTCGCCGATGTCCCCCCGCAAGGTCGGCGGCAACCGCCACATGGCCTTCCCGAGAAGGGACGAGCGGGCCTCGCCCAGCGACGGCAAGTCTCGGCTGTGATCGGGTTCCTCGACCTAGACTTACGTCGGGCACGTCCCACTACAGGAGGGAGAGTCAAAAAATAAGATGCGGACGATGCTTCTACTCATTTTCACTATGTTTGAGCATTCTCCTATGCATTTTGCACTTTTTCCCAAATCCGCCCGTAGGAGGACAGCACGACCTACACCTAAACCTAAGGCACGTTCGGAACACCCAAGCCACTCCCGAGCCCAGAGTGGTCCTTCTGGCAGCGCCCTGACAGCCCACGACGCGGGCGCGGAGGCACGAGCTGGCCCGACGGAGTCGCGGGAACAGATCATGGGGCCCCGTACGAGATCAGGAGGCAGCTTCCAAGTCCACGTCGGAAGGACTCGTCAGAATTTGGCACCTTTTGGGGGGGCTGCCATGCCGGACTCGGCCGCGGATGCGGCGGGAACAGGCCGGAGTAGACGGGATTCCTTGGGAGCCTCCAGACCAGGCTGGCCATCGCTCGGACGTCCATTCCGTGTGTTTTTCGGTTTCGTGCGTGGCTTTTTCGCCAGATGATCAAGGATGCTCCTCGATGGCCGTCGCCTAAGGAAAAATGCACACGTCCGAGAGATGCCAAGCAGGTGGTGAGATCCCAGGTGGTGACCTGGAATCCCCCAAACAGGCCCCGAGGGGTTTTGGGACGCGGGGTCACCGCAGGGCCCTGTGACTCCTGGAGCCACCAGCGCCCAGAACATCCTCGAAAAACCACACGAGTCCCCAAACCAGGTGGCCACACCTGGCCATCGCTCGGACGTCCATTCCCTGTGTCGTTTTCGGTTCCGTGCGTGGCTTTCTCGCCAAATGATCAAGGATGCTCCTCGATGGTCCTCGCCGAAAGAAAAATGCACAAGTCCGAGCGATGCCAAGACACCAAATCGCCCAAGACTCACCGCCGGGTGCTGTCACCACCACGTCTTGCCAAGGATGCTGCCGCGTCTGGCAACCATGATTGGTTTCGGATGTTCCGCCCGGGCTGACGCCGCCGAGAGAATTCTTGCATCGTGTTTTTTTGTTTGATTCCTGGAAGGTTTGTCGTCGAGAAACCATGCTTGGGAACTACCACTTGAGCGCGCTCAAGCGGCATCAGGTCGGACCCTGGGTCAGGACAGTGCCAGAAAATCGACCTCCTCCAAGGAAGGGCGCCCGAACCGACAAACGTGTGGCGTGCTCCCCCGAAAAAAAGGACACCACACCCGTCGGAGTGCAGGACGCGACCGTCGGAGGTCAGGTCGGGCATGTCCTCCGGCAGGCGGCTTTTGGAAGGAGAATGAAGCACACTCAGGCACATATTCGACGAGCAGTCCGACGAGCACGAGGCATCGTCCCCAGACTGCCGCTGGACTATTCTCGGACACTCCTCCTGTAGATGGGCGGCGAGCGGTAAGATGAAGCCGGGATCGGGGCAAAATTTGACCGGGACAGAAATCAAGCTCGGTTTTTCAAATCACCGGGGGCGCCCACGAACGGGCCTGCCACGCCTTGGGCGCCATCGGCTTCGCGAGGGAAGAAAAGCGCCCCGGCGCGGATGAAGCCACGGCGCGTATTTGGCCACGCGCACGACCGAGGGAATTCAGTGCCAAGCGCCTTTCACTCCAGAAGGCCCGACGTCAACGAAACAAACTTGAGGCCCAAAGGGGGCCCCAAGGAGTCGGACCGCCAAAACAATCACGCAACCAACGCAACGAAAAAAACACGAAAATGTCAAACATCGCGTTACTCAGTGACCTCGTCGGCCAAGCAACACCGCGATAATGCCCAAGAAGGCATTGGAAAAAAGTCACGCGCGCGGCCAGGCGACTTCCCCGCGCCGCCCCAAGGTTCCCGAAGCGCGCCGAAATAACCGTAGAGAACACCCCGGAAAGTCTTTGGAACATCCCCGCGCCATGCAATATCCGCCACCGAACAATCTCGCGGACACCTAGCGCGTGCGCACGGGCGTCCACCATAGATGGCCAAATCCGGTTTCCGAGACAATCGCGCGCAACCGCCTGGGGGCCTCGGCAACCTCGCAATTGGCCCAGGGGCCCGCGGGCCCCAGGGAATCGAATACCGAGTTCGCAACTCCGGAAGCATCGGGCGCAGCGCCAGCCAGTCGCTCGTCTCTGGCTGACAGTAGGACGCCTGGAGACCCGGTAAAACCTAAAGAACCGCTTTTCAGAGATTCACAGAACCAGAAACCGGGGCGCGCCAAATTCTCGCGTCCGAACTTCTCTGAGAATCTCTGAAAATCTCTGAACTAGCCACCCCGCGTGAAACATTCCCATAAACCCAAAACCTCGGAGCTGGCCGAAACTCTCTGAGAGTTTTCGGCCCGCGAAATGTGGCGCGCCCGGATTTCTGGTTCCGAGATCCTCTGAAATCGCGCTGCGGCGGCGCCCAGCAGGTCCTCGCGCGCCCAGGGTGGGGGCCGTGGACATCGCGGGCCGCGATGGTCCCGACCGCGAAGTCCCTCCTCCTGCCCCTCGACGAGTCCACGCTCATGGACACGCTCTCTGCGCTGAGCGCGGACCGCGCCATCCGCCGGCACTTCTGCGCGACGACAGCCAACTGGCCGCCGACGGACCAAGCGATTTTTCCCCGAGCTGCGCGTGCCACCGAAAACGTACAATAGCCCCGGGCTCGGGGAGAAACACTTTCGAAGCATTTTCAGGCCGCCAGCGTCGTGGCTGCCGACACGCCGCGCGCCGACCGAGAGACTAGCTGGGTCCACTACGTCCACGGCGGCGGGCGGGCGCCCAAAAGAGCTGTCGCCACGGTGCGCGCGGCGGGGCGCCCGCCCAACTGCAACCGCAAATGCGGCCTCCATGGCGCCACAGGCGTATTATACGCGACGCATTCTCGGGCCCCCCATCAGCGCATTGGCCAGCGCCCAAGCCCCTGAAACGCAAACCTACTGCGCCCCTCGTGCAAGCCGCGCACCCGCTCACAATGCTCGTGCACACCAGATTTTCTACCCGCCCTCAACAGTTTAATTGAGCGCCCATGTGTTACTTGGGCTCCTCAAGCCCTCGAACATTCTTTGGGAACTTCTGCGACTGCGCGCGCTACGCTCCACAAGTCGGCGTTCTATTTGTCTCTGGAACTCTCCCAGAATCTCTGGTTCCGATTTGTCCCGATCTTCCGCTCAACTGAAGCGGCCCCCCACCGGGGCAGGCGGGGGGGGGGGAGGGGGCCCGGGCCCGGGCGAGCTCTCGCCTGAGCTCGCCGGGCCCGCCCTTGCAGAGAGATGCCTCCCCCCAGTAGGACGCCGGCAGGCCCGGCCTTCGTGGCGACAGAGCCGCGTTTGGTTACCAATTCAGTTTTGCCGTGTTTCAGCCAACTACGACGCCTTTTTTGTTGCCGGCTCCGTCGCCGTCTCTTTGTCCCGTCTCTGCTCATGTTCCAACAACGGAACCGTTTTTTTGCCGTCTGCGGTCGTCGTTTCTTGCCGCATCCGTTTTCGAAAGACACTTCCTCGGAAAGGGTGAAAGAACGGCCCTGCCCTTCCCGGGGCCCACTAAGGGCCCGGCAGGAGGGCGTGTTTCCCGTAGACTCACGCACGTCGGCTCGCATGGCATTCCCCCCCCTCTTCATCGCCTGTTCAACAGCCACGCTGGGCCGAAGAAGAGTGCGAGTGCGTCCGGGCTTGCGGGACGTTCGCATTCCCTGGCGGGCCTCGCCACGCTTTCCCTCCATACTCTCCCCTGTCGTGTTAATCCCACCCCCCACGGTTCCCACTCGCCACGCTCCCCCCACCAGGACATGGCCAAAATCTCAACATAGATATCCCCCTGCTGTCCTCATAATAGCATCTCACGGAATCTGTTGGTCGTCCCCATGGCGCCCAAGACCGCTTCCAGCATAGCGCGCCGAGCGGGCGCGATACACCTTCCTCGTGTGGGGCCACTGCGTGCTATTGGGAGCCAGCGCTAGTGCGCCGCAGGGGAAGGCGCGGCCCAACCAACCATGTGACCTCACCCTCGCCTTTCAAGCTTCCCTCGGGCCGCATAGTCGGGGATGGACAGACCCCCCTTTAGTAAAACGTGGTTTAGTGAAAACGACCTGAGGCCCAAACCTGGCGGGCGCAAGCCTGGAAAATAACGGCCACGGCGCCCTCTTGAGAGCCGAACGCGGACAGTTCACGAATCGACGTGTCACTGTTGGGGGTTCTGTCCACCCCCGACATAGGTACGTCTTCGGGAGGCGGGGGGGGCGTCACAGGAGGGGACGGTCCGCTGGGGGTCGATCGGGGCAGCCCCCGAGGGCAGGGCCGCGCCCGTGTACGGCGCATCGCGGGGAGCGGGCACGAGCGAAGGACCACCACTGCGGATCCGGTGGAAACTCATGGAAGGGAAACTGGGACACACAAATAAATACACACAAATAAAAAGATTCCCCATATTTTCTCATATTTTCTGGGTTTCTGTCTTCCCCCCCACTTCCCATATTTTCCCATATTTTCTGGGGAATCGAGGATTAATTGTGTCTGTGTGTTTCTTTTCCTCCTGAATATGGGAGCGCCTCCCAGACTGGCTCTTGCGAATCGACGCTGCCTGACGCTGATCGCCGATCGACGCCGGCCCAGGCCCATCGGGGCAAAGTCGATGCCGATCGACGCTATTATCGGCGCGTTGTCATATCGATCACCAGCCGCCGGCGCACGCGAAGGCGCTCCGAAGACGGAGTTACGAGGATGCACAGGACTCCCACGAACGGCTACCGAAGCATCACAGGGAGGAGCCACGAGCGAACCACCACCGCTGCGGACATCGGCCTGGGCCTCGCGGAGACCAGGCGGGTGAGACCAGGCGGGTGAGACCACGGACGGGCGCCCGGCCTCGCACGCAGAGGACCCCCCCGAAGGGGGTCCGAGTAGACGGGGTCGGGAGATCTCGCCATCGCTCGGACGTCCACTCCCCGTCCATGTTTTGGCTCCGTGCGCGTATTTGTCGCACGATGGCTTCGAATGTTCCTCGATGGCCCTTGCCGAGAAGAGACATGCACACGTCCGAGCGATACCAAGTCGGGGGATCGCGCCGCATCACGGTGAGCGACGAGCCGAAACTTGAGCAGGGACCGACCGGCCCGGCATTCCCACAGGCCTACCACGACATGTTCGTAGAACCCCAAAATGTTCTCAAACAGTAACAGTGTTCACAGACGATAGACCCAATGTGCTCAAACAGGGCATCCTCAGCCAGAAGCGTTCCAAAAACATGTCATGCAGACCACATAGGGTTCTTAGCAAATTCTTTGGCGGGCCTATAGGCAAGCCAGGACGCTTCGCCACTGCTCGAAACACAGCGACCTGACACGCCGCGGCGTACGCGGGCCGCCTGGACGTGGCGCACCGCGCGGCGCAGAGGGCGCTATAATTACGCGCGCCCCTGCGCGGGCGGCTTTCGCGCGAAGGTCGGCGCAGAGGGCCCCGTGTTGTCTCGTCGCTCAGGTGGGTGAGACCACTGCTGACAAGTGCCCAGCCTCTCTCGTGGCTTCGAGAGAAAAATAATTCTGGGGTAAATCAATTCTGCAGCCGATGCCCTCCATACTCGACCCTCACAGGGAGAGGACCCTGGGCAGAGTTGGCAGCTCCCCGGGCATGGTCTTCTCAAGCAGCTCTTTCTCCATTACGAGCACGCGCAGAAGGGCCTGCGCACAGGTGCGGAGCAGCTGCTGGAAGACGTCGGCCTCCTCGCTGCTGAAGTCGCCGACATCCTTGCGCTTCCCTGACTTCGCCTGGGAGGCCACTGAGGGGCGGCAAGGTTTAGGGGGGACTTGGCGGCGAGCGAAGGGGGGAAGTGAGAAGGAGAAGGCCTTCTCAGAAGGCGGCGGGGCTTCTCAGAAGCCCCCGCGCCTTCTGAGAAGTATGTTCTGCCTTCGGGGAAGGCTCAGAAAACTCCTCAGAAGGCCGGGGGGGACTTCCGAACCTCCTGAGAAGGCCTTCTCCTTCTCACGCCCCCCCTGGCTCGCCGCCGAGGGACGAACTCGGGGGGGGGGGGGGTCCACATCGACCTGGCGTCGGCGACGCATCGCCGCTGGACTGGACAGGCCTCCTCCACCGTGCCGCGGGGCACGGAGCGGGCGTGTGTGCTCGGGCCCCGGGCGCCCGGACCTCCCAGGCCTCGGCCCTCTACACCCTGCGAAATGCTTTAGAAATCATGGGTTAAGAAATTCATAGTCTCAGAACTTGGATAAAAATCCACCATCTCTATTCAAATCTTAGGATCTACATTGAAACATTAAAAATAATCGAGACTCTGGACGAAAATTTTGGTTTTCTTAAGCATCGCCTAAGGTGTAGCCTCCTCGGGCGTCGCTGAGAAGGGCCCGGGGCTCCAGAGCCACCAACCTCCCCGGGGCCTGCCGCGTGCCCCCCTTGGGGTTTCCCGCGCGCCCCCCGGGCCCCGGGAGATGTTGTCGCGTGAGATTCGTCGGGCCGCCCCAAGGCGGGCGAGCAAGAGGGCCCCACAGAGGCCCCCCAAGACGGTTCAAGAGGGCCCCGAGTCGACCAGAAATCGTTCCAAGACGCTCGAGATGGCCCCCAGACGGCCCAAGAGGCCTCCAATACGCCCACCAAAATGGCCGCCAAGATACCGCTTGGCCAACATCATTGATTTCCGTAGGTTTTCGAAGGATTTTGGCGTTCTCTCCTTTTCGGCTTCCCGACGGTCCCAGACGGCCCTAAAGTTCACAAAGACCGCCAAAAGACGGTCCAAGAGGCCTCCGAGAAAGCCCCAAAACGGCCCAAGAGGGCCCTCCAGGCGGCCCAAGAGTTGCCCCAATCGGCCCAAGAGAGGGAACACGAACCGAAAATCCGTGCCTTCCGCCCCAAGAGGACCGCAGGAGGCCCCAAGAGGCGCCCAGGAGGCCCCAAGAGGCGCCCAGGAGGCCCTAAGAGGCTCCAAGAGGCTCCAAGAGGCTCCCACGAGGCACAAACGTGGGCCCAATAGGCTCCCAGACGGCCCCCGAGAGGCCTCCAAACTGCCTCCAATAGGCCTCTGGGAAACCTCCCACGAGATCCCAACGAACATCCAATAGGCATCATGTCCACAACCCGTGCGCGGTGGCGGGTTGGGCCGAAGGTCATTCGATCCGCCGCCCCCTGTCGATTCATCGCAGGGGTGCCTGGCGTGCTGGACCCTTCGGTTTTAATTTTAGTTCTTTTCCATAAGAACTCCCTCTGGGGCTTCGGCCCGTCCCGCCGGCCACCCAGCAAGGACCTCAAGGAGCACAATTCCCGAATGGTTCGCTCAAGATGGTCCAAGATGGCCTCCACGATAGCCACGTTGGCCCAAGATGGCCTCCAAGATGGTCCGAGACGGCCTCCAAGTCTAAGGTCACCCGAGAAGCCTCAAAGATGGCCCAAGACGACCCCAGAGGCCTTCAAGAGGTCCTCCAGGAGGGCTCGAAGAGGCCAGAATCATTGGTTGTTCCTGGGTTTTTGAAGGATTTGGTAGTTGCTTCTTCTCGGCATTCCGACGGTTCAAGACGGCCCAAGAGGCCCCCAAGATCGCCCACGAGGCCTCCAAAATGGCCCCATGACGGCCCAAGAGGCCCCCAATACGCCCCCAAGAGGGCCCCAAGACGAGCCAAGAGGCCTCCAAGACGCCCAAGATGGCCTCCAAGACGGCCCTGGAGCATTCCAGGAAGGCCCCAAGTCGGCCCAGAGAGGCCCACCAAACGGCTTCCGACGGCATCAGACGGGCCAGGAGCCCACCACGACTGTCGAAGATGGATGGCCCTAAGATGGCCCAAGACGGCCCAAGAGGCCTCAAAGAGGGCCTCCAGGAAAGCCAGAAAAGGCCAATGGATTTCCCACGAGTGTTTGAAGGATTGTGGCATTTGCGTTGTTCGGCCTTCCGACTGCCCGAGACGGCCCAAGAGCCCCCAAAGATCGCCCACGAAGTCTCCAGTATGGCCCCAGAACGGCCCAAGAGGTCCCCAAAGCGGCCCCAAGAGGCCCCCAAGACGGCCCCAAGAGGCCCCCAAGACTGCCCAAGAGGCATCCAAGACGCTCAAGATGGCCTCAAAGACGGCCCTGGAGCACCCCAAGAAAGGCCCAAGTCGGCCCAGCCTCGTCCACCGTGTTCCCCGAACACTTTCCAAGCCGATTCGGGGAACACATGGTCCGATAGCTTGGCAGGCCTCTGGCCACAACGTTCGGCCACATAGGCGTTTCCAAACATGCAAGGGGCGGCGGTGATTCGCCGTAGGCGTCTTCGATAGGCCTCCGATAACCGCACGTTCCTGGGCGGGTCGGATTATCAGGCCCCCAGCGGCGATGAACGGGCAACATGGGGTGGGTCGACGCATCTCCCCCTGCGCAAATACTAGAGGAACAAAGAATGCGCGAATGCGGGGCATAAACACATCAGGAGTGCTACAACGGGAGCGATGACGTAACATGGGCGCATGTGATTTTGCGAGCAGCAATCGGAAGGCTCGCAGGCCCCCGATCAATATCTAAGGGCTACGTAATAACAAATCACCCCCGTTGGCTGTGCCATGCGCCCGTTGCACCCAATGTATCACACCGCAGCTCTTGAGAGCCCCCGCGGGATACGTGTAGGCGCAACGTTATGGCCATCGCCCGGCAGATGGTCTGTTTCACAAATCACACCCATTGGCTGTGCCATGCGTCCGTTGAGCCTAACGTATCCAACAGCAACTCCCCAGAGCCCCCCCAAGGACGGCGAGGTCCCGCTCAGATCCCCGCGGTGCCTCACACCGCAGGACCCGCCAGCAGCCCTCGAAAGTGGCGACAGAGTCGCAGATCGCAGCCCCCCAGGGACGGCGAGGTCCCGCTCAGATCCCCACGGTGCCTCACTCCGCAGGACCCACCAGCTGCCCTCGAAAGTGGCGACAATGTCGCAGATCGCAGCCCCCCAGGGACGGCGAGCGCCCGCTCAGATCCCCGCGGTGCCTCACTCCGCAGGACCCACCAGCAGTCCTCGAAAGTGGCGACAGTGTCGCAGATCGCAGCCCCCCAGGGACGGCGAGGTCCCGCTCAGATCCCCGCGGTGCCTCACTGTCGCAGATCGCAGCCCCCCAGGGACGGCGAGGTCCCGCTCAGATCCCCGCGGTGCCTCACTCCGCAGGACCCACCAGCAGCCCTCGAAAGTGAGGACACTGTCGCAGATCGCAGCCCCCCAGGGACGGCGAGGTCCCGCTCAGATCCCCGCGGTGCCTCACTCCGCAGGACCCACCAGCAGCCCTCGAAAGTGGCGACAATGTCGCAGATCGCAGCCCCCCAGGGACGGCGAGGTCCCGCTCAGATCCCCGCGGTGCCTCACTCCGCAGGACCCACCAGCAGCCCTCGAAAGTGGCGACAGTGTCGCAGATCGCAGCCCCCCAGGGATGGCCAGGTTCGCGCAAGGCAAGAGGAGACAAGAGGGGAGCGGGAGACGGGAGGCGGGAGGAGAAGGAGGAGGAGAACTGGAGACCGCAGCGCCGCAGTGCTCTGTCCAAAACGAATACCCAACCAAAGAAGGTTGGGATGTTTGACGGTCCGCGCGGATCTCTCGGATCCGCGCCGGACCCCCCTCCCTGACGCGCGGAGCGCGCCAGGGGCGGTGCCAGAGACGCTGCCGGGGGGGCCCAGTGCGGATCCAAGAGAGCCACGCAGGGCGCCGAACATTTATGTTTATGCCGCTGTTTCTTCTTCGGGATACCCCCCCTACCGTTGCCCGGGCGCCTCGCGGCTCAGGAGGTTCTGCGCTCTGCGGTCCATGATCTGCACGACACCTCTCGGAGGACAGGACGTGCCGACATACCTAAGGGCTCCCAACTTCGCGCTTCGCGCTCCGCGAAGCGCGAAGCGCGAATAACTTCGCGCTCTCGCGCCGCCCCCCCCAAAGGGAGAAAAGGAGGACGAGGAGGAGGGGGAGGAGGAACGAGGACCGCAAAGCGCGAAGCGCGAATAACTTCGCGCCCTCCTGGGAGCCCTTGACGCTCCCCCGACCATATCGGAAGGACGCACGATAAGGACGCACGGGCCTTCGAAGGCCACGCCGACCCCTTGCGAGCGGGCCGCGGCCGGCGAAAGTGGCCAAGGATGGGCCGAGGAGGCAGGGCTGCAGAGGGTACCCTTGGGAAGGCCGCCCGTCCTGACCATGCTCGGGCCGGGCGAAAGTGGGGGACAGCAAAAGGGGGTTTGAGAATCGGCTCACATAGCTGATTTCCCCGGCGCCTCCTGGCGCCGGAGGCGGCCATGTATCGAGGAATGGGCCCCTCGGTGGGGCTGAAATGAGCTGCATGCAGCAAATTTCATAACCCCCCCTTTCCCTCTTTTTTTCTCGCGAACACAACGACAGCAACGGACACGCACAGCTAAAGCCTCGGGCCCCGGCCGGATTGCACCGGTGCGATCTCGGGGACCTCACACACCTGCACGCGCTGGCTGTGCCCACGCACGCGCCTAGCACGCCAGCTTTCCCTATCCCTATCCCCCCCATTCCCTATCCCCCCCTTTCGTCCGGCCCGACATGCGGGTGGACTGTAGCGTGACCGCCAACCCCCCGCGCCCCCCCCGCACACCGAGGAACTGCGGGCCACCCGCTCTGCTCTGGTCGGAGTCCGTCACGAGCGGCCCACAGAGCATGGACCCCTGCGAGTTGATCGTCCTGCCGACCCGGTGGAGTCCATCGGCGCCTGGCTCGAGGTACTGATGCCTCAGGGCGCGGCCCAGCCGACCTCTGACAAGCCGTCCCCTTTCGTGACGTCACCCTCGCCCTTCGAGGCCCTTTGGGGCGAGGCGAGGAGGGCGTCACGGAAGGGGAGGGTGTGCCAGGGGTCGCTGAGGCCGCCCCTGATGCCTGGCCATGACGGCGACATGCTGGAACTGGCGCGTTCTCGCGCAGTGGCCGACGATCCTTTGCGGCTCGCCCACGGGAGGGAGAGGCGACACCGGCGGGAGGCGGCCTGAAAAGAATGCGATAAAGGGCCCCTCGGGAGGCAGGACAGAAGAGGGTGGGCTTCTTGAAAGGGCGCCCCGGCACTCACCCAAACATCTGGCGGATCTATGTTTTTGTTGATGCGCGGGCCCAGAAAACTGAACCGCTTCCCTCGGGCATGTTTCTCGTCCTGAGTCGTGTATTGGCGGCCCCGAGAGCCGGCGAGGTCCCTCATGGAAGCCGAACACGGCCAAAAAGCCGCCGCTCAAACTTTGACTGGAGCGTCGGATATGTGGAAATACTCCCATTACTCCTACTACTACCACTACCACTACTACTACTACTACTACTACTAACTACGATTACTACTACTACTACTACTACCTCCTGCTACTACTACTACTGACTACTACTACTACTACTACTACTACTACTACGACTAGTAGACTACTACTAATACTACTACTACCCTACTACCTTACTACTACTACGACGAACTACTACTACTTCTACTACCACGATACTACTGCTCTGCTACTACATACTTTTTTTGTTTTTTTTAAAAAATCTACTACTACTTCTACTACTACTACTACTACTACTACTACTACTGCGACTGCTACTGCTACTGCTGCTGCTACTACTACTACTACTACTTCTACTACTGCTACTGCTACCGCTACTGCTACTACTACTGCCACTACTACTCCTACTACCACTACTACTACGACGACTACTACTACTACTACTGCTGCTGCTGCTACTACTACTACCAGAGCTACTACGAGTACTAGTACGAGTAGTATTACTAGAACTTCTACTACTACTGCTACTACTACCACTACTACTACTACTACTACTACTTCTTCTTCTACTTTTACTACTGCTACTGCTACTGCTACTGCTACTACTACTACTCCCACTACTACTCCTACTACTACTACTACTACGGCGACTACGACTACGACTACGACTACGACTTCTTCTACTACTACTACTACTACTACTACTACTACTACTACTTCTACTACTACTACGGCGACTACTACTACTACTACTACTACTACTACTACTACTACTACTACTACTACTACGACCACAACGACTTCTACGACTACTACGCCTACTACTGCTACTACTACTACTACTACTACTACTACTGCTGCTGCTTCTGCTGCTACTACTACTACTACTACTAGAACTACTACGAGTTCTAGTACTAGTAGTATTACGAGTACCTCTAGTAGTAGCTCTAAAACTACTACTAGTACTACTACTAGGACTGCTACTACTACTACTTCTACTTCTACTGCTGCTACTCTCCCTCCTCCTCCTCCTCCTACTACTACTACTTTTACGAACACTACCACGACAACTACGACTACTACTCCGACTTCTTCCACTGCTACTACTACTACTACTACACTTACGACTACTGCTACTACTATTACGACTGGTACTAATACTAATACTAATACTAATACTACTGCTACTACTACTACTACTATTACTACTACCACTACTACTACTACTACTGCTACTTCTACTAATGCTACTACTACTACTACTACTACTACTACTACTACTACTACTACGACTACGACTACTACTTCTACTTCTACTACTGCTACTGCTACTGCGACTACGACTCCCACTACTACTCGTAGTACTACGACTACTACCACCACCACCACTACGACTACTACGACTACTACTACTACTACTACTACTACTACTACTACGTCTACTACTAAGACTACTACGACTACTACTACTACTACGGCTACAAACGGCTAATACTACTATACTACTACATACTACTTGACTACTAC